>QRAM01000185.1:82704-172569 GCA_013436055.1 Halocynthia roretzi | reverse complement strand
ATGTTTGTAACTTCAAAAGTAGTCTCATAATTAGCAGTGATGGAAAATGGATTGTCTGTTGTGTCTTTCTCTCAAACAATATAGGAAATAGATGAATGCAATCTATAAATAGAGGAGTCAAAAGTCAGTGATATCATAAATTGAAAAATTTGGAAAGTTTTGTGTACAAACTCAATAGTACTTACGCTTTGATGGTTTTGATGGTATAAATTATTGCGATAGCGAATTATAATGTAATACTTGTGAAATCTCATCCCTTTGCATTTTATGATTCTCTAAAAATAGTGTTTGATTTTCTCTCCAGGACGAGAAGAAACGCGAGATCTACGACCAGTATGGTTCGCTCGGCTTGTACATAGCCGAACAGATTGGCGAAGACAATGTTAAAGCATACTTCGCTCTTCAGTCTCCTTTAGCGAAGGTAAGGTTGAATAGCCGGAATACAATCAGCATATGCAACAAACCAGATAGAATGAAACAACGGATTTGCACAGTCCCAAAATCTTACTATTCAACATTGTATAATGCTGTAATATGAAATAAGTATTTTCCAGTTCCATCCAACAGTTTACATCATACATTGCTACATCACTGTTGTACGAAAATAATATATCAGTATCAGTATAAAAAGTACTTGAGTACGAGTGGTATATCTTTGCAGTTCCATTAGATGTCTCATAATAGTGCACATAAATGTACACACAGTTTTGATGGTACGAAATATGAGTTGGTCTATTTCAGTTTTCTAACTGTTCAAACGCCGCTAATCTCCCTAGTAAAGAGCTTCCTGCTTTCTGTATTGTTCATTTCAGTGATCATAACAATCTTAATCATTTGATAAGTCATTAACTGGATTTGTTTCAGGGCATTGCAATTTTCTGCTGTTTAATAACCGGCTGTTGCTTCTGCTGTTGTTGCTGTTTCTGCTGCAACTGCTGTTGTGGGAAGTGCAAGCCAGATATCGATGACGATGAATTCAACTTTCCTCCAGAAGATCTAGAAGATGATGGTAAGTGTTTCCTTCACTGCTTTATTATTGTAGAATGATATCTAGAACTGCACTGAGGTTGCTCAGACTAGCACATGCTTTTCCCGTCCAAATGTTCAAAAGTACAGTGGAATCCTGGTATACGAGCTTAACCCGGTGAACAATCATAGACCGGTGACATTATTTCCCTTTTTTTAATGTCGGTATTGCCAATTGTTACAATTGGACTCGGTTCCCATATTCATGAAAGCTGTTTAACTTTACCGTTATCGCAAATCCCGAATCTCTGGGAATAATTGTATTCAAGAAGATTTAACTGGCAGCTATTCCAACTGCATTCGAGAGAAAAAAAAAATTATAATTGTTTTTTTTTTGGTATTCGAGGCTATATTTTTCATTCCGTTGGTGTAGGAAGGGTTAACTCTATCTACTCTGCATTCGTGTGAATAGGGAATGATCACTGATTTTAGCGAATTTCCGTATATCAAGCTTTTTTTTTCGGCTCTGGTAATTTGCTTACTGAATATGAATATGATTTTATAATATCCAGTGCGATTGCATGTATGTTGCATTATTGTTATTGGGAAAATTGTTTCACTTGTTTTTCACCTATCCATTACACGATTCTGATCTTGTGGTTTAAAGCAGCTTAATGCTCATGATGTGTTCCTGTAACCAGAGCTATAAGTTTATCAGTGCTAAATAGGTTTAATATAACATTACTGTATATAAGATAAGTTTTTCAAGCCTCAGTTTAGGTTTCCTTCTCGATGTAATCTCATATTTTTGATGAATTAATGAACCATTGAAATGTATATGGAAATCTAACTGAGCACATGCATTCCACCTAAATTATTGAGAATAACTAACTGAACAAATCAAATGAGTCATTAGAACTCTCAGATTGGTTTGCTTGTTTGATATTGACTCAAGACCGGTAATATTTCCCGCTTCAAGACTCAATTTGCCGACAGAGTAGTAGTGCACTTGAGCACTTCTCATAAAATTTCAGTGTTCTTGCGTGTTGTTGGGGTTCATCCGATACAAAATTCTTTGGTATTCTAGGATGAAGGATAAAAAATAAATATCTTACGATGGTTACTGAGATTACCCCAATAATAAAAAATGGCATTTTACTGTATATTAATTTGTATCTCCACCTCATTCATCCTAACGAAGCAGAGCACACAAGTACAATTTTACTTAGGGAGTCATCCCTATTTCCACATTTTTAATGCCGCGCATGTCTGCTTACCCTTGTTCGGTTTAGTGTGTGTAAATGTAGTGCATGTGTTGTATTGTTGCTCTCCCTCGTATTTCATATCTGTGTTTGGTGTTCATCTGAAATATCCCCAAGTTATTGTAATACACAGGACCTCCAAGATATTCGCACGACGACATACAAAATGAAACAAATTCTCCCGTTACGAGTCAGCCCATTGCTCTCGGTCCTCCGTCCGGCTAAAACAGTAGTTCGATTGAATGTATATAGTGAAGAGTTCTCTGTTCCATGTAAGCTAAAAAGCACATTTGCCTTATTGCATGCCTATTGTATTCACCCTGATTGCAAAGATTTCCCAGCTTGCAATTTGCATTCCCAGTATGTACAGTGGTGTGTTTATGTTTAATTTCCTAACACTAATATGCATGGTGTCCATCAAATCTGGCCAATTTTTATTGATCTTGTTTCCTCAAGTGCTTGAAATTGATTTCCTATTGATTTAAATAGTATAAAAAGTGTTGTCATCGATTCCTTTGGTGATTGTATATTTTTTCTGTTTTCTCCTTGGTGAATCTACTAGTGCTCTCTTTAAGTGCGTTACTTATAGTATAGCACTTATAGGTAAAACCTTATTAATATATTCCTTCATTTACTCTGGTACAGCACTAGTAATGCAAACATGAGACCTCCCTTAACATATATGTATATATAGGGTGTCTGAAAAGTAACTATAAGCACTGATGCCTCTCTTTTCTTTCAGATTTCCCGTCTAATCTCAGCAAGCTTGGGCATAAATCGAAAGTAGTTTTAGCGTATAGCTTAAATACCAAAGAAAAATTTCTCAGGTCGCTTTTGATTCATGCCAAAGTTGGTTAAGATAGGAGGGAAATCCGAAAAATAAAAGCAGCCATCTGCATGTACTTTTCAAACACCTTGTATAAATATCATTAGTCATCTTTTCAACAGCATTTTTTGATGATGTTTTAAACGGTTGTCGACTATTACACTCAGAACTTATGTTTAATGCATGTACCTAAATAGTTTTAGAATGCAGTGCACAAAACTCGGCCATATTTGACCACTAATACTTAAACTTACAATTATCCAATGTTTAACCGAAGTAAACATAGCAAAATTTCATGTCGTGCTCGTTCCCTGGCTCAGATTGTAATCATTAACGTTTGCTTGATTCTTCAAAGGAATTTATGTGTTCTGTAACAGTTTTATTTTCTACGATCCTTTTCTCTTTAATGCCAATCTGTGGTATTTCTTAACGTTTTATAAACCTATGTATAAACGTTTTATAAACCTTTACATTTAGAAAACCTATGCTCTTTGAACTCCTTCTCCTCTCCAAATAATGTTTTCTCACAAGATGTGTCACAATATTCTCTTTATTTCACTGGTTTTAGTTTTGCATCTGTGTGGTTCTAGGTGTTGAATATGGTACAGTGGTTTTATTAAATGTAATCCTTTTTTATTACCACATCAACCCAATTACAATCTAAAAGGTTTATCTTTGATAAAAACCATAATATTATTTTATTATATTGATCTCGTGCAAGTTAAATCACACGCACTCAAATAATATCTAACCTGTCCTACAGGAATCTTCTGGGAGCTGGGAGTTGTTTAAAAGCTCTCTCATAATTTGTGATTATATGAATAATTTATAGTAACTACAGCTGTCCTTTAGAATTAGCTACATTTATTATTTTCATTCTTTTGCCAGGTTTTGGATGAATTATGAGCTACAATCTGCCTTTATTAATTACTTTACTAACTTGAAAAAAGAAAATTCAGTTTGCATATTTAATGGAATTCAATTCCATCGTAATCGGTGTCTGCTAGTTTGAGCAATTTTTCCGGTGCCTTTTTAAAAAATATTCCAGTAATCCATTTGTTATGTTAACATGATAATAATGTAACATTCCTCGATCGTAACAGTTTCTTTTTTGTTGTGTTGACTGATTCCACCTCCATTTTTTCTCTTGCAGATTCCCTATCCAGTCAAACCGTCACAACTCCTCCAAAAAGTTCCGCTCAACCACCTGCAGATGCCGCCACCGCCATACCATTAGGCATGGGTCCCAGCGACACGGCTAGTGAAAAGGCACCTTTGACTGCAAACGCAGGCCAGCCTTCTTACAACGGTTTGGAGTGAACTGCGAAAAGAAAACACTTGAGTGACTTCGGTAGAAAAATTTACAGTTCTTTATATGAACGTTCTCTGCGACGTCATGTACCGAGCATAATCTATCGCTTAAAATCGCGTCTTAGACACAGTAGCGTTAAGGTTCACTTTGATTACATATACTGTGCAATAATTATAAACTTAAGTACCATAATATCCATATAAAAGTTTCTGTGGCCATAATTACCGTAGTTCAAGTTAGTAATGGTATTTTAGTTGCATGTTACTCAACCGAATGTAACACTGAAGACAATAATTGTTGTGTTTTTACATGTATTCTGGGGAAGACTGATGTTCTAGATGCCAGAGCCCCTTACAGAAGTATCTGGCATTTTGGCTTGGATGTTTTTAATGGAAATGATTAAAATAGGTCTGCCAGATGTCATGTAGAAAAATGATAGCTGGACAACTTGTTATTATTGTGTGTAGTTGTTTTCATTAGCAGCAGGCAATTTAAGATTTGAACAGGCAGTAAAAACTGATCAACAGAAGTATCTTCACCACAGATTATCTGCAAGCTTTAAAACAAAAAATTCCATATCTCTTTTAGGGGTTCAATATTATAGTCAGCATTACAAAAATGTTAATGAAATGTTATAGAATAGACTTGATCATGGAATCATTATTATCCGAAGTTTCAAGATGAATGCTGACCAATTCAAATTTTATGTCACGAATCTGAAAATTGTACACTGTGTGCATCAGTAATAACAGAAGAGTTTGGTTCTGTGCAGCTCTGCTCCCATCAATTTAGCATATATTATCCGATAAGTGCTACTACAATTAGTAAGTTTTGCACATAACGCATCCAAATCATTTTAATGATGTATGTTTAATAGGCAAATTTCATTATGTTTTCCATGGTAGCTCTGGTGCTAATCAAGCCATTTTTCATCTTCTTTGTGTCAGCTATATTTGTTTCTTTCAATGTCATACTCTCTAATGCTGGAAGCGTATATTAATATATTTTCCTTCAATGTATACAACTATGCAAATGTTGAATGAAAATTCCCTAGCTGAAGACCTTGATAACCCTAAATATACTCTTTTTGTAGTCGATTTCAGTCTGTTATCGTCGTATTTGAAAAATCACATTAGGAGTGAAGACGACTGTAAATCAAGCCAGCAAATCACTGCTGTCAGATTATTTTGAAGAAAAGTGTGAGAATTCTCAAAGTGCTGGAAATAGGGTTTTTTCATCGATGGAAAAAATTATCTCCTAGTAGTCCATTTTTTTGCTCTAGTCTCTTTCTGCTTTGGAAATACTTCCCGAATAATATATCGTAGGAAAGAAAGGTGAAGGCGTGAAAGACGAAGTAGTGTTAAAAAGGATTGCAGTAACATTGTTAGAACTCCCTCGGAATATGACTCAACCATAATAATGTAAGGGAGATGTTGCGCAAGTCTCGATAACTGATCAAGAAGTTGGAATAAACGTTTTGCTTTCGTTGGAGTAAATCCTTATCTCAATGCTTTCTAATTACTACTCCTCAGTCTTGCTTGCTGTGGAAGTTGGCTGATAGGACAAAGTGTGACAGAAGCCAGTTGCAACTGGGCGCATGACAGGAATTAGAATGATACTTCTAAGATAATATGTCGTCCAAAGTAACGCTGACTAATTTGCGTATTCGTAAAATTGAAGAAAATGATTTTCGAGTCGTTAAAGAACTGATAATTACAGGCTTGAAACCTATCGTCAAAGCAGCAATCGTTTCCAAAGTTATATTGAATTTTCGACTTCAGGTATTTCGTATAGGTTACCGAACCTGCAAATCAAACACGCATCATTCAGATTGCACACTGCAGAATTATACTATAATGTAACTATCAATTGAATCTTCTGATTATATTTGGCCAGGTGACCTTGATCGGATTGGCATTTGCTACTGGAGTAGTTTTTCATCACAGATTTGAGACTTTCCTTGTCGCCTACTTTGTCCAACTAACGGCATTGGTTTCATTCGGTAAGGACTTTCGATATTCGCATTTCGTTATGTGTGTATTGCGTTAATATATAATTCTGGTATTACAATTAGGTTTTGTGGGTGGTATTCGTTATTTGAATCAGAACCTATCGGATTTAACTGACTTTCCAGCAATACGCAATACCTACACTGGTGGATTTTGGGTTGCCGAGATGTGTCATCAAAATGATTGGTTCATAATAGGATCTGTGGGCCTTGCTCCAGGAAAATCCTGCATTGAACTGAAAGTATCTATTTTATTACTCAGAATTACTGTTTAAATCACATTTATCATACCTGTATTATGTTTTAAAAGCGGATGTCTGTGTCACCCATCATGCGACGGCAGGGTATAGCTTCGAAACTACTGCTGTTCGTCATAGATCAAGCGAGAAACACAGGCTTCGATGCTATCACGCTGAGTACAACAGAATTTCAAGTCGAAGCTATTCAACTGTATGGTAGGGCGAATTTCGTGCAGGAAACTGAGGAATTTATTCGAGGTCCTTTTGGTCTAATGTCTGCAAAACTCTTCCATTACAAAAAAATATTAAAGTGATCCAATTAGGCGTGATTGTGTCGTGATTTAATTAAACATGTTGATTCAGCGTGACAGTTTCGTAGAATGTATGATGGTTGTATTTCGAAGGGGGAATATAGTGTTTGATATTATATCTTGCTTATAATAGTAACGACGATTCAAGCAGTAGTGATATAGTTTTGAGCACGAGAAAAGGAAAGATAGATAAGAGATAAAAGATAAGAGCTAGATATTGAGAGATACCTGTCCCACATTGCCTGTAGTATAGATAGTACACAAGAAGATGCGCTCTGATATACTACTTTATACATATACTGTAATCCCTCACCTATCGCGGGGATTACGTTCCTGAGCCCCCCGCCAAGTTGAAACCACGTATTTATTTAATTATTTGAATATATTTAAACGTATTTTATACCGTACGACACTGTACGACACGGCAGTTATCATGAAATAAAATACATACAATACAATATTATATAAAATCCGCGATATAGTGAATCTGCAAAAAGTGAACTTCCATATAGCGGGGACGACCGTATATATATTTTCATATTGTGCGTATTTCTCATTCTAATAATTGATCAGAATAAAAATGAGTTCTACCCATTTACTTTACGATGGAATGCGAATTCGAAAAATGGATTACTGCGATCTTCACGAAGCCAAAGAAATGATCACAGAGGGCCGAAGATCCTATTTGAAAAATATATTGTGGACAGAAGTAATTTGCAACTATAAACTTCAGGTGAACTACCCTTTCCTTTTAGAGCGTGCTAGTGGCTGATTAATTATATGTGATTCTTTGCATCCTTTTACTATTTAATTCTCTTTCAGGTGGAAGTGATGAGTTCTGCAGTTATTACTGCATCACTCGTTTGTGATATCGGGATTTTGGGTCTTGTTCTTCTGTACTCAACGATAATATCTATCTTCGTTTATCTCGGTAAGTTATTTTGCTGCTATTTTGACCAACTTGGCTACCCGGTGTCAGTGATTCACATTATTAGATGATAGACATCCATCTAGCAATGTGATTTCCCAATGTGCAAAGTGAGTGTTTACTGATATACAGAAAAACAGTAACTGCTACACTAGTGTACACATTTGTATATGGATCAATCAGTAAATAAATGACTCGCCTTTTGCATTGCAGCCTCTGTCGGATTTTTTAGATTCGTTGATTCTGCGCTTGTAGATTTGACGAACTGGCCGTTACTATGTAAAACGTTTGGCGGTAGGTTTTGGGTTGCCGAGATCTATCAAAATAATCGCTGGACAATTGTTGGATTGTTCGCACTTTTTGAGAGTGAATCCTGCGTTGAACTGCAGGTATTAAGAACTTTTTTCATAAAAATGTAACAATTATAAAATTAGTATTATTATTGAAAAGAATACGTATCTGATCATCAGTAATTTAGATCACTATGGTCTATGTTGCAAACATAAAATTACAGTCAAAGGTATTCTTATGGTCAATAAAATTGAGAAAAAAAAGACATTCTCGTCTGAACTTACCTACATTATATTTTTGAAGAAATGCGGTATATCATTCCTTTCAGTTTATTTGAACTCAAAGTGCCCCCCCCCCCAACCCTGCTGATCACTTGCAGCAGGGTCATCTAAGCATGAACATATTTCGTAATCAGAGGACCTTCCGCATTTTAGAGATTGTCGGTGTCTCCTTCTATGCGTCGACAGGGAATTGGTTCGAAATTGCTGCAGTTTGCAGTTAACGAAGCAAGAAAGAATGGATTCGACACAATGCAATTAGACTGCATGATCTATCAAACCGCCGCGATTCGACTGTATGAGAGCGCGGAATTCATAAAACAATTCGATTATTTCGTTCCAATTGTTTCCAGCTTCGTCAAACTTCATTTATGCAAATACTCCAGATCTTTGAAATAAGTAGATACAATATTTTATATTACCTCTATAAAACAATTCGATTATTTCGTTGCACTTGTTTCCAGCTTCGTCAAGCTTCATTTATGCAAATACTCCAGATCTTCGAAATAAGTATATGCAATATTTTATATTACCTCGTTCTTTTAATACCTCAAACTTTTAAGTGAATGAAATAGCTGGAATTGGTCCGAATCGACTGTATGAAAGCGTGGAATTCATGAAACAATTCGATTATTTCGTTGCACTTGTTTCCAGCTTCGTCAAGCTTCATTTATGCAAATACTCCAGATCTTCGAAATAAGTATATGCAATATTTTATATTACCTCGTTCTTTTAATACCTCAAACTTTTTAAGTGAATAAAAATACAGTATAAATAATATGTGTGAATATATCATGTACCATGTCGGACATATTTTTTTCTAAAATTGTGACCCTGTAAAGTCAGTACTTATATCCCTCTGAGATCTGGTCCGCGAATTTATTGAAATGTTTGGCCGGCTGCAACATTAGTATTGCAATGTTATCAGACTCGATAGAACTTGGAATATATATTTACATAATGAATTAAATTAAACTATTTTTTGAAACAGAAAGATTGACAATTTTTCCATTTAAAATAAATTCTACATGTAAACTATAAAACTCATTTTTGACTCTGACACTTACAATGTATAAAATAAACGATCTACCTCCTCCTCGTACCTCCTCGTACCTCCACTTCCTCCTCGTACCATAAGGTTTGGAGATTTGTATTCTAGGTCAAACGGGATGGACGTGCACAGAGATATTCACAAATATATCAAATTTTTTATATTTCATTTCCAATTATTTATCGTCATCAGTTACACCGAAATTTCTATCCCGTGTTTCTCATCATCATTCGCGCTATTTAACGTTCCTTCCCCCATTTCAATGTTCAATTATAATTGCGAAATCCTCAATCACCCTTTTCTTAAAAATAAAAACGGTTGATTGGAACAAACTAATTAAACAACGTGTCAAAACGTTCGTTGAAAGAACGATGCGTTGTTAAAAGGTAACTCTGCTGGCTTTCTTTTACATTGTTTTAGACTCTGTTCGAAGGAAGGTTGCTTTGCTGTCTTAGTTAGAGATCTCTTAGTAGGTAGTATACGGCCGTTATTGTAAATAAAATACATTAGTTTAATATTATTATTCACGTTTATTTTCTTGTGTGAGTGTGATTCAATTTCTGCAAGCCAAATATTCATAGTTCAAAATGGTGTTACCCATTTGTGGACTATTCTGTGCAATGCCCAAATGAAATTTAATGTCTAATGTCATTATTTCCATTTGATGTGGCATATATATACCAATATGTTTATTATTTTCTTAACGGGTAAACTCGGTACGTTATTATTGTACTATTTTTCACTAATACTAAAAGTATGGCAAAAGAAATTGGATCATGCTCTTCTATGTTGTATGAATGATTGTATTGTGCACCGGGCCCGGTTGCTTTTCGATGTATTTTTTGTATGCATAATATTCCTTGCTTGCCTTACAGAACAAGGACATGTGATGGCTAGGACAACACAATACAAGGTTGGTATTAAATAATATTTACGGTAAAACCACGTACACGAAAAATGACATTGCAAAATAGCAAAATAGACATCGTTGTTTCAAAATCATGAAGTCTTCTTCGGAACCCATTTTATTTCATTTAATTTATTTATATTTGACATGTTATTCCCAAAACTAACGCAAGGTTTAAACCTGACCCTGCTTGCCTATGGTCTAAAGAGCCTTTATTTATTCAAGGTGGAAGAAGAGGACGCCCCATGGAGGATGAACTCTTCGACGCGTTCGATGACATCTTCGGCGTGGTTCGAGACGTCGACATCGCGGGAGCGGCGGCGCTGATGAAATCTCTGGCGCACATGAAGCGTCGAGCAACGTCTTCGGCGTGGTTCGAGACGTCGACATCGCGGGAGCGGCGGCGCTGATGAAATCTCTGGCGCACATGAAGCGTCGAGCAACGTCTTCGGCGTGGTTCGAGACGTCGACATCGCGGGAGCGGCGGCGCTGATGAAATCTCTGGCGCACATGAAGCGTCGAGCAACGTCTTCGGCGTGGTTCGAGACGTCGACATCGCGGGAGCGGCGGCGCTGATGAAATCTCTGGCGCACATGAAGCGTCGAGCTACGTCTTCGGCGTGGTTCGAGACGTCGACTTCGCGGGAGCAACAGGTGGGTTCTGTGACCCCGAGCATGAAGAAGAAGAAAACCGTAAGATAGAGCTAGTGGGGGAGTTGGCATTGATTATATTTACATAGTGTCGTGTCTTAAGTCCTTTTTGTGTAACATTTGAGCTCAAATAATAATGTTTAATAATTTATATTTACCCTGAAATGCCCGATTGGCTTTTAATAACAGTTTTTAAACGTTTTACATAAGTCCCCCTTTTTCTGGATAATATTAAAAACCCTTTTGTGGGTGATTTTCAAATGTATTTATCCAATCAATTTACACTATCTTAATGTAATTTGTATCTGATTCCCTTTTATAATATTGTAAATACCCTGGAATGTGATAGTTCCATGTTTAATTATCATTTTTTATAATATCTTAATTAAGAGCCACTCCCCCTTTCCTAGGCTACCGTGTGTGATAGGCTACAGTTAGGCCTAAATGCAGGGGGAGAAGGCTGCCGGGGGAAGCAGGAAGAGCAACCACCACAAGAGAGAACAGTCGGGAGGAGTTGCAACAACCCTGGATAAGTATGTTAAATTAGTTTTTATGAATTAAAATCATATTTTTCTATGTTGCTATGTTGCTATGTTGCTATTTAATTTTTCAAGGCCGCAGCCCAGGGGAATAATGCGGCAGATGAAAAGGAGAGCAACCGCCACAAGAAAGACGAATCGAAGAAGTTACTGCAACCATGGAGGGGCATGTTGAATTAGTTTTTATGAATTGAAATCCTATTAATTCTATGTTGCTATGTTGCTATGTTGCTATGTATTTTTTTAGGCCGCAGCCCACGGGAATAATGCGGCAGATGAAAAGGAGGGCAACCATCACAAGAAAGAAGAGTCGAAGAAGTGACTGCCACAATGAAGGGTTATGTTAAATTAGTTTTTATAAATTGAAATGCTATTTATTCTATGTTCAATGATGCCATTTAATTTTTTTAAGGCCGCAGCCCAGGAGAAGAATGCGCGGTAGATGAAGAAGAGAGCAACCACCACAAGAAAGAAGAAATGAAGAAGTGACTGCCACCATGGAGCGGTATGATAAATTAGTTTATATGAATTGAAATGCTATTTATTCTATGTTCAATGATGCCATTTAATTTTTTTAAGGCCGCAGCCCAGGAGAAGAATGCGCGGCAAATGAAGACTAGAGCAACCACCACAAGAAAGAGGAAATGAAGAAGTGACTGCCACCATGGAGCGGTATGTTAAATTAGTTTATATGAATTGAAATGCTATTTGAATTGAAATGCTATTTATTCTATGTTCAATGATGCTATTTAATTTTTTCAAGGCCGCAGCCCAGGAGAAGAATGCGGCAAATAAAAGGAGAGCAACCACCACAAGAAAGAAGAGTCGAAGAAGTGACAGTAGCCATGGAGGGGCATGTTGAAAAAGTTTTTATGAATTAAAATCCTATTATTTTATGTTCTATTTTGCTATTTCATTTTTCAAGTCGCAGCCCAGGAGAATAATGCGGCCGATGAAGAGGAGAGCAACCACTACCGAGAATGAAGAGACGAAGACGTGACTGTCACCATGGAGAGGTAAGTAGACATTAATTATGTTTTTATTTACCATGAGTAATTAGTAGATTATTAAAAAAAGTAATTATCAGTGACCTCCAATGAAGTTATAGTAACATCTTGGGTCCATCATATCCCATCGGTGACTATAGGTAATACCACCACACACGCATCCGAATAACATCTAGGGTGCTTTTCCAATATATATATATATTCCTTGTCGTTAATGATTAAGCTTGTTCACTTTCCAAGTTTTCCTTATATTATTTCAGATGCACGTGTGGCGAGCGGAAGTCCACAACGAGAAGCGGTGCAAATAAGAGCAGCAACGAGGACACCAGCGAGTATGGGTCGATTCATTTTTTTTTACTATGCAACTTCAGATAGGAAAAATATTTTCCTATTATGATTATTTCGCGATGCATTAAATAGTATACTTTAGGTAGGTAGGTATTTTAGGTATTTTTCTGTTGTTTTCAGATCATTGGTACTTGCGGGGTTGACGGGGTTGACAACTACCCGATGGAGGCCTGAGCGAAGACAGCAGAGCGATCACCACATCGATAAAGAGTTGTATGGACTGGCAGTCGAGCAATTTACAGGGAGTAGAATTTTATACACAACTGACGATGGTAATAGTCAGTGGAACCCTACATATTTACTTTATTTCACGACTACGGCCGCTGAGATTGGCCATCTCAGTGGCTGTGGAGCGTTGAATGCGAGGACCCTTAACACCCAGAGGCGAGCATAGGCTGATCACCTAAGCTTTCTTCGGGTCTTAAAATTATTCCCTTGGTTTCATGGACCTGATATTTTTAATATTTCTATTTTCTTGCATTTTATGACGTTTTGCTAGGTGCGAGATTTTTAACGAATCGATTTGATCACCACGAAATGGCGCTATTGAGCCAATATATTATAATAACATATGTCCCCCCTTTATGATATATTTTTCATCCGTATGGTGGCAACATTGACACAATTTTACCTAGCCAACGGACCCGTGTCGCTCGAGTCATTATAATCAAATTATGATGTTATTAAGCTAATGTTGACGTAACATTTTCCATGGAAGGGGTATTCTTTCACATCGTGGGCCATCATTGAGCCAAGCAAATAAGCTCGTGTCGAGTCATTTTAATCGAATTAATATATTTATATTACTACTATATTATTTTTTTGTTCATCGTGCAAGTATCAGGTCTATTATATCTGTTGAATTTATTCTATGGTGGTGACGTGCTATTGAATTGATTTCCATCTTAACCCTTTGGTTTGAAGACCCATATCAATTGTTTATTATAATATATTGCTCTTTAGCTCTCCCTGTTTTTGCCCCATATACATTTTTACGTAAATCCACTTTACTTATATTAATTATTTGATATAATATGTATCCCAGTAACCATTTGGGTGTCTTAGCTCTCCCCTTTGCGAAATATATCTCTCACTGTCACCACCATCTGCTGTAATTCTTTACTGCTATTTCTGTTGTATTTTTCGGCTGCCAAGGTGCAAATTATTCCTTAAAAAACCTTGAATCTCCTTACTTTATAAACGGACTAAAGTTATTCTATTAATTTTGAACATGCAAATATGTACAAAACATTAAGTAAATGGATTAATTCCCTAAAAATTGAATGTGAAATGAATTAGTAACTCTTAACAAAAAAAGACGCTTATAAATGAAAAAATAATCTATTGAAATTATCAAAAAAAATAAGATTTTTGAAACTGCAGCTAGAAACTACTTTATTATTCTTTTTTTAATTTTTAGATAGGCTCCACTCCAGTACCCTGCGTGGTCGAGTTGAGAGAAATTTCCCCGTGGCCAGAATTTCTTTTTGAGTGGTTTGGGTTGTCTGGCAGGTGTTTTATGAGTTATCAGGCGGTTTTATATCTCTGTCATTCATTATATTTTTGTAGGTTAATCGTCTTTAGGTTAATATTGTGTATCGCATCCGCTTGAATTAAAACACTTGGGAATTCAAATTCATTTGTCTTTTTCGCTACAGGTAGATTTACTAGGAACAGCAGTGATTTAATCTGTCTTCGATACCAACCGGTGTTATGGAGGGTTGGGTTATGGTTTGTGACTGCTTGTAATGCAATGTCACATTTTAAAGTTTACCAACAGAGTTTTAGGGAGTAGAATCTTATGGGCAACGAATGATGGTAATATGTGGAATCAATGATATTCCTTGTTGATCTTCGTACAGATATAGATAATTAGTGGCCAAGCATTGTACTCCTAGCTCCTAGCTCATATTATTGGCATATATCTGTGTGTAGCACATATATAGTTTATCAATCCCATGCAATTTAGAATGCAGATGTTACACTGCAGTGATCTGAAACACTTGGGAATTCAAATTCATTTGTCTTTTTAGCTACAGGTAGATTTACTAGGAACAGCAGTGAATTAAACGCAATTGTAATGCAATGTCACATTTTAAAGTTTACCAACAGAGTTTTAGGGAGTAGAATCTTATGGGCAACGAATGATGGTAATATGTGGAATCAATGATATTCCTTGTTGATCTTCGTACAGATATAGATAATTAGTGGCCAAGCATTGTACTCCTAGCTCCTAGCTCATATTATTGGCATATATCTGTGTGTAGCACATATATAGTTTATCAATCCCATGCAATTTAGAATGCAGATGTTACACTGCAGTGATCTGAACGGTGATACTAGTGGTGTTAATCTGACAATTTTACAATCAAAAATAATGGCGCAAGTTCTGCATAATTGTAGCACAATTCTGGTAATATTTTTAATGTTATATTTTGTTGTAATGCATATTGCTTTGTTGCGATATATTATATATATGTATATATATATCTAAATTTTGCTGGGGATGAGGGATATTCAGTCTAATTTTTACTCCAGAAATATGGCAGAGAGTTGTACATATCTATCAGAAAATTTGCGCATTCGGCTTATGGAGAAAAAGGATTTCCAAGATACAAGGAAACTTATAATTGCGGGTCTTCAATTCTTCAGAGCTGACGTTTTGCTTGATACAGTATATCCATCCGCTGGTGTTGAATTATGTCTGACCAAATAAGCTGAATTGAGAGCTTCGTAATTTATTTTATCTTCATCGTCTGTTTCGGGCTCGGGTTGAACCTGGCGCAAATATTTGTTTCTGATCTTTTTTGAGGGATGTAACATCTTGTTTTCTTGATCTTCTGACGAAAAATATGCCGAGTTCTTTTCTTGAAAGTTTTGTTGGGTAAACGCGTTTCCGTTTTCGGTTAGTCTTCTATTTCGATCACGGTTTCGTATAGTGTGTATACCTCGGGCCGAATGAAGCTGCATTGCTTTTCCAAGGCGTAGCTGGTAAGGACTATAAGGATCACCGTCCAATACTGCTTTGCCTTTAATGCGAAGAGGTAATGAGGGTAGATTTCTTCTCCCTTTCAGATCCTTGTATTTGGTGTCCAATTGTTCGTATGAATTTTTCTGAATTTAATAGTTCATAACTAATTAAAAACTGTCCATCAATTTAGAACACTGAAGCTCTTACTTTGTAACAGGTGGGGTGGTAAAAATCTCGAAAAAACTAAATCAACTCCTACATTGAGCTGGTATCTGAATATCTTTAGTTGTGATGTTTTATAGTTGGATTGTGCCCAAAGGAGCCTCTAATTAAACCAATGTGTACTCACATTTCCTCCAGAGACATTCCAATTAGAAATGCTTTGTTCTCGCCAGAAGGAGTATTCTCGTACCGGCACTTTTTCCCACAGCTGGTTCCCACGTTGTCCTTCGATGCCTTGTAGTCGGGTTTTGCTACCGTTATCTGTCTTTGGGTGGAATACAAAATTTCTTGGAACTTTTTCGATCACAAGTGTCCGAGTATATTTCTTACTGAGCCTTTGTGGGCAAGAACAACTTTGATCTCCCAATCGTAAGGTACCAAGAGATTCCATACCTATTGAAAAGTACTGAATATTGCATTATGAAGTTTCAGTTATAAAAATATTCATACCATGGTAGCCAAATTTATCGACAATCCATTTGTATTGAAAAGAATCACCACACCTGCAATCCATGACCAATCTTCGTGTATCTTAGCGTTTCCCTTCATCCGGAAGACAATATTTTTATCTAAATGTGCCATTTTACGTTGAAATAATAAATCGCCAGGGTGTGAACCAACTTGCAATTCACGTAGGGGTTGTTTTGGAAGGACGTGATACTCTGTATGTAGCGCTGTACCCATAAATACAATGGAAATGTTAATTCAAGTAGGACCATCCTGCAAGAATTTTTGATATAGGGAGGGAGAAAGCGAAGGAGCGGGAGAAATCGGCTAACCAGTTACCTGGAGACATGTTTTTCCTGCTATCTTTATGACTCGGTGATGATGGAGGTAATGAGTAATATTTGAAATCCGACAAACCATCGGTTATTGACTCTGTGTGGTCGCCAAATGTATATCGGGATGTTGCGCGGCTTCGTGAACGTGAAACTGTGACGGAAATGGATTAAACGTAGAATCGATAAAGATTATAAATATACAATGTTTTAAAGTATAATTTAAACTTGTCATAATTCTAAAAATACCTGTGATTCTGTCGCTAGTAGCTCTGGTGCTGAGCAGTTTCGGTTGCACACTTACTGGTTCAAAATAAAGATTGCCGCCGTAACCAGGCCAGACCTAAACCAAGAAGAATATTTCTTATATTGACCAGACTATATCATTGATATTTGGAAATCAATTAGATAGGAAACCTTCAAAGGATTTAATGGAATTGGCTGGTTCTGATGGATCAAGTACGCTTTGTCAGGGCGATGTTCGAACGGTGGTTCAATGACAGGCTCGGGGAGATATTGCCAATCCTGTATAGGCAAGAACAAGTAGAATATTTTATACAAGAATAAAATAGGGGTTATATTTTCTAATACGAAGAATCCCCATTATAACGGGCCGCAGTATGACGATTATCGGATAATATGGACGGAAGCTGAGCATTTTTTAATTTCTGGAAGTGTCCGCTAGTTGGCGCACGTAGACCACTGACGATAACCGCCGATATCTTAGTTTGAGTATTAGTATTAGTTTTGTGCCCTGCAATCTTAGAGATCTTTCGCCACATATTCTCATTTTTAGTAATATTAAACCCACATTTAAATAAGTCCTACTATTTTACTATATTCAGCGTGGTGAATTATGATCAGCTTACCACAGTTTGATTAGTTGTGGAAATTATACTTCCGGGATATGCATTACGCACGCCAGATGGAACAGGTGACGAACTCATTTGGCGAGCCGGAAAATGCACCTGAATTGAATAGAACTTGTTAGTGTTAAAGGGCAATCTGTGATTGAGGAGTATTTGGTTAGTGAGGTCGCAATTTAGAGAGCTTATCAGTGTCGAAGGTCAAACCATGTGATTATTCTCATAAAACAGAAAGTAGTATGAGAGTACAGATAAGGTTTATGGTATTTACTATAGAAAAAACATTTCCAATTTCAATATTGTATTATAAACAGAGCTCCCCGATATAAAATATCACTCACGAGGGTGGGTGATTCGTTAGAGTAGGGTGAACTAGAAGTTTACTTTAGGTTCAGATCCTACTGTTTACCCTTGGTGTCATCTTCCAAGATAGAAACTTTTGTTGGTGGTTTTCTTGTGCATTTTTCTTTTTTTGTTCTTCCTCCTTTTGATCTTCGAGCTCTACTACTTCACCTTCGTGCACTGATGACGGCTGACTTGAATGCTCGATATTTTCAGCGCAAAGTGATTTTGTAATTTCCATTTGATAATCATCTTCGTTCGTCATAGTAGATTTGGTAGTCATGGTCTTGCTGGGTGGTCTTCGTCTGTGAAATAACTCCGTTTCACTAATACGACCGGATTCAATCATGTCATCGTTGTCTGTGCTGTACTTTGACGCGGCTATTAGATCAACATTGTACTGAAGGTGAAATTCGGAGTGGCAAAGCATGGATGATATAGGGGTTGTGATGTTTTCAAGTTCCCAGTCAAAGAACATACTACTTAATTTTTTCTTGAAAAATGCAATAGTAAATAGGCAATATAATGGGGAACTGCATCAAGGAGATCATCAACTCTTAACTGAAAAACCCAAAGGTTTAACTTCAATCAGTGGAGACCTAGTCAATAAATATTGTTTTAATGTCACTCGAAGGGTGATAGAATCCACGAAAGCATGAAAAATTACCAAGTATCATTTTTATATTAGATGAAGTATCTAAATAAGGATATTCGGAGAGGTCTATTGGACACACTGTCTAATGACCGTAAGTGTGAACAGTTGTTAAAAGAGATGGTAGTTAAGTTAAGAAAACCTGTAGCTGCAACCACAGAAAGAAAACTCACCAGAACGCCGCGACCTCATTGATATATTCACTTCTTGTATTTCAGGTGCATTTCCACGTTTTATTTTCACCACTCCATCGGTATCAACTCCTTGCCTCGAGTTTACAGCCATCTTCAGATTTTAAACCTATTCCTACTTAAATAATTATTTTCTAAAACTTGAGAATTCTTTCCAATCCTTAGATCTTTATTTTGCAGTAGTGACAGTTCTGACAACCCTAAACGAAATTTCACTTTAGCGGAGTGTGCAGACGGACCACACTAGTTCCAGGTCACTCCACTCAACCTATTCAACAAGCTTTTGCTTGTTTTCAGGTAAAATACAGATACTCGCTGTTTAAATGAGACTTGAAAAGGTTTCGGCGTTTACTACACACACGATTTAAAAAGAGCAACAAAACCTGCGAGGGTGTGATTTTCATTTCAGTAACACTACTCTTTTCTTTCCGTGAGTGTGGTGAAATATAATCTATATTCTTTAAAAGGAAGAAACAAAATTCGCTTCCAGTAAACAAACTTATTTGCTTTATATAATTCGTATCGTATCGGAGTCGACTGGCTTTAATCAACGAAATCTTTAAAACAGGATTTATTGTCTGCGAAGCATTCTTAAGTTTTAAGTATCCACTCATCTATGAAATAAACTGATGTTATTCGATGTAGCACGTCTTCGATACTTCATGTCGCCATTGGAAATGAATTACAACAGAATTACGTAACATTACTTTTGACATTCCGTCGTCTACAATAACGCCTTACAATATCACTGCCTCGAGAAGTAGAACCCAGATTTGAGTGCCTACAACATGATCTTGCTATTGTATATGACTATCTATTAAACTTTTCTGTGTCGTCTTTATGTACGTTGTAATGATGGTGAAAATCAAAGTATTTATAGTATTTATAACTCGAAGAAACTCATTCTGAACTAATTTATTGGCTATAATCAATTTTAATATAATATTTAATTGTTTTCCCAGGTATTAAATGTGCAACACTCACTTTTCAGAGCAAGCGGGTAATGGGCCTTCCTGCAACGGACTGTAGCACGAATTGCTACGCAGTTTTACTTGATGATGTGTTGGTTAACCAAACCTCGCATCCATCTTCCTAAACTAACCGGTCAATAGGAGATGTGGGCACGAGGCAACGTCACTGGAGCTTGGCATATGTTGAGTTACGTTTCAGGTTGTGACGTTTTCTATTTTTTTCTCGGGTGCTTTTATTTTTAAAATTTGCCATTGCGTGGAGTTCAGAGTCAATCAATTTTAAAGTTGCTTCGCTATTGTATTCGGAGTACGTTCCATTATTTCCGGTTATTTGTTCTCTGCAAGGCTTGGCAGGTGGAAGCTGAAGCCACTAGCTAGCAGGCACAAGGCGCAAGCCGGCTGAGAGATCGTAAAACATCTTTTCTTGATTGTTATTTAATAGCTTGACGTGATCTTAGTGTAGATTAATTTATCAAAATGGGGATGCCAAGAAAAAAGAGCAAGAACCCACCAGTGATGAGCCATGAGTTTGTGATCCAAAATCATGCAGACATCGTTTCATGCACGGCAATTGTTGTTATTCTTGGTCTGGTATTCGAGGTATGTTGTATAATTGGTTAACTTTGACCATAATATTCGAACCGTTATTCGGGTAGGGATTGGGATGAGAACTATGACAGTAAATACTTAATTTGGCTTTTGCCAACTCCGACTATATTTTTTGTTAGTCACATGATTCCACTGCACAGCTCTACCCAACAGTTGCAAGATTTCTGGAAAACGTAGTTTTAAAATAGAAAAAAATAGGTTTGCATGCATTTCTGTTGTATGATTTATTGGATTTATATGTTCTGTGATTACCATATGTACAGACCACAGCAAAGATCAGCAGGCTGTTCATCTTCCTTCAATATGGCATTAAACAGGAAGAAGAGAAAACGGAGGATGGAGATATTATTGGTAAAATATTCAAGTATCACATTTCAGAAAGAAATACAATGTCTGTACTACCTATCAATCTCTAAATATAATTTGGTATTTTTTTTCCGAAAATCTCATTTTTAACATCACCCTTTTTACATTACGTAGACCCCTGAAAATTACGTCGAGATTAAACAATATACATTATATATATATTGCTACGCAGAAAAGTTTCCTGTCAATTTCGAAAGGGGATGGCTAGACGCATTTACTGTAGTGTTTCAAGCAATGATCATCATAGTCGTCCATGCTGTCATCCAAGAATACCTTATTGATGTAAGTGTTCGAGCAGTCGGTAATTGATTTTCTCTTTATTTTTTACTTAATCTATAATCCAGGATATAACTATTTCCAAACAGAAAGTGTCAAAAAAACTGCACCTGTCAAAGACTAAGACCAGCAAGTTCAACGAATCTGGTCAGCTAGCCATTTGGTCAGTTGTGTCTGCTTGCTGGGCTGCATACCGTGTACATCGGGTAAGGTCGAGATTATTATTATTATGGAGACATCCCAGGTATCAGATTTGTTTTGAATTCCATAATTTTTCCAATTCCCTCTGGGAAATATCTGATTTTACAGTCTTAAGATTTTTTAGTTATCCATAAGTTTATACATTCCTGAACATTTCTCAACAATTTGTACATGTTCATAGTGAAAATAACAAATTCTTAGTTTCACAATGCACATTCATTTGTTTGTGGAACGTTTACCCCGACAGACTACTATTAATAGTTATTACGCTTAGTATTAGATAATGATTTTATTTTTTACAACCAGAATGGATTGATACCGGATATATCTAAGATCTGGGAAGAATATCCACACAATAGCCTCTACTGGGAAGACAAACTCTTTCTGACTGTTCAGGTACTATTATCACATTCAGGAATGCTGTCTCTGCTTGCGTAACAAACTCTATCATTCCTAATCCAGCTTGCTTACTGGCTACACATGTTCCCTGAAATATATCTCCAGAAGATAAGAAAAGAAGAAATACGACACAGGATTCAATATTACAGCCTTTACTTTGGATTCATCCTTTGCGCTTACTTCTTGCAGTAAATATCCTCATCTTTTCATTAATATGTATTATATATATATGAATCTAAAGTGCTCGATTTTTCCTTTCCGCAGCTTCTGGAGGTTTGCCACTGTGGTTCTTGCCTTCCACTACTCGGTCGAATGCATTTTCCATTTGGCAAGGATGTTTTACTTCGCAGAGAAAACAGAACAAGCGCAGATTGGGTGAGCCAATTCTGTTTACTGTTGTTTTAAAACTAACCGGTTGCTTTTTTCGTAGATACTGTCCTCACCAAGGGAACTAAAATGTTCTGTTCATGCTAGAAATTTAATTTGTGCAATCCTTTTTTCATAAAGTTTTCCTGTGCAGGAATAAGTAAAATGAACTCTTTTATATTTTGCATGGACGTGTAGATTCAACTCATGGAGAGTTTTGTTCCCGTTGATCCGTTTCATCATTCTCTCGCTGACTATTGTAGTCTTTGTGTTTGGATTAGGCAAGATTGACCAACAAGGGTTTGATCCTGCTTCTGGCAATTATAACACTAGTCTAATAAGGTAAGATTTTCATCAGATGCTGTAATACCAGAATTGCCCATACTTTCTAAATTCAGAGTCAGATATTTCAAGTTTCAGATACTTAAGAGTTGCAGGCAAGCAGAAAAATTAGCACATTAACAATGAACTCTTTTTTAATGCGTAATGTACACTCTTACATAATTTCTCGTATACAATGATATATATATATATATATATATATTTAAATACAAAAGCGAAAGCACCAAAATGTATCCATCAGATGCTAAAGAATTTCAAATGTTTTATTTCAGAAACCTGTCCATGGGTGTTATGTGTATGTTGCAACTCTGGCTTATGTGGCTCTACATTCAGCTCCAATTCAAACACAAAAGGAATCAACAGCAAGTTCAGCAGAAAAAGAAAAACGTCGGGGCAAAACCAAAGAATGCAAAGAAAAACCGTTAGTAAAAATTCATACTAGATAGTATATAGTTGGTACGGTAACTTTAATTTACTGAACATGATATGTTATCATAACTGGTTCTTCGATACGGATTTATCTACTGTTCTATCGCTGTAGTCAATGACTACGGTGCATCCCACTATGGTTTCCTTCCCTTTCCAGCATAAATATATTTGCTATCCATTTCATTGGGAATTTCCCAGCATTTGTTGTTTTGCATATAACCTATAATTGAGAGACCAAACAATTTTATACAGAGCGGGTATAGAGATATATTTTAATGAACAGTGTTCATACAAGCCTCCTAAATTAACTAGGATGCTCTTTGATTTTTGTCAGTCAGCCTAATTATTTTGCAAACTTAATTGCTGTGAGTATAGTGTGAGAGATAGAAAATATTTAATTTTTTCTCTTGATTCAACTATTTCAGTAATGTCATGAGATATTTCTACATAGCATCAATGATTTTCCAACCTCCTTTCCTTGGTTTTATGCCTGTCTCTATGTCCTCTTGTGATTATTGTCCTGCCTTGATTTTAAATTGCATTATATGCATGGCTTAACAGAAAAGAAGCAAGCCGATGCCGAGGTGGATGACAACAGTGTCAGCAATGGCAAACTGAAGCGAAGCTAAACTTGTTCAATCCTCTTGTCTCCAAATGGTTGTAAGTATACCTTTGTGCAACCATTACTCGTTATTGCGATTTGTAAAATCTTCGAAACCGTTGAAATAATAGCTTGTCAATTTTTCTTTGAATCTATGCTTGGTCGAAAATTGTGTCGGTGATATATTTATTCCAATTATTAAAATGATTAATTATTTCACGTACGTGCAGTCCTTGCTCTACGTATTTCCACATTACTTTGTCATTTACAAACTCCCCATCCTGTTGGAAAAATTTCCTTGGTTTCTACCCAGTGCTCAAGTGGGGCTCGATGCAGTTGCTCGTAAATTCCTGCCACTGCCGTTAATACCCGAAAGCATCTCAAAATGATGCAACTAATAAAATGTTATAACATAATATATACTTATGTTAAAGTTATATTAAATTTAACATTTTAAAGCAATATAGTGCATTTGCAAATGTCTTTCGATTTATCGCAATGTTCTACCTATCGTAGACCCAAGTATGAAAGATTTACTGCATCGTGGTGTTTTCTTGGCTGGATAGGATTTATAGGAGCCTCCCAGCATTGAATTCCCCACTTTGAGCGCTGTTGGTAGTTGAATACTTAATTGATTTACAGCTGTAAGTCGCTGTTGACTGAGGATTGTTATTGTTGCAAATTAAATAATGCCTTGTACTACGAGGAAAACGTTTTCATCAGGCTCTTGTCAGCTGAAAATCTCCTCGAATGAGCCTATTGTGAAATGTAAATGGCCTATTCAATTCCGAGGGAGTTTATTGCTGTGAGGCAATCTTGTTTAGATATGATCTATTAACCATGAATTGTGGAAGGGGTTTGGTCACTCACGTTTTCCTAACAGTACATTGTACATAGCTTGTGAATCCGATGGGTATTTGGCTAGGAAGTTGCCTTTTAACATAATTCCAAGATCTGTTCTGGAATTATGCACTTATGCAAAGTTAATAGTCATAAATTTGAAGTGTAGTTTTGTATACGTGTCAAGTTTTCAGTTACAGTTTTATATTTCTGAGGTGTGTGTATATGTAGATCAAGTTTTTCTGATAATGGTTTGTTGATCGTAAAAATATAAGTATGACGTGTAGGCTAAGAATGAAAAATGTACCTTCTCGTTAGCAAGAGATATTACATTTATTATTCCTTGTTAGCATTTTAGCAATAAACAGTAAGAGGAGAATGCTTATCCAGAATACTTTGGACTCTTATAGAGAGGACTGCAGCTCCATGATCTTTTTTTTTTGCATCAAGAGGAGTTTTTCTTTTGTATCTTATTTTGATTTCAACCCTGTCACTTTTTATGATTTCGAAGAGTTTTCTCATAGTAAATCTGCTCGTTATAGATATCACCATTCTTCCGCTTTGTATTCTTGAAGAGAGTTCAAACTCAATATGAAAATACAGTGGAAGCCACGTATAATGTTAATGTTATCAATTGGGTATTGTTGTCCAAATTAATCTGAAATACTGAACATTATCAGCCAGTTATTGGTACAGAAAAAAGACTGTCCCACAGTGATTACAATAGGCGGCTACCCCTGTATGATTCTATGTGTATTGTGATTTGTGAAAAAGGGAAACTACTCGAAATGAACCATTAATATTTTGCTAGTACCATTTAAATTTTTACTGATTTAGGTGTGCTGTTTGTTGACTAATATGGGAACTTCGTTTTACTGGTGTTTACATCTCTTTATTACTGTATATCGTTTATTGACTTGCACGAACAGAAGTTGAAACAACGGAATATTGTGAATCTAGAATTTTGTGGTTATGCTCAACCGCTAGGTGGTGATACAGAGTAGTCCGGAGATGTCTTTTGGTTAGCCCTAGTTGGCCTAGTATATTATAGTGGTGCGTGCGATTAAAGAGATTTCTGAAGAACGTTGTTCTCGTGGACCATGTCCCAGCGCCTACCCGACAATTACACTATAGGGTTTCAGATAAAACTTACTGGGATTGAAAATTGATGACAAATTAAGGAAGAATTCCGAAACACGTGCCTATTTTCTCGATTTAAGTAGTTACCCACAGTATGCGATTTCACACTATGCGTCGTTTTCAGGAACGCGTCACTAGAAGTTTATTTATGTTTTGCTGATTGAAATTTTCTGTACTGATATATTATTACCCAGACATTTTGCAGTCTACAGCTACAGCTATAAATGAAGCTATGATGGTAGAAAAATACGTGGGGAAAACTTTATCTTTCTAATTCCCGCCTTGTCGCTGCGACTCTTGTCCGCCTGTTAATCACTTAATCCTAAATGTTCCAGCTAAGCTCCGAGCTTCGAGTGTAAATCGGCAGCTTATGAGTTAGGCGGATTGTCTGGATTGAATTTCCCGTAATGCCCCTTTCGCTGCAGACACCCGGACGCGTGCTGTTCTCCCGCAAAGAGGCATGCCATCGCGGACCAGGCGATGGCGTATTTGCTCAATTCATTAACTTATTCTGGGTAGTAGGTCTACTAGCAAGAACAACGATTATTGTAGTCGGATGCCGCCAATTGAAAGTGCACCGTAAATTTGACGACAACCCTTTTCCCACGGAAGGCGAGGGTAAATAGCGGTCTTGATTGATGGCCAGTGCAGGATTAATGATTGGGCCTTAGAGGTAGCATAACAGGGGCCTACGCCAACTGAGAGAGCCCTACAGAGATCAATATTAGGCTCCGCCAGTAAGTTTTTTTTACACTGGTTATTTTATATGACGTAATATATAGGGATTGGTCATGCGTGCAATTTTCCATTAATAATTGCAATTCGTCGCTAAGCTCTTGTGTTACAACATTAGGATGTAGGCTAGGAATAAAAGGATATTTGCTATCCAAAATAATAGCTAGTACAGTAGTACCATAACTGATAGGTAGTATATAGAATTAGCTACAATTACCTATAAATTCTTTTCTCGAGTAAAACCTGGAGCTACTTCAACCGGTATCAATTTTCCCACGAGCGAATGTTCGCCTCGTCAAGTTTTATTTGTATGATTTCCATTTGTTTACCTAATTATTAACAACATGGTAGCTTTCCTGACTGTGGTGTGTCATCTATGCGTGGCGAAGAGCAAACAAGAGTCGAGCCGGGCGTGCATGCTTTCGAGTACAGTCGATTTCCTTCCTAGTCGTCTCGGGGCATTCCTCAGTTTCGAAAACTATATTAGCTAGGACGGCCGAAACGAGATAGCGTTTCAATATGTAGCAATATATAGCTTCGGTAACAAGCTTACGAATATTTGCAGAGTGCAGTAACCCTAATACCTCGCAACCGTCTGCCCACTACTGCACGCGATTCTTGAGATAAAATTAATCTTTCACAACTTCTGCTTGATAAAATTGCAAAAAATAAGCCTTGTAAGACAGGGGGCTAACATTCGGATTTTCGGGGTCCAGTTCAGCGTGACGTCGGGTGACAGGCCCCACTTCATACTCACATCAAGCGTATCCTAATCTTTCAGCAACAACTGACCACCTCAAGCCTTGTCTTCCCCTTCGTTGACTGACCAGTACATTTATTAAATCGCCTTTTGTTTCCGCACTAGCCTGTCGTTAAATGTGATCAGTCGTAGAAGTCAGTTTGTACTTGAAATGTCAGTTAAATCCATTTAAGTTACATGGCGAAAAACGAGAGTTCTAGGTAGACAAGAATATATCCCTTCGGACGGCGCTATGACCACTTATCCACATTTTCCCAGTTAAATTACCCGTCAGATTGCGATGTGATCGACCGTGTCGCCAATGTTACTGTCGACTCATATTACTTTCTATTTCGCATCCACATATTCAGTTTCTAAACATCATGTAACAAATTTTCACTTGACTTCGTGTCCCTATGTAACAAAATACATGCATTCATAGTGCAAGAAGTTATTGCCATTTTCCCTATAACAAGAAATTGTTTACTCCTGGATCTTTTGAAATAGGTGTCATACTATCTAAAAGTAACTACTCGCCTTGTTTGTTTAGCTTTTGTGCAAATAGTCAATATGACTGGCCACCCGTAGGACAAGATAGCCTTTATATTGACAAGTCATTCTTATGTCAGTCTCTGTTAACGTCTCATGCGTTGCCTAAATTGAGTACATGGATTCTTCTGATGACCATTCTGGCCATTTTATTTAGCAATCCTTCATACTTGTATTTCATTAAATTTTGACGTAGCTATTTTCATTATTCTGGTTTTTAAACGACTCATAAACTAAGGTTCACCTGCATGAAATTGATTCTAAACAGCCAGACTATGTTTAATATTAGGAGAAAGGAGCAACCATTTTGTTTTTGAAACGCAATATGGTGGTATGTGGAATATGATATGATTTTTCTTTCATACATCGAAGATATGACGATATTCTTGCCGGCATTCGTATAGTATTTGGTCGTCTTCCGCCGTATCGATCATGAACAGGCGACGCTATCTGTTGGATCAGCGTTGAAAAACATGGTTGACCTTAGCACTTGATTTTCAATGTGCCGTTACAAGTATTTAGCGATTGATCATTTGTCGATATAGATAAGGCTCCCCGCTATCTTAATACTTTATCCGTGATACCTAATACATGTCACTATAGAATGATCGAATTAAGATAGATTTATTCCGCTGCAAATGGACCGGTTTCACTTCAGATTAGAGCAATGTCTTACTAACATTGGTCATTCTTACTAAACCCTGCTACTGCATCAAATGTCACCCTGATTCAGAGTGCAAAAAGTAACGTCAGATTACATGAAACTGTTAAAATTCTAACAGCGTTCACAGTAATTGTTCATAGCTCGGATATTTCTATTTTTAAAAACAGATAGTTACTTTCCACAATAAATTAACTCGACAAAAACCCGATGAAAACCTTTATCAATACTAATATGGTTCACCTCAACGCTTGTAGTGATTATTAATGAAAACGGAAATCACGGATGAGGTCGATCACTATTCAATTGTAAAAGCCCCAGCATTCGCAGTTTTCCAAAACCATCCCTGGGGAACAAACTATACTGTTAGTTATATCACGCGTGGACGCTAATCCCATAAGGCCACCCAGCAGGAAAATAAAGCTTGACAATCTCTCCGTGGTTGCAGTTTGTTGCTGTGTGCTTATGAAATGCATATCACATTTCAGTCGCAGGGCTCATCTTACTTGTAGACCATCGTTCGGACGCATGGATACAATGATATATTTTTGACATAGAGATTTATTTATAAATTCGTTGTAGTTGTGAAATTTTGTACATTTTATTGTTTTAAGATAATACTTCATTAATACAGCGATAATAAATAAGTAACTTACTCTACTAAAATGCAAAAACGGATTTGTAAACGATTTTGCTTGAAAATATGAAATGAAATAAATAACATCATTCCCCCAAATTATCAATTTGCTGACGATAAGTTCGCTAATGTATATTCTATGATGTAGTCCCTCATCCAGAATAATCTTTAAAGGATTCACTTTTAAGATATCTGTTTCAAACAGCTATCCACACTGTAGAATGTCATGTTCTACTTTAAGTGCGTTGTAATTGTCTTCCTCGAGTCTTAAAGACCATCTAAGTAGTAGCACTATTTGTTAAATATATTCATAGCATGATCTTCACTGGAGTAAGTCATCACAGAAATTAAGCGTGGTGATGGGGAAGTTGTGCTTTGTTCAAATTGTAAATGGAGGTTTAAGGTGATTGACCAACTATGCAAGATTCCGGACTTGTATCTGATTTGAATCCATCAGATTGCCCTCCTCTGATCATAGTGAATTCCATAGGAATCGCATTTGGCTTTGATGTGTAGACGTTGCTTGAACCTATGGAGAATATTTGTATGTATTGTCTATATATATGAAGTGACTATATATAATATAGTAATACTTTGTAGCATGTGAGATCCCACTATTAGCAGCTACAACATCAACAAAATAGGTTTTGCATTTGCTTGAGTTTGGTGGAAGTGAAAAATGACCCTTTTTCCTAAGGAACTTTCAATAGGGAATTGTTTTATCCGGAAAAGTAGCGAAATTGTCTACATCTTTACCCCATATTTTTAGATTTCATGTTTATCTGCTGTATATCATTTTAGTTTTAGAAATAAAAAAAATTAGAGTGCGAAGAATACCAAAAGGGAATTTGACGAAAGAATTGTAGCAACAAAGAAATCTCAGACATGAGAGGGACTTCGTACTGGGAAAGAATGTAATCTGTACTACGTGTATTTATATCAAGTGAGTCTTATCATATACCTCAAATTTGCCTTACGTTTTAATAATTACTACTGTAATATTAGGGAACAGCCTTTTTTATATATGTATCAAACCTCACCTCTAAGCTGATATTGAAAATATGGTGACGTTCCAACTTCTTGATTTCTTCGACATGGCGGGGGAGATTGACTCTCCACCTTGATATAAACTGTATCGCTGTTTTCAGTTTTTCCTTGTAATTTTGCGTACGGATGAAAGTGATTATTTTGATGTAAGGTTCTTGCACTATACATGCAGGAACCATTTCCGTGATAAAACTGTTGATGCTTCCTAAATATTTTTCTGTCGCTTTCGTTCCGATCATCGGTTAATCCTTGAATTTCGGTGGACCAATTGGGACTGGGTATGTCTGTGTTTAAGAATCCTTCTCGAAGGTCGAACGAATGACAACTGTTTTGCGCCAAACAGATGGGTTGTCTGCTATTGTACATGCAGTTATTGTTGGCTGTGTCCACTGTACTGATCTCCGCGTCGAAATGAGTTCGACAATCCGAATTATTTTCGTCAGTTTTGCTGTACGAACTTTGAGAATTTTTCGAACAGTTCTTATTAGTGTCGTATATATAACAATGTCTCGTGTTCGCAGTGGTATAATTTTGGACATTACAGTTTTTTTCCTTTTCTCCGTATGGAGTTGAGACGCAGTTTGAGTTGGATGCGATATTCACATCTTCCTTATTTTTCTTCGTCCTTTCCAGGATAATATGTTCGTTAGAGTATTCTGAATTTGGAGAGAAACTTTCAACTTTTACTTTGTCCTGACCGTTTTCGGTAATCCCTCTAGACTGGCCCAAATGATCCTCAAACTCGCAGGAGGGTAGACCAGGATTTTCATTGAATGCAGAAAACTTTGAAGAGTTGTCGTTTTCGGAGGTCTTGGAGCGATATTCCTGCGAGAATTCCGTATTTTTCAGTTGCATGTTAGCACAGCTTTTCTGCAGTGTATCGACTTTTCTATCGACGGATTTGTTTTCATTTCTGTCCGAGCGGGAATCGTCGTTTTCCGCTCGCTTGTCGCTGCTTTGCGCTCGTTCTTTTGTTTTTTTCTCTGGGTCGAAACCGAGCAGTGTTTGGAGCTGGTTTATATACTGAATAGCACCCCGTAAGGTTTCCACCTAATTATAGAAAGAAAAATTATTTTTGCTGTTTATGTTGACACCTATTAGCAAACTTACCTACTATTTTTCTATTCTACCTTCTATTTCTATTTTTTTAGCGCGGAAAATGTGAATTGAAAAGGATTCACTTATACGTTATTTTGTTCTCACATATATTAGGAATTATTCCCGCCCTGATGTTGCATACAAAACAGACGAAGAATACATTATAATTCAATATATAGTATTGATTTACATTAAAGTTAACAACAACTATAATTACATTAAAAGAATTTTGCTTGAGCCTTTGTGCGCTCATATCTTTCAATTATATTACATTTTCATTTACATGATTTTAAAGGCTTTCAAAACATTCTGGTACTGTATATGTTGACGATATCTCTTGAGCTCTGATTTGGTAACGTCAATTAGGATTTCTATATACACTTGCCTTGCTTAGTCGCTTTTCTGCGTATTCCTCCGGTAAGTGTTCGCGTAAACGCGCGTATCCTTCGTTGACGCATTTCACTCTCTGCCGTTCGCGTTCGTTTCTTTTTCGTATGAAGGCGGGTTCGAAACTGTAGTCGTACATACCGTAAGCTGCAGCGGCCGCAGCTGCATGAAACGGCAGATAGGACAGACGCGATGCAAAAGCCGAAGGATTTGCCGTGTATTTCGGATCCAGATAACTTTCGATGCCGGTACCATACGGAACAGACGCCGTCGAATGGTAACCGTACTGGTCGCCCGGAAATCCTGACTCGTGATACGCCGAAGGGTTGTAGTAGGAGTCGGTGTATTCCTGAAAATGGACTTGTTGGCTGTGAGAATTCTGATATTGTTGTTGGTGACTGTTTGGTTGTTGCTGCTGTTGCTGTTGTTGTTGCATTGACATAGCTGCCATATGTACTGTAGAATTACCGTAACCTATTTGATCCATGGTTTATTATGATCTATCAATAAATGAAGTATTTCTCTGTAAAATAAAGAATTTTTGTACATATCACGTACGTACAATATTAGATATTGGTTCTCTACGATGCAACTAACTAATTATAGATAAACCCTAACACTTATTAATTTTTTATCCGAAATAAAATGGAGTTCGCAATATGTATCTTTGATTACATATTAACTGACAATAGCTTTTTACTCACTCGGCCCTGATCTGAAGCTTGTGAGATATCAATGAGACTAATAATTTCATCGCTTAATTTCCATCTCAACAGAATTCTGTTACATCTAACATTTTGAAATTAGTTTACAATAGAAAAATAGCAACGAATTTTATCTAAGAAATTAAAGTAAAAAAGTATCGAACAATTCTTTCAAGAGTAGAAAATATCTACTGGTTCTATTTTCCCTTTCATATTAACCTATCCCTTGTCTATGTATTTCCTACAATTATTGTCTAAACAATGTATCCCCAATTACATCGCCCCCAAGTTCACACTTTTACTTTCTCTGCAAAACAATAACATCCTATGTCGGGGACCGTTCGTTTTGATGATGTGACCTTAGCCGGAAGATCGAAGCGATAACTGAAAACATAGCAGTCCGTTTGCCCTGACAAGAATCCAGAACTGACCCCGGTTGGGTGAAGGAGCGAATCATATTCGAAATAAATTCGTTGGTAGTTGAAATTTCAACAGCCTACGTATCCGCTTCCTCGAAAATGTGTTTTTTTCGTCGTGCACATACGATATGGTTTGTTTCGATTTCCCTTCGACAGTCAGCTCTGCTTTCCCTTGGCAGCGGAACTCGATTGGAAGAGGGATATGTTATGTGTGTAGGGACTGCGGGTTGATGTTACGTAATGATTGAAGCTGTCCCGCGTAGCTACGTTGAGTGTCTTACAGCTAGAAATGCACGAGCTTTATTATGATCCACTTTATTCACTAGATCCAAGTTTTCGTATACCTTAATACTCAAATGGTCCAAATGAATGCGCAAATCAAATCGAATTGCAAGTGATCTAATTACAGGGGGGGGGTAAAGTTAGCGACAACACTCTAGAAACAATCAAATACTTCTAATTCTTAAGAGCATGCAACATATCCGACTACATATCGTATGACTAAGCAGATACCAAACTAGCGAACTGAGCAGACCACGTGGAGAAAACAAAGACTAAAATTGGCTGACAAGTCTATCTAGAACCGTAAAGATTACACCGGACATACCCCTTAATACTGTAGAGAACCAGCATGTGATATCAAAACAGAAAATTCAATAGATCTATCGAGTCTACCCAAGAATATTCCAGAATACTCCCTATATACCGCTAGACGGCAGTTTCATCCGTTACAATGTGTATTGCGTGGGAGTCATTGGCAACTACCTGGCGTTCGGGTTAACTGATTATAAAAACAATACAAGGTCGCGTGCAGTGAAGATCCCAAATTTATGCAGTGCGTTGGCTGGGCCCATTTGTTGATATTTAGTTTTTCGATGTGACCCCGAAATCAATCATTTGCTATTAATATGGTGTTGTTTAGGCTGCCGCACACTTCCTGTGTGATATCTCTTCACCCTCGTCAGAAAACATCTCGCTTTGATCTCTGGCAAGGTTATGTGATACCTCACCAAATATAACGTTTTCCTTGAATGCGCTAATGTTTCCTTTGCTAATCAAAGACGAAACATAAAAGTACAGCAAGGGTAGTTCCATTACCCGACACCGTTTCGTGTTGTATGAAAACACAAAGTCTGGTACTTTAAATCCTACTTATTATAATAATATTAATATATCTAAATTACGTTGCCAATTATTATGATGAATTCTCAATTTCCATTTGGGCTAATGTTGGAAAATTGTTGCATTATTGCGTATATTAATCATCTATGCGCCATAATGTAAAAATTATACAGTATATAATTCAGTATATGCAAGATAAATCAGTGGTACGAGCTCCATAGGTAATTTATACTCTGTATGAGACTGCAAATGCTTTATTTCTACTTAAATTTTTCTAAATGTTCAAAGGTGATGTTCAGTATTAATGAATGAATTGCAGATAGATAAGATAACTTATTGATTTAGTGCGTGAAGATTGAAATGTCAAATTGAATTCTAAAACTGAAAGGTATGTTTTTTGGGGAAAATGGATGATTTAAAGAAGGTATTAATTTACTTTGATTATTATATTATAATAATTTCTTCAGCCAGAAAAACTACAGTGAATTCTTGTCAGCATTTCCCACGTTGTAAGACATATTAATTCCAAATATCATGTCTGTGAATTGGCAGTTCAATTTATCGGGTATCTAGATAATAGCAATACTGAAAATCAACATCTCTAATTTATATTCTTTGAGAAAATATTGAGATCTGCTTTTCGCTGGTTACTTACAATGCGTATACTATAGACCAATTTCCCTAATGACATAGGTTACAATATCGCATGGCTATTTAATTCGACGTAAATTCAGTTATTTATTATTTTATGCTTATGTACGGGCGGAGTATCTTCTATTGGTAAGCCTAGGTTTGAATGAGCCCATTTCTCTGAGCTTTGTTGTCACTAATGCTTTGACTTTGCTTTTGCTTTGACCTCGCACGAGAAATAATATCGTTTTCACTTTGCGCTAATGAATCATCTCACGATCACTAAGTGGCATTGACTTTACATGTTTCATTGTGTAGTCAAACCGGTCGGAGCGTTTGTTTGAGGGCTGATGGATTCTCTTCCATCGAAACGGATAATGTACTCTAACCTTTTAGAATATTTTGTACACACGGAGAGGTCGTGTCGGAATGGCTTCAAGTCTTTCTGCCAAGTGGATATGTTCTAATTTGACTGATTAATAATCCATAGAGGTATATACAGTCCATGAACAACGAGGAATACTGTCATATTACGCTTGTTCGAGTGGAAAAATACGCGCTTGACTTGAGATATAGTAATTCGAAATACTGTAATGTGAAATCTTGTCTACGCAAGTATATGGAATAATTTGCAAACTATACCATTTTTTCTCTTTCTTTTAGCGAAGCATCAGCAGAATTAGACATTGTAGTCTAAGTCGAAGGCCATGCACAGATGTGATGTGCCCGTAAATTTGTAGATCTATCAACAAATTAAGTCAAATTATATAGCACTTGCTCGATTGCCGATGGTAAATATACTCTTTTAAAGTCTTTTAACGCTTATCGTGTTCCATCTTACACCGTATACAGTATTAAATGTTAACACATTTACAAGTACCAGCTAGTATTTTATAATGAAATCTAATAGAATCTTTATCCATTTTGTCTATGTTAAATATAACACCGAGGGGAGTTGTGCTGTGGGAACATCGTTTCGGTTCACCGTGGCACACTGAAACAATTATAGCGCTTCAGTTCTCCGGAAAATCTCTTTGGTTCACTGAAAATCCATATCGTTTGTCACCACAGAACGCTTTAATTCGCGTTTGATGTGTTCGCAGACTTTAATACCTTGTTGCTATGTAAAATCTCTATTCGTACATTGCTGCCACGGCTATGTACATGACTTCCAATATCACTTGAACTGTGCAGCAGACAACATTAGTTTTCGTAGAAACAAAAACAGCCATGTGTTTTACCACAAACACAATAATTTGATGTATACCTTAGCCATAACCAAATCAAATCAATTCAGATGATGGAATCGGAAAGAAAAGTGGTATACGCTTCATGCGGTTGAGATCATCAAAAACACTTTGAACGTTGTTTAATGAAACCAATTGCATGTAAATAAGCACTTAGACTGTGACAATAGTGAATTTCATTAATTCCTAAATGGTATTGCATTGTAAGCAAGAAATATGTTAAGCAAATTCGTGTAGTTCGAATCCTGAAATGCATTAGCTGGCTGACATAGCGCTAAAGTAAATGGGGTCATTTTAGTTGAAGATCAGTAAAAGTACCACATGTAAAACTGAACTATGCAAGTGCACCTGCAACAGAATACCAACAGACCAATAGCTGACAATTGTTACAATTTATTATTTTGTTNTCTAACTACTGTTTTTAATGACAAAGAAAAGGAGAAAAAAAAACATAAAACCGACACTGACTAAAATAGTTGCAGCGAACTCCGATATTAGTAGTACTTATAATTTAATTCAGTCTGAACTGCTTTTTCAATGGTATCCATCTCTCACTACTGATAAGATAAATTTATTTTACTTGTGCTGGTCGATGTCTTGTCAAAATTGCTTTTCTACACGTGAAGCAATTTTTGCATTCTTAATCGTTACTTAGTCTTGCGTTTATCTGCATGTATAACTCAGCCGTAGCTAGGATTTCAACAAGACATTTGATATGTTGCTTAATTAAATTGTAACAGCACTTGGTGTGTACGGATTAGGAGATTTCAAGGAGTATTTAGGATATAATTAGACCTTAGCTTCATTTTATCATGTCTTCGACTGAACACCTGGTGCAAAAGTATCAAATATCGCTACAGCGAGGGATTTTTATTTACTGTTTACTTACTTGTCGTACAGCGGCAACAATAATTCCATTCTTGTTCTGTACCGGTGTGTAGTTTCTATATTCCCCTATTTTTCTCGTATAGTTATATTTCAGTTATCTGTTCTGGATTCAAATTTTCAGTTGCAGATTTGCAAGTTTTCTAAAAGTTATTCAAGGATTGTGCTTTAGCATAGGTCTTCGGCTGATTAAATTCATCACTATACACGTTGCATAAGCTGTCTGAACTATTACTTGTTATTAGTAACTTATCTACCTGTCTGCTTGACCATTTGGTATTTTTCTATTGCAACTAACTACACTTGCCTTAACACTGATGTTCGGCGGAAAAACTATTCGTATCCTGGCTAGCATTCTTGGGCATTTTTACACATCGCTGCCGCCGCCATTTTTTTTGTCATGGCTCTTCGCCTAATTTACTCGATCGACACATTCTAGGCTTAGGCCCATCAAAAATTTCGTCATTTACCTATTACAGATATCAAGCATTACCTACTCATCATAAATAATGATAAAATAGAATGCATTTTCGCTGTCGAGTAACTATTTTTTTTCAAATTCAAATTTACTTACGAGTATTTCGATTCTATTTTAAGGATTCTATTAACTAAACTGGATACCGTACTCATAATACAGCTTCCTCAACGCAACTCTAAGAATCCAGTTCCCTTTTTATAGTAAATTTTAAAACCCTACAAAACAAAATTCATTTTCTCCGCTCACAAATGAGAATTACCCATGGATTAAGCCTTGCTCTATTAGTCCCTACTCCAAATCAGTCAAACTGATTTTCAGATAAACTTCACTCTAGAGTCGAACGCTATGCTGTCGATATGGTATACGTATTACACGACAAGTGTACTGGAAGTTTTTTCAACTTTGATTTATGCGAAACACTTGAGTGTGATTGAAAAAGGAAATTTATCTCTCCTCTTCTTTTAATGACGATCCCCTGTACTACGTCTATTTGTTGTCTACTGAAAAGTTCGAGAATTTAACCATGGAACAATTTTTGATTGAAAACCCTTTTCTACATAATGATAAAGAACTGATAAAATACTAACGAACAATGGGAAAAAGTAAAAAAATTCGAAACCAGTTAGTCGTTAAAAGAGGTAAATAATTCTAATGGCGATACTTTCGAACCCTCCCATGTATCTGAAATAAAATAGACAGGTTTAATGAAGGTATGTCTATATGGTATGTATGTATGTTTGTGACTGTTTGGTAAGCGAATACCTGTGCTATTTTTATTAAGATGAAATTAGTTGAAATATCAGCACGGCAGGGTCACCTAGTTGTGCCAAAGCTAACCCGTCCTATTGTACCCTGTCAACGAGAATCCAGTTTACTGTGTATAGTCTTATATTAGAATTTTTACTTTTCTCTTGAAGGCTAATATATTTGAGAACAACACATAACAATGGATCTAACAATAAAGAAACCGTTCATGGTGGAATTTTTTAGACCATTCCATATGATATATCGTTTTCCAAGTAGAAGATACTTCATTTTTCTTTTAAAGCTGTTTAGCAAAAGTAATATGTATTAAACAAAAAGTATAACTCCTTGCTTGCGCGATACCACACACTTTACACCGCTTTCAACAAATGTTTTTGCCTTCAAAACGTTATTACATCTGTGCGCATTTTTCAAGCCTACTTAACTCGAGTGCCATTGACACGATACGAGCGGCGATGCTGAGAGGCTGTTTTACATAGATCGTCCGCTCGTTATGTATTTCTCGATTTCCAATTTCTCAAATATTATTGTTCGGCGGCATCCACTTGTTCCGCACTCGCCACCGTCCTGGGAGAAATTTTTATGATCTCGAAATAGCTCTCACCTACAATCGTAATAAACTCCGACAACGAAATATTGGTTTATGGTAAAGTTTTATTATTATTCTACTCGTGTTCAGCTCTGTGTGGAGATAATGTTTTAAATTAGAAGTTTGTCTGTTATTGACATCGAGAAATGTAATGGATGGGCCACAAACAGACGGTAGTATCTAAGACAGAGGCATATGTAATGAAAATTGCGTCTATGGGCAGCACCTTAATTGCGCCCCTATCGAAACATCTGACGCACATCATTTATATAACTTTACCATTATATCAACCCTAAAATTCAAATCAAGCTTGTTCATCTTTTAATTACTATATGGCACTTGTGCAAATTGCAACTGGACCTTCCTGCACGTTTGCAAATTTTCTTTCACAGTCTGGAGGCTTGTCTAACTTGAACAGAAAGCTAGAGTGACCTATTCATTAGGTAACCCACTGATCTCAGATAGCGTTAATAATTTTCAAGTCTATGATTGTTAATGAAGATCTATACTTGATTGATGTATGGCGTTCCGTATTCCGATTGCTGGTAGATGAGTTGAATAAGCAAATGTGATGTAGTCTTAACTAAATTTCTGATATAATTAACTAAATAACTGCAATAATTTATATTTTATTTCTTTGCATTTGGCTGCCTATGATCTCTTTATCTATAAATGTAACCCCAACTCACATTAGTTTTATCTATTTTCTGATTATCAATAATACGGTGTTATCTCTGACACACTAATTTTATTGAATCAAGCGAGTCACACTATCTTCTAGGCAAAACCCACAATTGTATCATGCTTCATTAAATGGGTTTGTCCCAAAGAAAACAACTGTATAAAGTTACATTTTAAATGACTGAATACAAACCCAGCTCTTTTACATTATTTCTGGATTTACTTACGCATCTACAAAATATTTCCCATCTGCTAATAGATTTATTATCTTTGATGGTTCAGTCGCAAGAAATTTATCCAACCACCACCCAGGAGGCCCTTTCCTGTTCTCGACAGCAAGCGTGTTATATCCAGAAGAAAAGCACTATACCTGTACTACTAACAAGCGATTCTGGCCAACTTTAAAATTATAAAGAAAAAATTGGTCCAAAATTACTGAACTTTCTTTATTAATTTCGTTTAAAATCAGCAATAAATGGCCATAGTCAAATATTTTCACATCAAACTCGAGGATGTCCTCAAACAAAGGATTACTAGCTATGCGCATAACCTCATTTGCACAGCAAATCTCATCAAAATATTGAACTTACTACATCAGTGAACAGGCATGTATGATTATCGATTTAGAGTAATTACTATATACTGTACAGCGCCTAATATTCTTTTACACGTTCGGCCAGGTAGCTTTTCTCTGGGTTGAATTATTTTGTATAGGTTAAGTGTTCTAAGCCTGCTAATCCACTGAATCTACAAAACAAACATAGAGGAAAACTTGTCAGTACTGATGGAGTGTCAGTGTAGGATGCCATCCAAGTTATCTCCAGATTTTACCTGCATTACAATTTCCGCACTTCCATACAGTACTGTATATATATATATATATGTGGGTATAAATCAAGCAAGTATTTCAATCTTCGATAAGTGCTGTGTGTGTTGAGGGAAATACAATTCTATTTCAAGACTAAACATTAACACAAAGTATCTTTGGGTTGAGTCAGATCAAGATCCTTACCACTTATCCTACCCCACTTACCATCAAGTATATCTTTTCATTTCTTTTTGGGTGGCAAGACCTGCAGAGGACAACTATATCCTTTAAACAGCCCTTTGTCATTTTAGGCATCAACCAGTGGTGATGTTAATCACAGTGGAAATGCATTTTTACACTTTCCAACTCCTGCTTAGTGAACCCGAATGACTTTGGGCCGGGTCGATTTCACTTTGAAACGGTTCAGCGTACACAAAACTGTCAGTGCATTTAATTTGAACAAAATCGACAAATGTACACACATTGTTTAGCAAAAACATTGACCAGACCGAAACGTCCATATTCTCGTGTTTCGTGCGCTTGACCTTAAACGCTCATGACCAACGACCTCTGTGTGGGCTTTAGGTTCAACCAAACGAGAGGTCGCGTGCTCAACTTAATGACTCGGAAAATGTGAGTATGATTTGTCTGCACATAGCCCATAATTACAATAGACCACTTATTGCACATTGCTACTTTGCTATCGCATCTATTCTCTAGAACTTGTGTCGCACTTCCAAAGATAAGTTATTGGACCGTAAACCCAAGAATCCTCGGCTTATTGATGTACTTGATGAGATTTACTGCATTTCAAGCTCATTACATAGCGGTGAACTGCTAACCTTCAGGGATATGACTGTTAGCATGTGATACTTTCGTAAACAGTACTAACAATAAGATATATAGAGTTGCGGTGTACAAAACTAAAGATGTGGGCAAAACAAACAAACCGTCTTGTATTTGATCTAGCATCTACCCCATCTACTCGGTGGTTATGCTTATGTATAAACATACAAAGCAATCAGGGTGGTGGTTGCAGTTAGGTTACTTATGAACTGTAATTGTAAGTCGTGTCAACTTCTGACCGTCAAATTGCCACATAGCAGGTAGATTCTACAGCAAATTCTTTGGGCGACAGATTCTTGTCAGTCTTCTTACTGCTGTCATTTTCACCCCAGTAAAAATGTTTTGACACGACGTGCATGAGCTACAAGAATAAGTTAGAATGAAAAAAGAGTACGTTAATAAAAGTTGCGACGTCAGTATACTATAAAACATGTAAATATTACAAAAATTCGAAAATTGAATAAGTAGTTTCATTGTTAAGGTTTCACTTAAAGTGTCACTTTCTAAGAACCTATCCACGACCTTGAGTGGGAACCTGCTGTATTCGATCATTCGATTCACATTTTGTATGACCTAGCAGTAACCCTTAACTCTTGATTTGGAAAAAAATAAATGGGAATTAAAGTAGGAGGAATGTCGACAAAATTTGATCAATGATTATTGTGGTGGTGTTATATACTGCACATATCTTAAGTTTCAACAACCCTCTAGTATATATTTCTTTAAAGGAGACCCCTCTACTTGGTAATGGGTTTGGAAATGATATTATCTAACAACTTTAAGCGATGGCATTAGACTCTGTTTGCTGAAGCAAATACGCCATCTTCCGGATCCAAATATAGCAACTACAATATTTACAAACTATTAATGCGTGACATTACGAGATACACGTGATTCCAGTGGTGATAAAATCAACAAATAGAAGAACAAAGCTGTATCGTAAATAGTGAAAGTAATGAATTGCAGCTGAAACAAATTTACGACATAGTTCGTTCTCGGTTGAGCTGAGTGAAGCATACAAACGATATATGAAATGAAATTCTTTGCGTTTTTGCTGATGTTTGCAGTAGTTGGCCAGTCATGGCTAGCGAAGGCTGAATTGCGAGGCCCGACTCCGTTGGTCATATGGCATGGCATGGGTAAGATTTGAATGTATTCCTTTTCAATTTTCAGTACTTCTCTGCCTTTATTTTTTTTTTATGCTGGAATGACTGGAATGGAATATGTGTGGAAGACTCGTGGGTCGTTAAAGTATATTGGAATATACATGTAAATGCTAGTGAAGATCTACAGCTTTTCAGATTGAATTGACCATACATTCGAGCCCATGTATTTTTCTTGGGATAAAAAGGTGCCCTGTATGGAAAAATTAATTTTAAGCAAAAACAGTCAATTTGAACAGGGGGTACCAGAAGGGCTCTTGAAAAGGGGGCATGAGAGCATAAGAAGTTAAATAATACTGTCCTAGTGATACTATTTATGTAACTATTTTAAAACTTCTTCTTTTATCGGAGATTAGGGTTATCGCATGTTAGGGTAAGCTACGTATACTAATTCCAAATGCAGCACCTGTCATCTTCCCATGGTAGCATGTACTTAAAATACTCTATAAAACTAATTATAACCTCTCCTGAAGCAATTATGTATAGAAGCTGTTAATAATTTACTTTCCTCGGTTATTTCATTAGTGTTAATATTATTTCGGGTCTTGTCTTCAGATGTGAATAATAATAAAGAAGGAGAATTTTGCATTTTTGCAGGTGATACATGCTGCAATCCCCTAAGCATGGGGCGTATAATGAAAATGATAGAAGAGCAAATACCGGGGATCTATATCTTGTCTCTGGAGATTGGAAACACGTTTGTTGAAGATACTTTGAATGGATTTTTAATGCCAATAAGCCAACAAGTATTTGAGTTTTCAAATTGACTTCAACTAGACTTATACTCAACTCGTGACCCGATTGGACCAAAAATTGTTTTTATTCTTTTGAGTTATATCATTTCCAATGAAATGTTGTATAGTATAAAACACTTGTAGTATAATTATTAACTCTCATGAACTACTTTCCTTTCCTTTGGCTTATAAACTGTTGAAAATGCTCTACTTTTTGTGTAGATTGAAATGGCCTGTAACAAAATTCAAGCAGATGAGAACCTGAAAATGGGTTTCAATTCATTGGGATTTTCACAAGGTGGTCAATTCTTGTAAGTGCCATATGATTTATTGAAAATCTGCCTTGGGAGCCTATGCTGTGTCTGTTCAATACTCATTTCGTTTCTAATTTAACAGGAGAGCTGTTGTACAGCAATGCGACTCGATCATGATGCACAATCTGATCTCTATCGGAGGTCAGCATCAAGGTGTTTATGGATTGCCGAACTGTATGGGTGATGATGTCGAACTGTGCGACTACGTGAGACGACTGCTTAATTATGGTGCTTATATTCCCGTAGTGCAAGACCAGTAAGTATATGATTTAGTGCGGAGAATATGAAATAATTGTCATGAACACGACTTCAATGTGACCTTTGGACAATGAATGACCTTCGGACATCCTTGTATAGACACGCTATCCTCTTGAGCATCATAGACTTGTGTATAATGTATACTGTTGTCATCAAAATAATTCTTTCTTAATTTATAATCTTGTTATAAAGACACATTCATACATGATACTACAGCTACAGGTAATCCCTGGTGTATCAAGTCATTCCATCGTACCGCCATTTTATCTTTGTTCTTCACTATAAGATACGATACCCATTGATCTATCATGTGCGGTCACCAACTAATGAACTATTTATTTTAAATAAATTATGTGTTCTCATGGGAATCAATGTCACATGAACAACAACATCACTGGGGAAACAGTCTCCTGTTGTGCTTCATTCCGATCATTAAGAACCTAATTGTAATGTATGTCTAGCTACATTTATACATGTATTATTTTCATGTGTGTTTTCAGTCTTGTGCAAGCTGAATATTGGCATGATCCAATCCATGAAGATGATTACAAAGAGAAAAACATCTTCCTCCCTGATTTGAATAACGAAAACGTAGTGAACAAGGTTTACATCGACCGGCTGACGTCGCTTAATAAATTTGTTATGGTTCTTTTCAATAACGACACCATGGTGCAACCCGTCGAAAGTGAGGTATGAATTTAGGTATATAGCCCAAGGCAAACTAGATTTACCAGGAATAATTGTCTTTATTTATTTTTAATACTAAACATACTAAAACTGAGCATGTCTAAAGTATTTTACAATTTACTGGAATTAGATAAATGACAGTTCATTCATGAATTTTCTTTCACAGTGGTTTGGTTTCTACGCCCCAGGAAAAAATAACACCGTATTAACCCTGCAAGAAACGGATCTGTATATTAATGTAAGTAAAAGTTATTACAAGTTAATTTGAATGAATTTATACTGAAAACTCTTTAGAATCGATCTGTTTTGCTCCATACTAGAATTATAATAACGGTAATTTTTCACGCAGGATCAGCTGGGATTGAAATCCATGGACATGGCTGGAAAGCTAGTGTTCTTGTCAACAAATGGCGACCATCTCCAGTTTTCTAACCAGTGGTTCATTGACAACATTATTCCTTACTTACAGTAGAATATCATGTACCATAATAATTTTTATTTCTTTGTAATTGACTCTTCAAATTTTTGTCCTTTTTTGGTACCATGGTTTTAACAGGTAAATCTGCAAGATACTGTCTCGTTGCTAATAGTTCAGGCATTATTGCTTATATTTTTGTTATAAATATAATTCAGTTGAAAGCATCCCTTCCTCAGGTTTTAACATTTTAATTTTAGTATCATAAAAGTTTTTATGTACTCTGAATATATTGTATATAGTATTTTATGATACAGCCAATACTAATTAAAATAGTAAAATAATTGCCCATTATTGCCTGGAATTTTCCGCTGTAGTTTTTAAATCTACGGTACTAATACTAATGACCAAATTATTTGTTAAATATTGCAGTAGGTCTTGTAGTGTTTCTATGTGGGATTTTTGTGGACTTGTCCTTTTTCAAATGTCAGATCAAGCAATAAATTATTTAATGTCGGTATTGCATCCAGCCTTCGCATTACTCCACGATGTGACACCAGATTATGAACAAAAATGCCGCTGGAAAGAAAAGAATCGGTGCATCTTCCATGAGCTATTTTTAAACTGCCCTCCTTTCGGAGCGGTGTTTAATTATTTAACATTCTTACGTAACTCGTATGCCGTAAATGATAATAGCTTTCAAAACAGCGTTATTGAAAGAAAGTTTCGCGTACAGTCATGATCTATTGTCGTCGATGGTGTTCATTTTATTTGACTGGTGAAAGTGCTTACGAGAAAGTTTGTGATGACATCAACCTTCGTCGAGTTTTGGCCGCTTGGGGTCTGCTATACGCTGATTGGTGAATATTTATAGATTGGGTGGTTCCAGCTATAAAAGCCTTTGTATGTTTTCTCCCTCGTCAGTGATTTGTAAAATGAAATTGAATTGGACTAATTAGATCTTATAAGGTTCGTGGAGAAATTATAAATCGATAGCAGGCCTAAGGAAGTTTCACTTTAAAAAAGAAAGATCGGCATAGGGTCTGAAAGTTGTCTGTTGTGGTGCTTCGGGAGTTTCTTAGGACGGTACCGGAGTCGTCGTATTTTCTGTCAGAAATTGAGTAGGGACTGTGTCATACGTATAATGTTAATCTACTATTTTTTGTTGGACATGCAGTTTATATTAGTTAAATTTGGTCTTCATGGCAGCTATTAGGAAAAAGCTTGTGATTGTCGGTGATGGAGCTTGCGGTAAAACCTGCCTGCTAATTGTGTTTTCAAAGGACGAATTCCCGGAAGTATATGTGCCAACTGTGTTTGAAAACTATGTGGCGGACATAGAAGTAGATGGAAAAGCGGTATGTGGTATTAAAGCATAGCAAAGTTTAATTGTTACATAAACTCTTCTGCAACACCAGACCAATTTCACAACTCCCCCAATTAAGTTTTATGTTCATTTTTGTATAGCCCATCCCCAACCCTCCATATATGTATGTTTACATAGAGTGATCAGTTTTACTTGATAGCTTTAAGTCATCCTCTGAGAGTCTTCATGAGACAACAATGTAAATTTGTTTAATGTATAAATGCCAACAATAACACGTAACAATATGGTATACTGTAAGTCAAATCTAATGTGTCCTGAATGAGGCAAAAAATTAGCTAAAACTAATATATGTAATGTATGATACGAGTAATATCAATCCTTATTTCCTTCCACTTTACCAACATGAAGTACTATGCTAAATGAGGGTTTGGGTAAGAGTTAGCTGACTGTGTCCCTAAGCTGATCCAACGTAACCTGGTTTTCGGCAAGACCATCCCAACTGATGTTCATAGGGCTTCCTTTAATGCTAGGACTATCCACTAAAATGTTTTTTTACACCTCACAGGTAGAACTGGCTTTGTGGGACACAGCTGGACAAGAAGATTATGACAGACTTCGTCCACTTTCTTATCCCGACACAGACGTAATATTAATGTGCTTCGCCATAGATTCTCCGGACTCGCTTGAAAACATTCCAGAGAAATGGGTACCGGAAGTGAAACACTTTTGCCCTAATGTCCCAATTCTTCTTGTAGGAAACAAGAAAGATTTACGGTACGTGAATTTTGCCATGTTGAATGAACTATAGATGTTCTATGATTCAGTTCTGTAGGAACTGTGGATAGTCCCTCATTTTCATATAAATCTGTCATTTTACACAAATTTATAGTTCTTTTTGTTCTTCTCATTGTCTGTATACTACCTGTTATGTTAGGTTAATTTTCTAAATTGGTTTAAAATGGTCAGAGGTATCTCACTCAATAAGTAATATACTAAGAAGATAAAGATGCCTAATATAGAAAAGCATATTTGATTGTTGCAGGTAATTCCCACAATGCTATAAGATTGACAGTTGGTGTATTAAATTTGGTTTATAAATAAAAAATATGAATATGATGTTTCACTGCCTTTTTGACAAAGACAATCTATCTAAGTATATGAATCCCTTTTTCAGAAACGATCCACAAACAATAAAAGAACTCAAAAGCCTCAAGCAAGAGCCAGTGTCAGCGGAAGACATTATGGCCATGTCCTGCAGGATCGGAGCAGCGGCCTACCTCGAGTGCTCTGCCAAAACGAAGGAAGGTGTTCGCAGAATATTTGAAACCGCTACTCAGTTGGCAATAAGTAAAAAGAAGACAAAGAAGAAGACCTGTGAACTTTTATAAACAATTTCAATTTAGAAAAAAAATGAATCGACGCGCCAGAGATTTTATTACGCCATATTTTACGGTTGCACTGACATACGAGCATTGATGGCATGCCGACACTGTCACGTTAACGAGTAGCCATGCATTATGAGCACAGTTCAAAGATAAGGTAGAATCAATTTCAAGAGACCTGATATTAATGATATTGTTTTGTAGCTACAGTATTTGTGTAATATAGCTTCACGATTCTAATTCTCACAATTTGTTTATTGAAGATTCTTGTGGGCTACATTTTCGCTCATCTTTTTTTGATTTGAATTATTCAGTTGAACCTATTATTTTTCTTTAAAAAATGACATTCGTGCATTTCACCATACATCACTTGCATTTATTGCAATAGAATCTCAAGAGGTGGTATCCGATAATCTTCCCAACCTATGGGGTCCACACCGTTGGGTCACGTAATGTTATGTTTTTCGCAATAATCTGTATTGTAATCCAGCTCCTCTTTACTACTATGCATTTCATTATTATTCCCGAATGTTCTCTTCCGTAGTAAACTGTCAACTGGAATGGATTACAGAAAAAAATCACATTTGCATTGCAAGAGATTATGTTAAAGATTTCAGTACTATAAGATCATTCGAATTGCTTTCAAATGCCAATATCGAAAGAGTATTTTTTTACATAGTTTGTGATCTAGTTGCATGGTGTTGTTTTGATTGTGTTGCCAATACTAGTCTTATATTCTTTAGCATTATCGTGAATCTGTATTGTAAAGCGGAACGACACATGTTTAGGAAACTTAACAGTAGATTATGAGTGCATGTCTTTAATTAGCTTGATGAGATAAGCATCCTGATTTATAAATTGCAGTATTATCAAAGTCTTGTTTAATATTCTTATGATTTAAACAGAAAAATAATATTTCACATGACAAATACAATAGTTCTTTTTGATACGAGGCAGGGGTTGATGTGATGAGGTGCATGATGTATTCGGTACACTTGCTTCAGCTTAGTCAAGATTATGGCATTGTGGTAGAATTCGAATTTGGGAGGCTTGTATTTGTAGCATGCAGATGTACATGCAAGTCTGCAAATCTAACTTTGGGTGCGCTTAGGTTAGAATCCTAGGGTGGGATTAAGATCTTTTTTGAAAAGATTATGCTACCATGAAATATATGCGATTCGAAATAAAAACTATACTAAACCGTAAAATGAAATTGCTATAGTAATATTTTACTATTAGAAATAGTCTTGTAAATTGTGTTTCATTTTTGTGGTCCCTGGCTCAGCTGCAACAATTGCAGCAGGGTCTATTGAATCCGTCACTGAAAAAAACTTTGTGGGGCCCATCTTTCCTCGAGGACATTAATTGCTCGTGAGTAGGGTGTCGGTTTTGGTAACTTTAAGATATGAGGAAGTAGAATGATGGACTCGGCGGGTAAATCGTGATATGATGGCACGCTCACGCCCGCCACCTAGCGGCAAGAGACAAGATAGATTGATGGTGTGGACTTAGGCAAACATGCAGGATGCGGAGGTTTCGTTATGGGATACTGAATAGCTTCTTTTGAATCAAATAAATTAGATTTAAATGGTTGATTCGAAAGCTGTACACTTATTATACGACGTGGCATTGACATTTTATACACGATTGTCGCCAGGTAGTCTCGCTTTTGAATATTTGAATGCAACATCTATAATGTAGGCACATGGTTATGGTAATTAACCCTTAGTCGAAGTAGACGCTGTTGCCATCATTGTACTTCTTTATTTAGTTGTGTATCGAAAGATAGATTGTGGATAAATAAAATACGGTAAACAAGATACTGTGGAGTCAAGGACTATGGCGGAGCTGTCGAGAAATGCAAGCACTGTCCTATTGGCTGTCAATACACTGTACCACAACCCAAACGTAACAGAGAAAGAAAAAGCTTCTTTTTGGCTTGGTGATTTCCAGAGATCGGTATGTTTTTAACTGAATCCATTCAAAACTGTTATCTTCAATGTAATTTATTATCATGAATTTAAAAAATATTTCTTGATTAGGTATTTGCTTGGGAAACCGCAGATGAATTATTGCGACTCAAACGGGACGTTGAATCAACTTATTTTGCTGCCCAAACTATGAGAACAAAGGTAAAGCAGATATTCTGAATATTATTAACTAACCCTGATGAAAGCTAGCCTTGTGCCTAAGCTCACCTAACCTACCCTAATGTACCTAGGTGCAACACTTATAAATTAGTACTCCTAAGCATTCTTCACTATCGCCTATACGCAGTGCAGATGCTATGACTTGGTAAAACTAGGGCGAACCCCTTTGAGAATAGGGGCAAGTTGGCCTCACCCAAGGCAATATAATTTTCTTAATATATAATATATATTTTATAATTTAATACAAGGAAATTTATAGAAAAAATCTATTTTAATACATGTTAGCATATAAATCCATGTTTTTCATACTAGATACTCTTTACTTTTCGTGAGTTACCTGCCGACTCCCATGAATCCCTGAGACAATCACTGTTATTGCACATTGAGCAACTGTGTGGTTTTTCACCTGCTCTCACAACACAGGTATGTTTTATACCCTGTAAACTTTACAAAAACCTTTTGACACTTTATAATATTTCGTTACCTCATTTTCCTGCAGTTGGCACTAGCAGTCTGTGACTTGGCTTTGCAAATGCCCCAGTGGAAAGTTCCAGCAATAACGTTTATAGAGAAGTATGGAAACATTCCAATTTATGTTTTTACCTTCAAAAATTCTAAAATCCAATTTAATTTTTTTTATAGATATGGCAAGGATCCCCAGGCACTACCATACCTTTTGGAGATTCTCACTGTATTACCAGAAGAAGTAAGCATTCTGATTCCATTTTATTGTTTAACTTTGTAGTAATGTCACTCACGGATACAATAGTCATCTCTTGAACCCTGTATCATCCCAAGGTTAACAATAGACAGTTACGACTTGGGGAGAACAGAAGGACAGATATCATGGAAGAAATGGAAACAGCTGCACCAATGGTTGTTGAAGTTATTCAGACGTGGTTAGGTGAGCTGCCTCTCTCATCGAGAATAATTTCAGCAATCCTTTGATTTAAAAAAATAAATAAATAAAATCGCTGTAGTGGTGATAGTACTCAGAACTGTGAAGTATAATCTTCATTCAATAATTTCTTACTTTTCAGCCAGCGGCAGCATCCAAGACAATCACCTTATTGCAAAGGTTTTTAAATGCCTCGGAAGTTGGTTCTATCTTGGAGTCTTCCCAGGAAATCACGTAGCGAGATGTAACATTCTTGAAGCACCGTTCCAAGTTATGGTATACCGAAACATTCTTATGTTTACAGTCAGTGACATGAATACCAATTTCAGTAGTTTCAGTCATACCAATTCTAGAATAGAATCTTGAATGCTGGATTCCCAATTTCCAGTTTTTTGTATAATTTTTCTAGATATTAGAGATATGAATATAAGATACATTCTACATATAAGATACATTCTACATTATCATTGTCATTCAACACATCTAGGCAAACATATCAGCATCATCTTCACTGTACGAAGCAGCCACCGACTGCATCTGCATGGCTCTCTATGCGGCTGACGATGTAGCACGGAACAGTGACCTCGTTCAACAGTTGTTTGATAAGTGTCTCAGCCTAAGGCAAACATACATGAACGCTATAGCTCAGGAAGATACTGACAAGTATGACTCTTATATACCGTAGTACCATGTGTAAATCCATATTTTTCTGAAAATTAGTTGTTCACAAATAATGGTGGAAATTATGTATGGCAATATAATAATATTAATGCTATTCTAATTCAAAATTGAATCACAATTGAGATAGCGAATTATGTGTGATGAAGTATAGTAGTAATTCTCATTACATTATTTCCTTTGTTCAAATTTCAGATGTCTGAATCTGTGCCGAGTCTTCACTGAACTCGCAGAATCTCTGCTGGAAGTTCTTGTCAACATGCCTGGAGAAGGTCTCGGAGATCTAGAAATTTTAGATTTACTTTTGTTGTGCGTGGGTCACTGTCAATACGAGGTAGGGATTGTTGTGGTCAGTTCCAACTTAATGACTAAATATAATAATTATGGCCTGGAATCATGCCTTCAAAGATTTTTTTTAGTCCTATGCTGCATTGTCCTTGCTTATGTTAGCTTTATTTCCAGGTAGCGGATATCACATTTAATTACTGGTACAGACTATCAGAAGCCTTGTACCCGTTTGACCAAGATATGGTACGTCATATTTTCGGTCCTTACATGGAAAGATTAATATGTGCCCTTGTTAAGCATTGTCAAATGGAGCCAGATCAAGTAAGTTTCCACTTTATTCAAATTGCTGAACTGTCAATTCTAATGACAGATTCATTCATAATGTATTTACTTTAATTGTAAGGATACACTGCTGGACCCCGGTGATGACTTCGCTGATTTCAGACAGAACGCGGCGGAACTCGTCAAAGATGTTGTTTATCTTGTGGGACCAACGGAATGTTTTATAAATTTATTTAAACTGCTCAGCGAGAAGAATGCGGGAACCCATGGTCAAGGCTCGGAACAACAGTCGGGAGCTTCCTGGGATGTCACTGAATCAATCCTCTTCAGCATGACCTCGATCGCCAAAAATGTCAAGTCGTGAGTCTGTAACATATGTGGATGTATAAATACACTAGCAAAATCTTTGCCCGTCTTATTGACCACCATTCTTGGAGGAGTATACCACAATGAAGACCTATCCGACTTAATTAACCTAAAACTGCTAGTGCTAATTGAATAACAGTATTCAAAGCCTGATTCTCTCTTAATTATCACTAGAGATGAAGTCGTTGTCACACCGCGAGTACTGGAGGCTATATTCTCTCTTCCACCAACAACACACATAGCAGTAAAATACACAAGCCTCCGTCTAGTTGGGGAGCTTTCTTCGTGGATCGAAAAACACCCCGAGACGCTAAGTGAGTTGATTCCTGAATATATTAAGGAAAATGAATGCAGTGGAACCTCAAACCTCTGGATTTTTTCATTGCTTCTCATTAGATCCTACTTTGCAATTTCTCACGGATGCCCTACAGAACAAAGATCTTGCGTCGGTAGCTGCCACCTCTGTACAATACTTATGTGAAGTCTGTCAATCACAAATGATCCAGCATTATGCCGCACTCATACAATTAGTTCAGGTAACAAATATCATACAACAAATGTTCACTAACAATTTATGTGAATGATTTTTATAGACTCTATCGAACCAGGCTCAGCTAAATAGAGCAACAGTTGGGTATTATCGGAAAGTTAATGGGCAATGGGTTGACATGTGCTTGAATTACAGATGTGCTGCGGATTTTACCTACACGTTTTCCTATCTGTATGTATTGTTTTAAAGTCACGTCTTATTTCAGGTTGCAGATGAATTACAAGTTTCAGCCGATGCTATCCTTGGTTTATTGAAAGGTACAAATAATTTTTCACGCTGTCAACTCATACTTATTTCATATACCATGTGAATGTAAATAGCACTAGCAGATAGTTGGTGTTTTCATTAATATTCTTATTCTGTTCTTAGGTGTTTCAACTGTGCTAACATGCCTACCTCTCGAGCAAGCACGCCAAGCCCTCACTGAATTATGCAGAACTCAGATAGTTGCAATAAGTCATCTGTTACAAAAAGATCAATCTGCAGGTTGTGTCTCAATATTCCATGGAAATATGTATTGTCTTTCCAGTTAAAAATCAGCTTACATTTGCCGTACGCAGACACAAAAACCCACTCAACTAAAGACCCGATAACATGGTTGGACAGGATTGCGGTTATTTTTCGGAATATTGTCTTCAAAGATGCCATGTTGAACGGAAGTGTTCATCCTTGCAAACCGGTCATTGAAGAGGCAAGACAGCGTTAAATCTTCACTTTATTGTGACAAGTTTCGATGTTTGATCTTACTTGGGAGTTGAACCTTAACTGACTTTTTCTCATTAACATAGATGTGGCCAGTACTTCAGTGCCTGCTCGAACAAAGCAAGTTTGAGAACAAAATCGTCGAAAGGTGGTGTAGGTGCATTCGTTTCGGGGTTCGCTGCGTGAAAATGTCAATTGTAAATTCTCTCGTCCCACCCCTTGCACTTACTTTATCAAATACGTATAAGACGATACCTCATAGTTGTTTTTTATATCTGGGGAGTGTCTTGGTAAGTATTCATCTTTTTATATGTAACTTTTGTTAACAGATTTTCTGCACCTTGACCAGTGCTTGGAACCCTTTTGGTTAATTTCATTCACCCTTGAAATGTTGTTCAGCGACATCTTTGTACAATTTTCAACTACAACCACTTGCCATGGAATTTTCTCTCACAACTGCTTCTTCTAAGTACCTAAAGTATAAAGAAGAGAGTGCAGTATCATTGGCACCCAAGATTGTAGCAATTAATATTGAATGCACTGCCTTAAATAATCTTTGTGTTCAGGTTGACGAATATGGTACCGATACATCTGCTTCGGACACGTTATTGCAAATGCTAGACGCTTTCATGCCCCCAACATTTGAAATGCTAAATCAGGAAAAAGGACTTCAAAATCATCCCGACACCATAGACGACCTCTTTAGGCTATGCTGCAGGTAATATTTATCCATAAAATACTTAAATTACTATGCTCAAAAATTGTACGAGAAAAAATAACAGAAATCCCCTTGAAATCCCAGTAATGTTGCACTTGACGATTGATAGATTTAGACTTTCTCTGCTATGATGCTTATTCACACATACTGTTTCAATTTCAGACTTGTAGAAAGATGTCCTCTTCGATTTTTATCGCATGTTGTCTGCGGTCCGCTCCTTCATCTCGCGCTCATGGCGATATCGTTAGATCACCGAGACGCCAACACTTCGGTGACAAAATTTCTTCGATGTGTTATTGATTCAAGGGTTGGTGTACCGGTGAGTCGTTCAATTTATGACCATCTATTATTTATCATTTTAGCTGTGGCTCCCAACTAGAGACTCTTGTACACTTGTCCTGCAATTATTTCAATTCAAAATTTCTGATAATACTGATAAAATCCGCCGAAGTTCTGGAACCAGTGGTGTCTGGAAATTGATGGTGTGGATTTGCCTTTCTTTTTCTGTCAATCATTCGTATTTCTTTTATTGCCTCAAGGGCCAGCCCCAAGATGCCGTCGGTCCAATAATGTCAATGTATGGTGAACAAATTGTCCAGCGTTCTTTGCAAGCAAGTCTTTTTGATTTACCTTCCTTCTTGTATCCTGACATAGCTGATCTCTGGTGGTCAGTTGCGCAACGTGATCAAGAAGTAAGTCCTATTAAATTGCAATCGCAGTGGATACTAGATTCAAGTTTATTTTGGGCAGCTCCTCTTAATCTGGGAAGCCGCATAATTTAGCCAAAGTATTGCATCTTTACATTTTTTAGTTTACCACAATCCACTGTTTATTATGATGGTACTTGACAGTAAGGTAAATAACACAATTTTCTATCATCAGGCATTTAAATTTTGGTTGGAAAAATCGTTGAAAAATCTGCCTAGCGATGCGACTCTAGCTACAGCGACACACGAGCAGATTTTGCAATTTTTATCAGATGTTTTAGCGTGAGTATTCCTTTCATTTCTATCTACTCACTGAAAAGATATTAATTCATGATGTATTTTCCAAGCAGAGCTAAAGAATGTAAGAGGGTGAGTTACCTGCTTCGTGATTTTTGTCGCCTCTACAGATAATGTGTCAATTTTATTTGGTGCCACTTTTATTTGTGTCCATTACTGGCACATATGTTTCTGGAACAGCGGATTGAATATATGTGCACTGTGTTAGAATTTAGTGTCCAGTTCTTGTGTTAGAGATGACAGATTGCAGTTAAAAATAGGTCAATTATTCTAGTGTATAATGTCAAGCGATTTATTGCAACATGTCTCTCCTACTTGCCTTGGACAGTGTCCTTTTTTTTGTTTAGTTGAAATACTGAGTATGGTGTATGTCGGCCTATTGATTATAATGCACGATATTTCCAATTTCATCGCCATCGCTCTTAGGCCCTGGGAGAATGATATGGCATCGGAGGACTATTATACAATAAAATTTTCTTTGAATTTGCATATGAACAAACAAGGGGATACAGTATATATAAAATACTGGTTGGACTGATACAAGATCAATAATTAAATTTTCTAAAGCAAATAAAACTATGCATCAAGATAGGTGATGGTAATATGTAGAGTCTATTCCCCGAGCTCACCTGCAAGTTTAAACTTATAAATGAATTTATCAACAAGACATGGTGACAACTAAGTTCTACCTAGATCTCAGCCTACTGTTATTGAGGTTGCGGGCCTTTCTTGATTTGCTATACACAGCTTAAGGAGCATTGTTCTGGGTACTAGATTGGATGGACGGTCATTTATTTTCATATACCATGCTTCGATCATGACTTTCCTACATAAATAATACAATTGTAATAAGTACTTACTTAATTGTAATCATGCAATTGTACTATTGTCAAACGAAACTGTCGAAGAATTGGGGTCTAAATCTCTTTTATCTTTATCAAAGTAGCATTAATGGCCTGTGGGGTAGAACTGTGCACTGTATATTTACTTACCTACTGTTGCATTATTTCTGCTGGATGTGTATGATTGATTTTCCGATTTCTTTTACTTTTTACAAAATGCTCCTTTGTTGGCAGCATATGAATTTAGTATCGCGATAATTTTGTTTTTATATTGCCTTTCCCATCTCGCCAATTTTTACCATTTTCTACCACTGTTGTTGAACTCACAGAATCATGGTAGTTTTTTCTTGCTCTGGACACACTTCTGTTCTGAAATTATTAAGTATTCTGTTACCCTAGTTGTTAGTCATGTTCTGGATGATAGGCATTAATTAATGAGAATGATATTTAGTACCTGTTAACACTTAGACTTGAATTTGGTAGAGTACATTTTTCTTAAATTCTAGTATTAGTTTCTAAAGTTCCAATATATTATTGAAATATTGGTAACTTCATATGTAGAGAACGTCCTTCCATAAAAGTTTGCTCTCCACCCGATGCATTTAGATGTTAAACTGCACGTTTTTAAATCAATGTATTTTTCTCTGCATTCAAACTAACTTACATAGTTTGGGAATCATAAAATCGCTTTTATTATATCATTGCGACCTCTTTTATGAATTTGAGAGCGTAGTTATTATGAGGTTATGGAATGACGTCTAAGGGCTGTTCGAGGTAAGCGTGCCGTAAGTATCCTTCATCATACAGATCAATGGTAATACTTGGAATCCAACCAATTATCATTATTTTGGTATTGTTTCTATGGTACTTGGAGGTAATTTGATGATGTAAGAACACTCTAGCCATTCATGTTGCGTGGAATGAGGGCCTCAACAATTTGATTAATCTGTTATATACCGCATGAATGATATTAGTATGGAGTAAGGTATTTGAGCTTGTGGGTATTCTGTAGCGTTATACTAAATTGAAGGTATTTTTGAAAATGAAAAGGATAATTGTTAAGACTGCTGTATTTAATAATAAATAAACGAACTGAATTGAAACTCTAATTACAACCTCAAATATTTTCAAATCTACATGTTTAGAACTCTAGGATTTTCAAGAGATTAGTTTTCATTTGACCATCTGTATCACAAGATGAAGCGAGTAAACCATAAAAAAGTTAGACCTGTTTTAGTAAGGTCTATTGATGGGCATGTTTCACATCTATGGTATTGAACTAATTGTGCCTGCAGAGAAAAATATAGCAGAACAAAAACTCGTTCCTAACATTCTAGGTTACTCCATCGGATAAATATTGATCGTAATGGGAAACGGGGCTAGTATAATGCCAAATGAGGACGATAATGTTAGATCTTTCAACGGACATGTTTCACACATGAACACGAGCAAATTGAAAACTGAAAATGTATCTGACAGACCAGCATATTCAGATAAGCAACAATGTCAAGGTTCGATAATGTCCAGTAATATTTTCTACTGTATTTCATATTTCTTACCGAAAAAAATGAAAATTTTTAGGCAAAGGATCACCAGTTGGCAAGAGTGTCGCTCGAAGAAGTGAGAAGTCAGTGTGTGTTGGCCTGTTATGCCCAGGGAATACATCTGATTCTGATACAAATAGCTTGATTTTTACATCTAGCTGCTGGGATTCTGATCAAAGCAGTTGTGGATATCCAGCACTTTCAAACCTTTCTAGCATTGCTTCTTCAAGCACCCTTTCGAGAGCACCTGGGGTATATTTGTACTTGAGAAGATTGGCTTCAAGCAACTATTAACATAAACTATTCACACACAGACACACAGAAAAAACATTGTGAATAATCGAAAAAGATTCAGTTTGATTACCAAGAATTCAACTTCTACCTGGAGCTTGGACAGTACAAGGTGTAGAAATTGGTAGTAGTTTATTAGTGTTGTCCCTCTGGAAACCTGGAAATCCCTGAGCCTCTTATCCAATCCATCGCCTTAAGCTACCCTAACCAAATCGGATTTTCAGAGGTACCACACTACCAAATTAGTATCTAGAAATTGCCTAACATTCTGAATTTTTGACCTATTATTCTTAAGTTGGATTCTAACATTTATTGTGCTCAACTAAGATCACAGACACCAACTACGAACTGTTCAGAAGATGAAAGCAGTTGTAGCATCGGTCCATCCAATCGAAAATCCATATTAAGAAGAAACAAGGATTCGACCAATGCGCACAAAAACACAATAAAACTAAGGAAAAAAGCATTTATTAAATTTGTTCCAGAACTGAAACAAAGACCGCATACAGCTCCAGGATTTATAGATTTGTCAATCGACCCAAAACAAGCAACGACAACCACTGATTCGGTATCTAATAAATCCAAACTCCTATGTTCATCTGTTGCAAGCAATGAGAAACCTGTTGATGGCAAAATTGATGATACTGATGTCGTTAATCAAACAGTCTATATCAATGCTAAAATAGATGCTTCCTCTCAAACAAAGCTTACAGAAAGTGTTGGGATCCAGTGTAATCTTTTAGATCTAAGTTGCTTTTTGCCCGATGCAATTTTGGATGTGAACGATTTGGGAAGTGAGAAAATATTAGACTTTGCCATTGAAGCTGTGTCTCGGTCACAACATCTAGACAAACTGAGAACTTTCTCAGCACAGTCACCAAGAAGACAACTATCTCAAACTAATTTTGTCAATCAGGTCGGGGAAATTGATTTTATCGATATCATTTTATGAAAGGATTGAGAATTTGACTTGATTGTGTTACTTCCTTTCCAGAGATGCAAATCAGCTTATGCTATTTTACTTACTAAAACACAAATGTCCAGTGAAAGCATTGCTACTAGTAACTGCCACACTACATTGACCAGTACACGGGTGGAAATTGAATCTACAAAAGTAGTCTCAAGTGATAGTGAATCTTCTGCATTGTTGTCATCTGATGATGAGTTGCCCGAAGCATTTTCCACACAAATGCACAGGTGCCTATACTTATCAGTTGAAGTTATATTGATGCTTACCAATGTGCATGGTATACCAATATTACACTGTAGAGACTACCTCAAGGATTTCAATCTGATTAGAATTATAGAACATATACATACATTTAATAAATAACAAGCTAAGATAAAATACTGGGATAATAGAAATAGAAAATGGATTATCTGATATAGGTCTCAATGTCAACAATGTAATACAAAGTATTAGTATGCTATATGTTCTGCATTTAGAGCCAAATCTCAGATAATTGCCAGACGGCCCTACACATCACTTCCACGTCCAATGAGTCTTCCAGCAGTGCGAAATAGATCAAGGCATTCGAAAATGCTTATGCAATCATCAGGCACAAAAATGAATGAACTGTTCAAAGCATATGGTTGAAACTAAAAATTTATGAAGTACTAAACTTAGTTCTGTAAGATTTGTAAACACATTGTTTTTATGATTCCACCTCAGGAAAAAAATATAATTCCCATGGACTAAATTTCAACCCAAAGAAAATGAGATTGCCACTGCACTGTGGCTACAAAGCCATGAAGGCTGACGAGATTTCAGATATTGTGGAGAGGCTTTCCTCCAGCAGGATTTCCTCCAGAAGAATTCATGAATGTTATGGGTGTGTATCTCTAGAACAGTATCAAGGCATAATCCAGCAAACAAATAGAATATATGGAAATTGACACCAATCTCCTACTAATCTGTGAACTTTCATTAGTTAAGTTTTCAGTGATTATTGCTTATTGCTGTACCACAAATAGATGCGCCAATGCAACTGAAAGAAAATACAAGTCCTGCCAAACTAAGCAACACTGCCAGTCACTTTTGAATGAAACCCTGTACCAAGTGAATCACCTTTCTTCCTGCACAGACAGTAAGAGGTATAAAACCATTGTTCAATGTAATTTATAACACATCATAAGCTGATCTAAATTCTGTATTATATACAGAAAAATGTGGAGAAAATACAACCAAAACAAAAGGCAACCGATTCAGGTGGAGAATATGATGACAGAGAGTTTAAGGCAGATTAACAGCAGTTTGCAAGAAGCGAATAAGGTATTAGTTTGTTCTCTAATTTTCTTATTTCTTGACCAACTTTTTTTACTTCACTTTGAAAATTGTATCATCTTCTTTGATAAATCAAATCTGTCTTTTATATGACTTCTATTACAGGCCCTTACCAGTTTAACGAGCATCATGGATGCTGTGAGCAGTTGCAGTGGAGATAATGGTTTCAAGAATAAGAACTCGAAAATGATAACTTCCACCCAAGAAAAACACAGATGTCATGATAAACTTCCAAAGAATAAATATTTTGGAACGCAACAAAGAAAGTCAGCTTGCTGTCTGAAAATGAAACAATGTCCTAGTGATATTCCAAGGTAATCAAATTCGTATTGGCTTACTACTATGAAAATGGATATTATACTCTGTGTAGTGTAAAGTGGTTTATACAGATCATTTTCAAAAAGCAGTTAGTGGCATATGAACGTCCTGAAAATCTCGATAAATAGTCTACTCCTAATATAAGTATGGCTGGATTCACTGTAATGCTGTGGTTTAATATAAGTATGGCTGGATTCACTGTAATGCTGTGGTTTTAAAATTTAGAACAAAACCATGCTCTGTCCAAGGTCAAAAAATAAATCTGATACATGGAAGGAAGAGATATCAGTTATCTCTGATGGCAGCAAGAACTAATTCTGTCGATAACAAAACATGTGCTATTTCTATCACTAAAAATTCTAATTCTACAAAGAAAATGACATTGAAGAGTAAGACGTTAAACTGTTGCAAGGATATAAAGTTTTATTGCCCGAAAAGTACTGGGAAAAAGTAAATTTCTATTCACACTCCGAAAACACCAAATAAAGTTCAAGGAATATTTTGTTTTTTTTTCTTCCTGTGTTTAAAAGCACTACAGTAATCCATAGGTTTTACCATAGAGCAAATATCTTCGGACTTTCCCATTCTTCCACCAAATTTATCTGTGTCCCCACAAAAGGTAGAAACATCCACCGGGGCTTTGATGACCTCCACCACCATCACTAATTCATGTTGTACAGGATCAAGCAACCGTGCCCCGAACTACAGATCTGATTAAAACACTATTTAGGCGGGGAGGTTGCTTGACTTTTTTTGATGATGCCGTAAACTTGAACAATAAAGTGGTATACTGTATTAGTCATTGCGGGTGCCGTACATTTACTGTATTTCATATCGGAACGATGATATTGTCTTCATTAGAACGGTTTTAGACAGCTCTGATTTTTGTAACATCTAACTACTGAACATTTAATAAAAAATATTACCGTGCATACGAGCACCATTTTTATACGGTTTTAGATCACTGCTCGTTCGAAATGATGCGTGTTATCTTTTTCTAAAATAGTCCTTCAGTTGGTTGGATTCACTCGGTTTGTTTCTGTCACTCGGTACGCACGGACTGCGCTGTTAGTCAAAGTTTAATGCGCAGAAGGATTTCGGTTTTCAGTAATCAATCCTAAAAGATAAATAAGGCAAGTTTACGCGAAAGTACTTCAGTAGCAAAATTAGTTTGTTCTATTGTAAATGCGAGGAAGTATGTAATTTTTAAACATTACGAGCAAACGTTATGACATTAGTGAAGCCTACCAATCAAAGTTCACTATCAACATTAGAATTGAAACTGTAATTGTATTTGTTTGATAATTTTGTTTATTTATGAAATTGGTAGGTGATCTAGATTTTATCCGGTATTAATATTCCATATTAGATAGCCGTTGACCGCTGACCTGTAACCGGAGCAGGAGGTAAGTGTAATGTATAGAACGGTGTCGTCCTTACGGACATAGGCTTCAACTTAAAAGAACTTTTCCTAATAAGTTACGCTCTTACACAGTAACAAATCTTAATTGGATGGCCCTTAGAAGTCATCTGTATAAACTTTTAGTCCACACTAATTGATGAATCTCAACATTCATTGTCATACAAACAAGACGAACAACCGGTCAAGTGGTCTAATCCCAGCAAACTCTTTTGTGACATCGGCTTGTTTTATGCTTGGAGGAATTTTCAGTCACTGTGCTGTGTCTGTTCAGTGTTAAGCGTAGCGTAGCTAATGTTACCGTGGTTGGCATTTCATGTGTGAAATAGTTGTCTCACAGATACACAGATAGGTTTACTGGACCGTGTTTGCGAACAATTTGGCCTCCAGTCGGGTTATATCATGAATGTCTCTGCGATAGCGGTAGTGTTTTTCTGGGAATCAGAAGGGAGCGTTGATAAAATGGGATAAATAGGTTATTGTAGTGTCTGGGGCGTATAGGTACTATGACAGCCTTTTCTGATCACTAATTCACAAGAATGTCGTCAGCAGAGAACCGCTGATGTGATATTCAACAATTTCGTTCAAAAAGTGTATTCGTCAATAATTAACGAGGTTTATACGTGCAATCTAAACAGGTTTGATTTGAGTCTTTCTTTCTGTGGTAGACGCGACGTTTGGTTAACCTGCTTTTTTTTAATTCGTTGTTGACTGAGTACTCTACTGCAGATATAACGTGAGGTACTGAAATAGTTTGTGGATGAAACTTGGCCCAGGTTGAATACATGAAAGTATTGTAGATGTAACAACAGAGATAAATTTCTTTACTGTATTGATTCAAATACGATTGAATGAATAAGTAAGCGCCTGTATAGTGGATTCGTGAGGGAAATGAAGGAGTATTGTTCTGGTTTAAAAGATGTAAAACGCTATATCAATATTTTTTCAATCGATATAAGTGAATTTTAGTCTATTTGCTCACGGAATAAGTGGGTGCTGACAATCCAAATGTCAGAATACGACTCAATCGACATTTTGGTAAAGTGAGCATAAAATTATAAGTCTTTGGTATGTGAGTAGACTAAAAAGTTGTAAAACCCTCAATTGCTCATCGACGTACAATAGAAAGATGTTATCGTCTGTTTGTCACCATTCCTCGACCTAGTTTCACAATTGATTGCTGGCTTAGATACCAGTAGTTGGATTCCCATAAAAAGGTTGTTCGCCCCTTTTGGTGCGTAGTAGGATTTCTAGTGTTGTACTTTACGATATCTGAGAACTTATCACGGATGTGCATTTACGCTGTTGACCTAACAAGAGTAGTTGTTTGTCGAAGTTTTTCTGGTGAATAAGCCACCCACCAACAGTAACCTAGTGTATTGGTTAGTGAGTTCTGCAGGTTGTAGTAGCAGTTATATAATATTTTGAGTTATGCCGTGACACGATATACACTGAGAGACACCCTGTATTATGTGATATTGAGACACGGTCGAGCAGATAAAACTAAGCAAGTTACAGTTTGGCAATAGGCTGTTTTAGGTAAGTTAGCAAATTGCTGCAAGTGAACATACTCTTTGTATAAATCTTTATTCAGTAAATTCAATTGAAAATATTCTGTGAGTTCAGTACCATCAGTACCATAAAAAGGCAGCTTGCCTTGCTTTTTTCTGCCATTATAGCTAGCCTATCCTTGTGGAACGAAACTAAAGAAATGCGAACTTGAATCCAGTTGGATTTGTGGAACTACACATAGAGAAATGATTCGATTCAAATCCGTGGGAGTGATCTTTATTACGCATATTATTGCGTTTGCGACTGCCATACCTTATCGCTCTTCTTCGTACGATTTCACATGCAACTTGACACCGACTACAACGGGTCGATTACCGCCCCCTCGTCCGGGCGATAATGGATTCAGTGTTAAATTGGAAGGAAAACCGGAGTACTATAACCCTGAAAAAACATACACAGGTAAAAGCATTCAAAATATCAGTTCAATTATTATTTAAGTTAGCTTGTTTTGCCTCATAACCCCATTTTTATATAATTACAGTCACCCTTCGAAGCACCCATCCCGTCACTTTCAGGGGATTCGCTCTGACGGCCGTGAGTGTAGACGACCCCGCGAGGCCAGCTGGAAGTTTCAAAGTACAGTAAAAGATTTTTGTCTTTACTTTTGTAACCGCTAATGATAAAAAATCATTGTTCTCCAACCTCAGCTAACCTTTAACCTGGAAATCTGAAATGTTTTACAGATACTGAATCCGTGGTCCACTAAATCCATGCTATCTTGTTCAACTGTCGTCACTCACGCTACTGCCGGGAAGAAAGGTTCAGCTCAGTTCGTCTGGACTTCGCCGTCGTCTGGGTTTGGATGTGTGCGTGTGACAGCCAGTGTTATACAGAAAGGTATTGACTGAGGGTGGAAATATAGGTTATTCCGGGGATCGGTGTTCCTCTATCTTCCAATTTCCAGTTCACTTGCAATTTCTGCACTAGTAAAGAGTCTATAGACATGTTATACCTATCTATATTTGACAGAGTTGCTGACAATGTGTATGTAGTCATAGTTCTTGAAACTTATGTTACCAAATCAATATCCGATTTTATCCACTGCTCACTGCTGTAAAATATTCAGAAATTTACATCGCCAAGGTTTTCTTTCGTAATGAATATAGTAAAATTTCATGAATGACTCGATATGGGGTACTATCCACACTATCTCCTTATCGTAGGAACAATATGGTTCAAGGGAGATGAAGATTTATCTACGGAAATCTGCGAAGCTACGGAATCTTCTGAAGTGGATGCGGTACCCGAGTGTTGTTCGTGTGGCGTGGCGAGTTATCGTATGACATTTTACGGTATGTGGTCGCCTCAAAGTCACCCAAAATATTATCCAGGTGAGTTTAGGAATTGGTATAATTATAGAATATTTTTGGATTTGTATAGGGTCCTTGCTTTTTAGCTGTTTTGTATTTGTGAATTACCGTTTGGTTACTATGCATGTGCTATTTCAGAACATTCAACTCATTGGTCGAACGTCATTGGTGCATCACACGACGAAAACTACGTCATATGGGACTATGGGACGTATGCAAGTGACGGTGTGAAAAAGGTAGCAGAATGGGGATGGCCTAATGCTCTTGAAGATGAAATTCGAGGGCAAGGCAAAAGCGTTCGTTCAGTGATCAAAACCAGAGCTCAGTGGCCAGCATATCAGCCTCGTAATATGTAAGTTTCTATGTTCGTTATGCTATTGTTGATTCATCACATATCTCACTGCTAACCAAGTATTAAGGACAACTGAATAATCTTCACCTCGGGATTTCCACCTGAAAAATTCTTTAGTTAATCCAAGTATTATTCCACAGCCGAGAACCACCATCTTCCCTACTAGAAGTAGACAAAGATCGTCATCTTGTCTCGCTGGTTACCATGCTGGGTCCCAGTCCGGACTGGAACGTAGGGATTACAAAAGAATCGATGTGCACAGCTGAATGTGGATGGGAAGCGGAAAAGATGTATTGTATTTTTATAATTAGTTTACAATTAGCCTACTATCAGGAAATCATATTTTATCATTTACGTTATTTTTCCAGATACGATCTCACACCTTGGGATGCTGGTACGGATAGCGGAATTAGTTACATATCGGCAAATTCGCCCACCAATCCTCCGGAAAAAATTAGGGCTTTGACTAGTTCGGACGACGAACAGTCGCCATTCTATAACGCCTCGGGAGGTCCTATTCCTCCCTTAGCGAGGCTGGTTTTAACTCGATTGGCAATCTCGGTAGGGGTCTTTGTTTGTCCAATTACGCATACGGTACTGTGTTGACTAGTAAGTTATTCAGAAAGATCAACAATGATGTTGTATAATGAATAACAGGGCGAGCAATGCGGTCCAAGTCCAACTACGCGGCCTTCAACATCTACTATCAATACTAATGTCAGGTCTGATATCGGAATCGATACCGCTGTTCAGACGTCATGTATGTATGCAGGATGGTCAAAATGGTCCAGCTGTGCGGTAACGTGCGGATGGGGTATCAAGGTATACTTACAATCATTGTCATATACACCAGTATAAGCTTGCCCGGTTCGCGAGACTTATGCGTTCTCTCCTCCTGAAAATTAAAGATTTGGTGAAATCGGGAAAACAGAGGGTGCAAAAAAAACAGAAAAATATGGGAAAGCGGAGGATAACTAATCATAACCCCAACCTTGGAGTACGTCATTTCCGTGTTTTAATGACTTTTCCGGTCTCCCGTCTTCCCTGGCAATAAATGTAGTTCGTTTCATTGTCTCTCTTTTTGTAGACCCGAACCAAAATGCTAAAAAGACAGTTGCTTCCGTCTGCATCTTGTGAGAGCTCAATTATGGAAAAGGAAATATGCAAGGGCTCAACTACATGTGATAACGAAGACCTGAATACGATATGCCTTTACTCTGGTATGCCTTATGCACTAAATGTAGTCTGATGTAGCTTTCTATACAACTGTGAATTTGTTTAGAATGGTCCGAATGGTCAGCATGCACCTGTGAAAATGAAGCTTTAAGATTTCGTACTCGTGCACTCAAGTGGCCGTCTGAGGAATCAAGTTGCCATGAACCACTAAAAGGTAGTTTGGTTATATGATGGTGATGATGTAGCTAAGCTTGGGTAAGCTTGATTAAATATTGGTTCTCTTATACTCATACACAGAAATGAAATTTGACTGCCCAGCAACGCCATGCGGAGCAACCGCATCAGCCGGCTGTACTTATAGTAAATGGACGGATTGGATGCCTTGTACTCCACAATGTGGAATAGGGCAAACTCTTCGCAAAAGGTCAATTGTATTTTTAACCTTGATAAAGTTAACTTTGATAAAATAAAACGTATTACACATACAATGGATAAATCATCATATTCTTTGTAGATTCGTGACGAAGGGAGAGCGGTGTTCATTGCCCATAATGGAGACCACTAAGTGCATGACGTCATCTGATTGTTCTGAGCCAGGTTTATTTATTTATCATCACGTAGTATATTTGAAAATTACATAAAGCACAAGAACGAACAAAATGGGTAAACTCGCGTTTTACATTTCCAGTTGGATTTGACGTTTCGTCCGGTTGCAATTATTCACCGTGGACAGGTTGGATGCCGTGTCCAGTGTCTTGTGGTCCTGGTCAAACGTTCAAGAAGCGAGTTCTTATTTCATCCGTTCCTAGTAACTTCTTTTCTATTTCAAAGCAAAGATTACCTGTTTTGAACGGAATACCTTACATCTGAAGCATTTTTCTCCTCAGGCGTGCATTGCAAAGAAGTCCAAATTGACATCACCGAGTGCCTGACATCAGCGACATGCCCACAAACGTTAGATGTCGCCGTGGAGCAAAAGTGTATATATTCCGATTGGTCTGATTGGATGGCATGCTCGGCATCTTGCGACGTTGGAAACACTCAGCGAAAAAGATCTTTGAAAAGTAAGCCCTATTGAATGCAATGCCTTTGTAATAATGGTTCGAGGTTATTCGAATACCTCATCATGTGTTTCTGTATAAAGATACTTCTACTGGATCACCTTGTAAGGAAATTGATGTGATAACAGAGAAGTGTTACATGCCCCCATGTCATGTCATGTCGCCTGATTTTGAAGGACAATCTGAAGTTCGTAAAAAGAATTGTATATACGGCCCATGGACTGCTTGGATGTCTTGTTCAGTCACGTGTGGAAAAGGTTGTGTTTAGTTGGTGTAGGGTTTGAATCTCGTCTAGAGTTATCTCCAAGAGAAAGACACATTCACCTAGTTCGTAGTCGACCCAAAAATCACACAGCTTAATCATCGATTCATATCTTATTTAGGAGAGACACTGAGGAAAAGATTTTTAGTAAAATCCTTGGATACCTCTCGCACGTGCGAAGGATTCGTGATGGAGTCGAACGCGTGCACCGTTCCATGTGGAGATTTACCCATTGTTGTTGGCGAGCACGTAGAAGGTAGTCTGCTGTTTACAATTGTCAGTTGATTCTAGCAAACATGAAAATATGCTGCAATCTTGTTATATGTATTTACTTTATTATTTATTTCAGCACCGTTCGTACCAGATGATACATCGTCTCAGTTAGTTGATCCGGAGATAGATTGTAGTGATATCACTTGGGGAGATTGGTCAAGCTGTAGCGCTACTTGCGGTACGAGTACTCAATCAAGATATCGGAATGTTCCAGAACAATGTAGAAGGTTTATAACAGTACGTTATCAGCAACAGACATGCGCAGTTCCGAAAAAGTGCCGTAAGTCAAATGTTATTTTGAACTGAATTTGACCTCATTTTACGCTGAAGCAGGTCTGGTCAAACTATGGCATTCCATGCGTTTTTCTTTCTACTTTCGGTTTTTGGAGTGCTTATTTGTTTGTTATTTTCACTTGGGTGCAATGTACGCCTCTTAATTACCCAATGTCTCTTGGGTTGACCACTTCGTCCGCTGGTGTAACGTAATTCGGCACATTTTTGTTTTTTGTTGTTGCTTATTTGGCATATTCTTTTTGCTCAGCGATAGATTGTCTTTCTGGAGAATGGTCCGAGTGGTCCATTTGTCAATCTTGCGGTGCATCGAAGGCATCTCGTCATCTTTCAAAGAGTAAACGAGATTCTACGTCAGCAGTTCGCGGGTGGCAAGTGCGAACAAGGAAGCGGTTGAGGAAAGCCAAATTTGGTGGTGCTAGTTGCCCACCACGTAAAGAGAAAAGGAAATGTCGATGCGAGTGAAATCCTAAGGAATTTTTGCTGTTGTTAATTTACTCTCCACGAAGATTTCCAGTGTTACTCTACATATGCACCTATATATCATTAACTAATACTAATTTCGTAACTGATGGTCGTTGGCTAAATGTGAACGTTTGAGAGCGTGAATTCCGCAGTAGAATGTGCGAGATGGAAAACACAATTCTGGAACCATAGAATGTTTTTCTGGTAAAGAGTAAAATGCGTTTTGACTGGACAGCACTTTTATCGAATGATATTGGGAACGAACATATTCGAAGTAGACTTTATTTTATTTTCTCCTTGCCATTTCTTTTGTCTTCAATAATTTTGTTTACTTCATCGTTTTTATCTAATATCCTTTTCTGCACGCAATTACCATGTATGAAAAACATTGCTAGTTTCCTATCAGCACTCCACTAAACAACTATATAAATAAATTTATTTTGGCTAATATTAATGTGGGATTGACTCTCAAAATACAATGCTATTCAATTACGAAACCGGTTAATAATTTCCTTATTAAGGAGGCAAATCATGTCGCGTAACCATGTAAAAAGGAAACAGTAATGTCTATGCTTCAGTCTCGTCTCTCTGTTCCAGACATTCAAACATTTTCAATTCACCAACGTTACATGTTATGTTTACTTATCGATGGCACTCTAGTATGAAGTGAAGTGGCAGACAAAAAAACAGTAAAGTGAAGGTAAAAGACCAATTAAGACTTAATTCCTAACAACAGACAAAGATTAGTTTGCGAAATAGGTTCAGCTCAGTCACTATGTACATAGACTAAAGTATATATGGTACAGGTTATCTTGAATAGTCTGGACAGCAACTGGTTGTATTGTTTACATTATATAACCACTGACTATGGTTCAGTGTCTCTGAATACTATTTTACTAGTAGACAAACTGTGTTTATAGTGCTTAGAACATAGCTGGTTTCATATATTACAGTACTGGTACAGTAATTCTATGGCCTAAGCAAACATGAGATAAGGTTATTGTGTGCTACTCGATATTGTCGGTAATCCTGAAGAGTACAGAAGTAGTATACTTGAGTATAGCAGTCTTTCAGCTGTAGACTTATATCTTAGTTACAATTGTAACTACAGGCCTAATAAAAGAAGATGGGCGTTGTCTGAAACTGTAGAAGAACTAGTAAAAAAGCTTATTTTCTAAATCTTGTTTTAGAGATCTAAACTGGAACGGTGATTGAGCTAGGTGATGGATGATAACGTATTCCTTCATTAGAGCATAAAACTTGTATGGATTACTCTGTAGTAGTTTGTGAATCGCAGCTGAGCGTGGATGGGTGATAATTACTACCGTTTTGGCAGTACAGTGCTTCATATCTAATAATCGAATTCTGTATTTCGGTATATAGCTCCGTGTTTCCTTAATTATTTGCTTCGGGCTAACTGTCAGATTGTCGACAAAATGTGTCTGTCATGAAAGTGTCATTGTCATATTTACTTTTCTTAATGGTCTATCGCACACGAAACCGTGCCTTCTTAGAAATGAAGGTGCGAGAAATCCATTTCGTTCCACAGCAAACATTTGAACGTGTGTCAAGCATTCAAGAGCAGATCAAGTGAGATTTAACGCTTATATGATCTAGATTTATCTAAATTCAGAAATATGTAAGCAGTATCAGATCAGATTTCATTGTTTGTCGCGGTTCTTTGCGTTTTATGTTGTAGTAGTGCTTTGATTATCGTTGACCCGGTCAAGGCCACAGGCTACCAAGAAATCCGAAGTGAATACAGCTGAAAAATCGTTCGCTTCCTTAGGCGTATAAATAATGCTTGCAAAGAACTTGACTGCATTAGCCTCGAGCAATAAAATAGTTATGGTTTCCTATCAATTGAAATTTAAGTTCTGATTTCGTTTGTTACACGGTTCAGTCTAAAAAGTTTAATTATATAAAACTAAACCGTAACGGATCACTGAATTAGGCATGTCAATAAATATTTATTTATTCGACAGGTCCCCTCTAGGAATATTATTGATTATGAATTGTTAGTGCGAAACAGCGCAGATTCATTATTGGCAATACCTTGTGAAATCCCTGCGGAACATAGTTTATAATATACCGTACATATGTATGATTTGTTCAGTCAACCTGCGGCTTAGGGGAAGAAAGACTACTACTTAAATATTGCTTCCTATGGTTTTATTTCTTCCATTTGTGCCGCGGTGTGTTATTGTTTACGCACGAGGCTAAGCGTTGGGCTCCGTGCAGAGTTAGACCTCCCATGGATTTCGATTGCAGGATTACCGGGTACTAAAGGGTACCTAAACCGAGTTGTAGCAGTGAAAGTGAAACGTATTTCAAACGATCAATCATCAAAAAAGGCTTTTTGTTTTTATCATTCCCTAGTAAAAGTGTAGTAAAAGCTTGGAATACCTCCAGAGCATGCTTTCTCTTAATTTTAAACGTTGATCGATCCTCTTACCTGCAGAAGCCATCCATAAAATTCATATACAGCCCAACCAATTTAACTTCAGTTGAACTGTTTTTGTTGGCCACCGATGATTACTGGAATATGAATCATAGTGTAAATATAGGTATAGCTGAAAGATTTATTGTAATTTGTAATTACCGTGGCTTGTAGTAAGGACGTACGGCCAATACGAAATGTTTGTTGGACCAACTGCTAATTTTACGGTAGCCAGAAAATATTTTTTTAAATGGTTCGCTGACATTGCCTGAATGTAACTGGATATCTTATTCAATTTTCCGCGAGTAACAGCAGTGAAAATTAAACTCCGCTGTGGTACTTTGATGAATGAGCAGACGAGCTACGTGTTGGAAAGGGCATACATGTATTGATTTCATGAGCTACAATTAATTAAATCAATAGTCTGCAAAGTAGTTTTTTTTGGAAGTGAGTGTTGTATTTGTAATAATCAAGCTGAGACCCTAATAACATTATAACAGGAATACAGACGCTTCGTTTCGAACCAATTTACTGTGATTTAGTTTTAAGATTTATAGGATTGATGTTGGGTAAATTTTATTCCGTCTGAATATTTTTTAAGTCCTATTATAGTTATGTTGAAAGGCATCGTTAGTTTCGGTTCATCGCTATATCTCTCGGAGGTAAAATTCGTCATGCGTGATGGAGTAACCAAATAGTACCGGCCGGAGTCACGAAAGATATGTAGGTATGTTAAGATTTGTTCTGAGGCAGAAATAATAGAAAATACTCGGAAACAGTGCGCCTAACTGATTGCAATTGAAAGGATTTACTTATGTTATTTTTAAATACCGGTAGACAAGTTAGAGAGTTAACCTTGACCTCATTAAGGCAGCAATAGTGAAAAGGCAAGTACAATTCAGTTAAGTAACCATATACGGTACTGCTGGTATTAGGCCACTGTAATTACTAGATATGTCTAATCTCCGTGAGCAAGTCTGAAAGCTGCTATTACGCAATCATTTTGATGGCCCTTGTTTGCAATTTCGGCATTTCTAAATTAAACGGGCTTGCCTTATCGTTATTTACGCTAGCAACCAATTACGCCGTAATTACGGGTCTGTGCACAATAAAGTTTAGGTAACACTCGAGTGAGTTTCCAAATCGGCAATTGCCTGCCGTGATTCTTAAGTACGTGCTAAAAAATAACTGTTATGCTAACCAGAGCTGTGTTTATGGTCGAACCATTAGCATAGAATGAAGAACCGTTATTTGAAGTTCTGAAATAGTCAAAGTTGTAGCATTGTTTGTTCAGCACAAGCACAGACCACGATCTGAATATTCGTTCGGTGTAGAAGGCGTCCAGGTCCCTAATTCAAGAATTGACGATAGAAGGGGTAAACGTGTAGCTAACCATTCAGAAAGAACTTGGATAAACTGGAAGGTCTATTGATATGATATGGAAGAAATTGCTCTGTTTTCTTCTTCAATGACCAATGACAAAATGTATGCCTGAACTGGACTAGATAATATAGTATCAGTGGGAGGCGTAATTACGCAAAGATTACGTCACGATTGTGGAGTATATGTGAGGTGGGCTCAACATGGCGTCAGCATCGCATCGTAAACTCAACATAAAGCCATCCAATTGTGAAATTGCTTCGCCCACTCTTTTAACAATAGAAATGTTCTTACAAAAACATCAATCATAATAGAAACACGTGACGTCTTGACAAGGGATTCTGAATTGTGGAAACATTACGATTTGAATATACACATCGACGAATTTAATAAACTGCCTTGTTGGGCAATTGTCATTATAATTCGCAATAGTCCGTTAATAAACAAAATTGGAGATTGGACTTTCGTTGGTACTGTTTTCAGTTGTGTATGAAATAGTATAATTGATGGAGATACGTATTTTCTATGGTTTGTTGCACTTGAGTGTATGTAAATGTTACGCTTTTGAGACTGTCCCGGTTTTATTTATAGTTGGTTGATTAGTACAGCATTGGACATGCTGAACAAATTTATTCTATGCTCTGTATAAGTTTCTTTTCCTCTTGACAGTTGAATTCAATCCCAAATTTTAGTGTACGTTAGGGGTTTTCATAGTAGGCTTCGCCTGTAGAGTTCTATCTTGGCATGGCTTTGGAGAAAAGAAGACAACTGAAAAGAAGGCAACGAGATCGGATGCGATATTTAAGTTTTGTCAGTATTCTCAGCACAACTAGTATGAACGCGGATGCAAATTGGAAGATGAGGTGAGTGTTACCTTAAATAATTCCTAACGGTCACATGTTTTAAAATTGCCTTAGTAATAAGGTAGTGGGAAGCGTATGGTAATCAGCTGACATGTTGTGTTATGCGTCTGAGATGAGGCCTAGGTTTCAATCAGTGAGCAGCTTGCTAACTAAGCTCAGCTAAATTAACTGGATAATACGACCTATGTATATTCAAGGGAGGTTATAAATATTTCAGGAGAATAAGTAGGAATCCCTGAAATTTTTCAGATAAAAAAGAGAAGCCCGAGAAATTATTCATATAAATAATGTAAATATGACAGGTAAACGGTCTCTTCTCAGCCAAACATCAATGTATGAAGACGACTGTGTAACAAAGTAAAATGTCGTTGGCACCGTATGGTGTTGATTAGGATCTAAATCTGGAAACTCTAATTATCTTATAGGGTTCCAACGTTGCGTGCAAATCAACTTCCTGAGGATTTGTTGGAAACATATGAAGAAGCTTTCTTCCTGCTTGATCCTGAAAATACCGGTGTTATAGGTAAAATTTCTAGCGTGTAGTATTGCAATGACTCGCTATTTCTTGATAATCTACTTGGAACAACGGACGTAAATGAATGGAACTGTATAGAGTTAGTGACCCTGGTGACTCCAGTACTTGTAATCCGTATATAATGAGAATAGAATTCAAATAATACGGTAATATTATTGTATTTGTTCCATCACTCGATTGTAAATACGGGCACTCCTGACTTAGCGACTAGGTTCCGTTCCAACGACGTTGATAATTCCCTCGAAGACGTAAAGTTATATGCCTGTATGCTCGCATATTACATATATTACAACAATCCCATTTGGTGATATCGAAATGCTCCAGTTAATACATTAACTATTCAATTCTCACACCCCCCCTCTCAATTACGTGGAATTGGGCATTTATACTTTATAAATGTTTATTTATATTTCATGTTTGCCCTTACCTAAAATATCCGTTCCACAAATTCCGCTAACGTAGTTCAAACTTATAACAAAGAAATCGAGCACTAGATCTAAGATTGTTTCATGATACTGACACAGGAAAGCGTGAAGTGGGAATTGTAATGCGAGCGATAGGACAAGAACCAACTGAAGAGGAAATAGAAAATTTGGTGAAGGAGGTTGATCGAACTGGAACGGGAAGATTGAGTTTTAACGACTTTTTAGCGCTCCTTGCCCATATCTGTCAGGTATGTTTTTATAACCTTGCGTCGCTGGTTATGGTCTCTTAGCCTAATAGGACGCGGGTATATTTTTTTACTTGACTAGCTTCATAGAAAGAAATCTGTCATCAATTGCACTTCCTTCAGTATTGTATCTAAATGATCACCTCCCTTACTATTCTTTCATTTTAATATCTGTAAACTATCCGATGTCCGTTTGCAATCCAAAAGACTTAAATTGTTAGAACCCACGATATCGGTAATGTGTAAATTGCGTGATTCAAAAGTTGCGGTTGGAAATGTTTTTTCCTCCTGGTGACGACCGTAACGATGTGTCATTCGTAAAATTACCACTTTTAACGCTTTCATTCGCATTTATTCCGGACAGGAAGAAGAGCCTGAAGAAGAATGGCGAAAGGTGTTCGAACAATTCGACCATAACAGTAAGTACTGCTCTTGCCAGTTCGTCAACATTAAACAGCTACAAGATTATATCGATTTAAAGGTTAAAGGTTAAGTAGTTTGTGTCATGCGATGACAACTTAATGTGATGCTACGATTCCTCCTATGATATTTGAAGAAGGTTTTGTCATAAAATATCGTGGGATAAATAGTAAAAAGCAATTTTCAAATGAAGTAACTATCGAAACCAAGTATTGTCTTTTACATTTCTTGGGTTTTGAAATTGGCATCGATTGCTTTGATGGTAAAACACACAACTCTATCTCGAAACTCAAATTTTTATTTTTTTATAACATTGTCTGTTTACTATGTTGCAGAAGACGGGTTCATCGATGAAGGCGACTTGCGAAAGACAATGATACAATTACGTTTGAAATTCACCGATTCGGACGTGGACGAAATGTTGAATGAATGCGCCCCCAATGGAAAAGGCCCTCGGCGAATTGATTTTGACGACTTTTTAACAGTTATGACGTAAAATAGGACCTCACGACGGCAATACGTCAACGTCTTCACCTAAAGTAGGTTTATTCTGTCTCCAAAACGTCCCATCGTCCGAATTATTGAATTTTTACCGATGAGAGGTGATTTTCGGCTGCAGTTCGCTGTTAACTGCTTCTATGAAGTACTACTGTAACAGTTCAGATGTAAGCTAGGATCATATTTACGTAACAAGCATAATGATTAGTCTTTCATTTGTATTATTTACGTAAAACGTCAAGCAAAATATACTACACCTAGTAGTTGTCACCAAAATACCATATGTACGCCTGAGACCTATATAGCTTTATTTTGCACAAACCTCTATTGTGCTAACAGAGTTGCCAACATCGGCGTCCGCTCCCCTTCCAGCGAAAGTCAAAGTAATATATTACCATAGATCACTGTATGTAAATTCTCTTAGATTTCCTGTTTGAGGTAAGAGATTAAAGGAATAATTTATCCCTAATAAAACAAACGAGGATTTTTCCGCAATGTACTAACTATCTACAAGTATGTATGAATCATGATTGAACTATCAACAGTAATAAAACGGAGTACTCTGGCTTCTGATCCAGAGTTGGGCACATGCAGCGTTTTCCATCTCCAGCGGATGCCGATGGTGGCCAACTGTTCATTTTAAAAAAGGTTTCTTATGCGTAGGACTAGTGTTACTGCCAGCCGTACAGTGCTTCCACCATTCCCATTGGAGATCACGTATGCATTTTCTGTAATAATGAGATTTATTACAAACTATTTTTTTTCTTTTCTTGCTTTTTGTCTTCCTTTTTTTATGCACTCTATATCTATCTATATACATAGTGTTATTGAATGTTCGCCTGTTACTGCTGGTTAATCTTCAATTAGCCGTAATTCCGAATTATTCTTCCGGGTGCTTAACATTAGATAATTTCGGAATTCCGATTATACTTAGATATAATCTAATAATCTGCTACACGAATAAAGCTCAATTTACTTCACTCCATAACTGGAAAAGGGAAAAGAGGCATTTTGGTGTAACAGTTAGACCTGTATGTATCCTCAATTTCTTACTAGGTATCTTACTGTACAGTGAAAGAATTGGGTTAGGATGAGAATTTTGAGTTGTCTAATATTGAAACAATCGATCATTCAATCGTTACAGCTTAACTGGAGCAAAGTATACAGCTTCTTTTACAATTCCGTAATTTATAATACATTCGTCCTTTCCATATTTTTACGAAAGTTGTCCGGTGAAAACTCTTTAGAAGCTGAGGTACAACTGCTGTATTTCCACTATAGATATGTGATTCAAAAGATGTATATGATTTATATATGATATTGTGACGTATATTGCTGATTGTTACGTGTACACGAAATTTATGAATTAATTAACAAAATCATGTTAACAAATCTTCAAATAAGCTAAAGCCGCCAAGGAAATGTATCTCTCGAGGCGCTATCAAGTGGAAAGAGCCGCTGTGTTTCTCGCAGTGATTATTATATACGCAAGCAAAAAGGAAGCAACAGCACGGATTTTGGAAAGAAATCTTCCTTTCTCCGCCGATTTAGGTAATGATGAGTCGAAAAGTTTTGTGAATGTAAAGTGGAAAGAAATCATCGCTAACAGAAGACGAACACGACTGCATCGTAGTTCAAGATACAAATATGACTTTCCTGAAAATTTTATAAGAGCAGCGAACGGATCAGAATTCGAACAAGCGAAGCCGAATAAAAACGATTTGTCAGAACAGAATAGAGATAATAATCAAAGTCTTTTAGTAACTACGGCTGAAGAAAATACACCGGTACCCGGTCAGCCTGGTGATAAAACAAATGCTCCAACGAGGAATCGAGAAGTTCCTCCTCCCAAACCACTAGCGTTCGGACAATATAATTTCAAATACGACTTGAAACCCAGCCCGGTGTGTATCAATAAAATAAAACCCACTCCAACGGGTCTGAGTTCTAACGAAACATCAAATGTAACCGAAGTACCAGAACCTACCACCGTTCCACCTCCAGAAGAGCCCTACATTAAGCTTACGCAGAAGCAAAAAGAAAATATACTGAAAGAGCACAATATATATCGAAGCAAAGTAAGGGAGCCAACAGCTGCCGATATGAGAATCCTTACGTGGGATGACGAGCTCGCTTGGCTATCAGAAACGTATACCAACTCGTGCTACTATAGGGATTTAGTGGAACCGCGATTATATAACGCAAATGGTTCTGAAGTACTGCGCGAAGTGGACCTTAAACGACATTCCTATTTCTTATCTGAAGTCGGCCATAACTGGTTTGCTTGGGTCGGAGCAAATGCGCTGCCTGCCGGTTTTGAGAAAGAATCTGTTGAAAAGTGGACTTCGGAAATAGACTTGTTTAATATGGTGACGAGCGAATGCAATGGAGTTTGTCACCATTACTTGCAAGTGCGTGATATTTCACTGTTAAGTCAGGATTTGAGTTGAGTTAGATTTATAATTCCAAGTTAAAAATCACTCTTACTCACGCTAACGAGTCCCCAATCGAGTAAAGTTAACTACAAGTCATCGCACTATTGTGCATTGTTTATTGACTGCAATATCATATGGTATATTGATTTTTCATTAACTTTTCAGGTCATCTGGGCTGAAACTTTCAAACTTGGATGCGGTGCTGCTTGGTGCGAAGAGCCGGAAATAAACGGTGTTATATGGCCCCCAGCTATATTATTTGTGTGTTCATACACACCGAGGGGCGGGGTGGCCAACTACATGGCTGCTAACTCGCCGTTTTCATTTTTTCAACCCAAACTGTCAATTCCACCCTATACAGCGGGCGATCCTTGCTCCGTTTGCGTGTCGAATAAGTCTGTCGTTGAAAGTAAACCAGGAGATGAAGCCACGTAAGTAGATGTACTCCTGTTTTTTCATGTGTAATGAAAAGAAAGCCATAAGCTACAAGACTATGAGGATTTTAAAATTGATTTCAAGAGGCTCTTTTTTTTAAATACTAGCGGAATGTGCTTTGAAGTTATTGTTAGTGTTTTTATGACTAATATAACTGAGACAGCGATAGATTTCTAGGATTAATTCATTTCAAATTGTATTGTTAGAATTACTGAGGTGTGCTGGAATGATCTCTGCAAAAACGAAAACAGAGATAGGAAGATACCTTTTGTTCCGCCTCCTTTTACGACGACTTATCCATGGATACGAATGCCAACAAAGAGTACAACCACAACTCCCATAATCGAATCGACCAGTAATTATAATTCAATTGCGTGGGATGTCATGATTCTCCCGAGTAAATGTAATCTTAACGTAAATTCATTTTCGTTTAATAGTTGCTTCTAACGAGACTGAAATCGAGATTCAAATTGAAGATGATGTGACAATTATTATTTGGAGTGGTGAACGACGAAGTACTCGCGCTGGTCTTCCATGTATTTTGTTGTCAGTAATATTAAGTTTTTTCATCGTAAGTTCATTTTCTGACGGCAATACAAAATCATGACATCGGCCTTTATGTGGAATTAACTAAATACTGTACTTGGAATTAAGTATTACAAATTTTCTCCTCGTTTTTACTATTGCCAACGCTTGAACAGAAGTTGAACGATGTTCAATGTATTTCTCAATATGTAATTTCGCAAGCAGTAAATCTCACATGACACAATTAACAGGTAAATAATACGGGCAAGGTAACTTTTACAGTTACTTAGGTAAACGTTAAAATACAGCAATTTCTAAAAATTTCACAAGGCAAGCAGTAGCAAACAATGTATGTATGTATACGACATGGAACGCTAAAAACTAGGTAACATAATCTTCATTTTTTAGGAAGTAAACATGAAAAAACGTTATAAAACAATCTCAGTAGTGTTACTAATTGCCAACCAATCTAAAATTATTCTTATCTATAAAGTATGTACAATTTCACGTGAAGTATTCACAACACTTTTTTCGTTCGAACTTTTCTTGGAATCGGAAGAGCTAGATCTACGACACGAGGAGACGGAACAGACATTCGTGCAGCAAAAGAGACCTTATAGGGGTCGTAATCTTGGTCAAGAGCTTGTCTCGTTTTTGGCCTGGCCAACTGATGAACCCTATTGGAAGCCTGTTATGTATCAAGTATAGCAGACGATGGTTAAAGGGTAAACTACGAAATAGAAAAAAACTGCTTATCAAGGGCGAATTTCAAATCCCCAGGAACAAATCATGTATAATATACAAGAAATTAAGGAACAGCTTTAAAATAATAATATATGTACATTGGTGACTCCATGCAACTCGACTGTTTAGCCTTGGTATATATAACATCAAGGTTATTAGAATATTATTCAAATCACAATGTTCTTAGAAATACTTCGATGAAACTGTAAATGTATAACAGGTTACACCGACCATCTGTGAATATATCTAACTTACCTGACAGTTCATGGCTGGAGATGCAACAGGCCATATGACATGTCTGTTGTCTTTATAGCTAGAAGCTTCTTGCTTAGGCTCAGCTAACTGCTCAAGCCTGGCAGAGGCAATATGGGATGCTGTTGCTTTGGGTATAGTCGCTTGCCATTCACTCCAATCCCATTCACTGTCAGATTTGATTGGCAACGGAGTATATGTTTTTGGATGGGATAGTTGTATCAATCTGTGATGGTAAGCAGTTATATTGATGAACCTTTCTTTGTATCTTTAATTATATTTTACAGTGATCAATATAACACATATTATATACTGAACCTTTCTGTTGGTTCCCTTTTTAGTGCGGCCTGAGTAACATAAGTATAAACCGATCTCATTTGGATCCAGTCAGGATGGAATGGTTTAGACCGCGCAAGTTCATTCAACCTCCTAGAAGGTTCCACTAGTAAAGCTGCTAGTTTAACAGGCCATATGGAACTTGGCCTATCAGGTTTAAAGTCTCTGTGATATTCTTTACTTCTCACAAGTTCTTCTTGACGTTTGGTCAGGACTTCAAAACGCATACATGAAATTAACAACGCATCCATATATCCATATAAATAGATACATACGGATTCCAATCCACTTACCAAAATTGGTTGGAGGTTGCGGAGGAATTTTATCCACCCAGTAAACAGATCTCCTGTCCTCCAAGAACCCCGGTGGCGTCTTTTTATGCTTAGCCAAAATGCTCAGTCGATCTGAAAACAACGACGAGTAACACACACCGATCGATCCAATAAGACTGTCTGCCTTTTTCATGCTGTCTTTCTAACTTTCTGTTTTACCGAACCTACCGTATCGATTTTTTTTTACATTTTTATTTTTCCTGCCTTCACTCGACGAGCTCCCTGAAGTAAAACGAACGATAACAGTAAAGTAGAGTAAAGAAAGTAAGCTCAACTTCGCTAAGATAATTGTTTCTCAAATATTCAAATACTACTTCTCAACAGAAAAACAGAACAAATAACTCTTACCAATTTCAGCTGTTGTTGTCATTGTAGCAATGTGAGAGCCCGCTTTTCCGTTCTGCAATGAATACAATAGGGTAAAATTGCAATGTTGACATGTTGAATAGCTCAAATAATTGAATATATTTCATTTTATGCTAATCTTAGTCTTATATTGATAGAAATGAATTATTTCTCATGTATTACCGGTCTAAATCGGGAAGTTTCTGACTGCAACTTTCACCGAGAAGCTGCACACGGGGTCTCCTTGGAAACGGCATGTCAAAGGTTACCGCCAGAGGAATTCATGGTGGTTTCATGCTGTTATCACTCTCTTATCCACCGGTTTTCTACAAAATTTCTGGATTTAATTTAAACTTCATTTGCGCGTAAGGATTTTTTAGAATATGTCTTAATCATGAACGCTGTTATTTCTTTAATTCTTGTGTAGTCATAAAAGAATAGAAATACCACTAGAGAATACCACTTTATGACAATAAATATACATATATTATGCGTCTGTTTATTCTCATGAAATTTGAAACTCTTCACCCTTTTAATACCTTAATATATTGATACGAGCTTGGTATCTTAGGACGTATCTCTTTGCATTTTTAAATAACTGATTTCCAAAATTTATTCTAGAAATTCCATAAGCATGAGTAAGACGCTTATTGTGACGCTCTCCTTTACAGTGCGAGGTGTTCCCATTGTATGTTCGATAATTGGAACTACCATAACTATATGCAAAAGTGTAGGAAAATTTGCTGCTATTTCATTTAACTTCGAATATTATATAAATCGCAGATACTACTATCTTTCAAAGATATGTTGGTTCATACATCAATATACTAATAAAATAAATCGAAGGGAACTCGGTTTCCAGACGTATTTACACCAATAAATTAGTTGACACTTCCTTTAACAATCACTCATTGTCTGTCTGCCAACTTGGTTGAAAAGTAGAGACGTGTTTTCTCGCAAAATGGTTGTTTTATTTAACAGTTTCAGTCGTTGTTCTGTATGAAATAATAAGTCAAAGTATTCGGATTGAAGATGTGTTCGTGCTGTAAGTCCAGATGCGTGTTCATAAGCATTTGCGTCGTGCAATTGGTAAGTGATCCTCAGCATACCTCGTAAAACCGGTATCTGATAGCAAAACAAGAACATTTCATTCATTCTAGAGACCTGTATATTAAAGCAGAACTGAATCCTAACTATTATTCCCGAACCGGGAAACCATAAGTACTATCCGCAACCATGAATACGTAAATATTTTTCTTCAGGTGACCATTTCCGTGAGACAAGCTTTTGATTTTCTGGGGTTTCAATGGACGCCAATTGTAGCGAATTTTTGTCAAGTGGCAGGTTGAGATTTATTTCCCGCTAGACTAATAACATTAGGTTACGTGGTTTTACTTTAATTTTTTTTTCTCTGCAGTCTTAATTTTGGCCCTGTTTGGAGCATATCGGTACAAGCGTAGGATCATCGCTGTGGTAAGTTGCACTTGGGCTGAGTCAATATAAAAAAAGAGAACCAATTTGAGAGATCTATTTACTCATTTGATATGTTCGGATCATTAATTAATGTGGAGTGAGACACTACATACACTTAGCTTTCCATGTACATTTGTATAGTTCATTAATCTGTAATTTCCAGTAAAACTTTTAAGCTTCTATCACCAAGAAACCTAGGCTTGGCAAACCCTGTTTAGCGCTGATTCAGCTGTTCTTCTGAATGTATCATTAACATCAAGCACTAGAAGGAATGGCCATTTATATTGTAACTTATTCTGTTCCTTTTTTACCAGTATGCAACATGGACTTTGATCTGGATCGGATGGAATATTTTCATGATTTGCCTTTATCTTAATATCGGGGAGTTGGATTTGGTAATTATTGGCTAATGCTCATGTTTACTACTATTAGGTGACCTTATCGCATATCTGTATTTAGATAATTCATTTAATATAAATCTGATATACTTAGTAACTTTTATACTATCATGGACTCGATCGCTTGTCAAGTGACATTGAAACAATATCCATGAATATTTTGTTGTCTTGGGCATTGAACCGAAATTTGGTCATCAAGTGGGGAGCTCGCCTATAATGTCTCAGAAGTTATCAGTAGTTAACTCAGAAGTAATCATATTTTCAAAGGACAAACACCAATATACACTGCATCTCGCTATCACCAATACTGATTCGTGGTTCCGTAACAACACCTCTTTCTCTTGTGACACAATGTCAGATAGTTATGTTGAACGAACCGACTGCATTGATTTTCGATACGTTGAAGTTTTTCAGGCTGCATTTCAAATCATACTCGCTGTAAGTTTTGTACATATTGTTATTCCTTGGTATCCGTGGTTTCATGCCCAAACAAATTAATAGATTAATGTTCAAGTTCAAACCAAGTGAATGCCATGCTTCTGAGGTAAACAATCATCAGTCCAGTTTATTAAGCTGTTATACTGTACTAACTGATGTAATAAATGTATTGTGTAACTACATAATGACAATTTTGTGCTTTCTATAATTATGATTGTTTCAATCGGCATGAGAGGCAGTCAACCTACTACACCAATAACGGAAATTGTTGCTTTTAGTGCTGTGGCTTCATTATTTCCTGCTATGTGATCGGAGTCTTAGAAGATGAATCTTCTAACTGTAAGTAGATTTCATTATTTTGCAATGTTCAGTATGCCAATGCCTTCATAATCTTAATCTGCCATTGTAAGATTTTAATGTTAATTTACAGTGCGTGGAGTTTCTATTTATGAGATATATGTATCCATTTCTTCTTTGTATTACAGTTCACTTTATTGAACCGATTGACAGTAAAAGAGAAGCCACATCCGAAAGTGAAGAAATGCCGTTGAATAGACGACCACTAATAAGTTAGGTACTGCATAATTTGATGATGTCACGATTAGAATGCCTTGTCACATGTTTGTTCCTTTTATTGTACATGCAGAATTAATTCTGCTTTCGTATCTTCAAAATAACCTCTAGCAACAGCATAATTTTATAAACTGATGCTATCTATTCTATGTAGGTCAGGAATACTCCTGTTGTCCGATGGTGCAATATACCAGGCAGGTATATGAACGAATATACATACTTTTCATGACACTTTGATAAAATCCACATCATTATTATTTTCTGTATCCTATAATTTAAGGGCCAATGATATTCTACTGCATTTCTAGTCTTAGAAAAATCGTTACCACATTTGCATATCATCGTTTATTCCTGTATTGATGAATTTTTTTATCAGCTCTTCCATCTATTGAAAGATTTGTTAATTTTCATTCATCTGTATTTCACATTTGGGAACTGGTTTTGCTTTTTTATCATGTAATTCTAAAGACAATTGATTGGAGCTTCTTGATTATAAGGTATTGTAACATTTATTGCATTTTTGTGACTATTATGACCTATTTCATATTCGATAGGAATATTTGGTAATGTTTCCCAACAATAATCCATCAATGAGCAATTTTTTCCATCAAAGTCCTGGGTGAAGTGCTCTGTTTATCCCAGCCTCTGTACAGTGTATTTTTTTCATTTTTATGCATTGCAGTCTTTAATTTTTCAAAGTAGTACGATGGTGTTGATTCTATGAAGCGCTTTAATGTAAGGTACATTTTTGCTGGCAGTGGTTATGAATGAGCAAATGATTTGTTTTTGTAGCTCTAGATAAAACTATCCAGAGCACTAAATCAGATTGATATTTCACTTGCATGAATTACAATAATGCAGGTATACACTTATATTCTACACTATTTTTTTTTCTATTCATTTTTTACTTTTATATGAACGATATTTTTTGCTCATCATATTTACACACTTCAGTTATTTTAAGCGATTTGGACACCTTTTCTTTTCGACATATTTTTCATTTTGTGTGCTGACTCGTATTTTTTGAACTGGGATACAATATTCCAGCAGACATTAAACAAACCCCAGAAAAAAGTTTGTGGTTTTCTCAATTGATGAAGCAGTGCGTAATCTTTGATTACCACCGGTATATTTCCATGGCATTACAAAATTACGAGTCTCGCTGGCTGGACCAGGAAATCCAGTTAGAAGTACCTTAAAGTTTTTGGTGCTCGTGTTTCTGTATGATCACGAATCGCCGGGAAACTTGTTTTGCAAAAAGTAGCTTTCCGATATTGTTTTACTAGCGTTGTGTTACCCCGGCCAGTTTACCAATATTTATCACAACTATTATAACTCTGTTTCTCAATATACCGTTGCACAAATATTGCCCCCGTGTTATTACCATGGTCTTTAAATACTTTGAATATTTAAAGTCTATGTTATTACGACTATAACATATGATTTCGTATTGGTCGGTATACTATTATGTCTGGTCCGCACATACCGCACAATTTAGAGAAATGAACTTCCGCAAGATGGCAGCATGGGACAGCATTCTTTTTACATTGTACTAGTATCTCGGCGCCGTTCTTCACTAAATACCGCTGCATCATACTAAATACAGCTGTAGCTGACCTGGGTTATCTTGGCTGCACTTCGAGCCGACCGAGCTTGTCGTATCAAGGATGACGTGCGACATTAAAGAGTAAAACCTGAGTTATAGAAGTTGTATGTGCTTAATGTCGCACATCTTCTCCGATACTACAAGTGCAGTCGGCAAGAAGAGCGGCCAAGATAATCCTGGTAAGCTACAGCAAAGTTCATAATGGTGCTGCTGGTTTTAGTACTGTCTGCTACAGTTCTGAATTTCTTCGAGCTTCAGGGGAATCCCCATATTTTGATTACGTAATAAACTAGCTTCCGTGAAATAAAATAAGGCTGAAGGTTTGTTTTTTAAGGTACATCCTGTATAAACATTAGCTAGTAGACGATGCTTTATTATGGACAATTTTACTGCTGCTGAAAAATATTTCAACGAAGGAAAGTACAAGCTTGCAGACGAACACTACATGCAGTGCATCATTAGCATAAAGCAACACGAAGTGTTTACAAAGGAACAAATGTAAGTATTATGTCTAGCCCTTAATAAACATTCATCTATGATAGATTATACTAACTTTCTTTCAATGTTTTCAGCTTCTGTTTGTCAAGATCTTACAATAATAGAGGCCAAATCAAGTATTTAGCTGTTCAGTTTGAAGAAGCAATTGACGATTATCGACAGAGTTTAATCTACGATCCTATTTTCGCTGTAGCGTTGTATAACAAGGGTCTGATACATTACAGATTGGGTAAGGACTAAGTAATGGAGTGATCCGTAGAACTCAGCGGCAGATTTGAACGTTGTGGGCTTGAGGGAAAAATACATTTGATGCTCTCTTGTAAGCTACACAGAAAATTTATTGGTAACTCTTCACAGGTCGTTACACGTTGGCAATCGAAGACTTTTTAAGAGCTTTAGAATTGGAACCGTCATTTGATGATGCACAAACTGCTCTAAATACTGCAAGGAAAGAACAGTCTGAAAAAGGCGATAAAATTTGGCCGCAGTATACTAAGAATAGCGACTAAGATTCAAACATCATAAATGGCAACCACCAATCGAACTGTCTCGTTTGTTTCGCACCTTGAATTAGAGCTGGGTGATGGTAAAGTGCTACCGCATGCAGTTACACTTGGCGATGTGGATAACGATGGAGGGAATGAGCTAGTCGTAGGAACAACAGGTGTTCAGGCTGATCGATTTTCTATTCTATTTCTATCCTTTTTTAACGTGGTAATATAATCATAATGTGATATTATTTCCATACAGACGGACACCTGTATGTTTTTCGTGGTCACTGCAATGAACCGTGGTGTAAGATAACGGAATTGGGTTCGATAACTTGCGTTGGAGTTGGTGATGTCATGCAAGAGGGAAAAAATTCTGTAATTATCTTTAATACTCAAGGATTGTGCTATGTATACAACTTTACATCGGCTAGGTACTGAAGCATGGAATGTGTATGTAAATATTAGATAAACTGATGTTATAACTTTATTGTAGGTTCAACAAGGTGGGAAATTCAGGAGCTGACTATGACAAAGACCAGAAGCAACAGTCATGTCTAAAACACAAGCAGCTTCTGTCTACCAATGCAAAAATGATTTTGCTTGGTGACATTGATGGTGATGGGAATAAAGAACTTATTATAGCCCATACAGATAGATACGTGTCTTCATACAGGTGATTACAGTTTTAACATCGATTATTCGGCATCCTTGGTTTCACGACCGTGCCGGATTATCCGTTTTGCCGCATTACCACCTATGACACCTCCAAAAATGTCTGAAATACCAAATGTTTTTCCAATGAAATGGGCAACTACTTAATCAGAGGTCTGGTCTGGTCACAATCACAGCTGTTGTTTAGAGTTCAGACAACTGCGTGGTGTGGGACGATCTGGAACGGAACTGTTATTTAACTTGTATTTTTATTCCCTGCTGGAATCAGCACATTACAATTTGCAATGTTCACCTATGTATTGATATATAATCCCCTTGTCATATCTTTCATTCCCTCAAGATGGGACAAAAGTAGCAGACAGTTAATCAATCTTCAAGAATGGAGGCTGAGGCAATCTGTTGGGAGTATCACCCTTCACAACAGGGCTGAGGATGACCAGCCACAAGTTATTGTCTCTCAGCCAGGGTGTGCTTTTGCCACACTCCATCTTGTGTCAGTAAGTCATCTGAGCTTATGTGTTTGGAATTGAACATTTCTGGTTTTTAAGTGTGTTTGTTCTCCAGGAATTTGGTGAAAGTCAAAATTCGGATGTTGAGGATTCATCGCAAAGCGATCACCTTTCTTATTTCCCAATGTCAAGGTGACTTTTGAATCTATTTGTATTGCACCTTGACACAAGTTAGGATAAGTATTATGTAAGGTAATCTGAAGTCTTGACTATCAATTATGAAATCAATTATATACTATTCATAATAATTTCACATGATGTATTAACATTGCACAACGATCCAACTTGTTCCTGAAGTATTTTGAGATTGAAGTGTCCCTAACTCCAACGCAATATTTGCTGCATTTTTTTCTTTTTTTTCAATTCCATTGACAAAATTTCGGGATGTAAAGTATGGCAAAACCAGTTTGAAAAGATTCAAATCCTACCACTGGCTACATCAAATGGAGATATTTGCCATTTGACCTTGCATATTAATATCTAATAATCCCGTGCACATTCCAGTTTATCAAGGTCCCAAAACCCAGCAATATCTTGCCAGATTGTGGGGAATATATGCAAAGGTTTGGAGAAGGAAAAGGGATACTTTGCTTTGTGTACACTAGATGGAAATATTAAGCTGATTGAAGATGATAAAATTCTGTGGTCTTTTCAGGTATTGCTAGGTTGATGAGTAAAATTGAAATATAATCATGAAATTAAGTATAATTAAACATTTTGTTCTATAGTTTTATTTCTTTTCTGAAGGTGGATCACCAACTTTTTGCCATGAACAAACTGGATGTGCTGGGTAACAAAAAAGAAGAGGTCATAGTATGTGCATGGGATGGCTTGACCTATATTGTTGATCATGATCGAAATGTTGTCCGTTATCAATTCGAGGATAATGTCCAGGTTCTGCATGACTTCCTACTAGTATCATCAGATGAATATTGAAAATTAAACACACCATTATTTTAAAGGCCTTCTGTGCGGGCCAGTATGCTATAGAAGATGAAGAAAATGTAGTATGCCTTGTATACATTGATTTTAAAAACCGTCTGAAGTTGTACTATGATATACAGCTTCCGCAGCTCAGAATAACCGATTTTTTAATGGAAGTCGAAATGGATGAGGAAATAAAAACACTCATGGCTGAATTCGGAGCAGACACAGATAAGGTATCGTAGCAGTACTAGTGTCCACGTATGATGTCATAGTAGGGGCTATTTCGACATTCGAATATGCCTGAACGATTTAGTTAGTCAAAAAAATAATATACAGTGCTGTATCAATGACTTCATGTTGCACAATGGGTCACCACTATGAAAACCACTATACGAAACATGTTTTCTTAAGAATTAATAATATTTCCTTTCCAGAAAAAAAGTGATTTGATAAGATACTGTATGTATGGTGTACAATTGGATACTCATTCAAGAAATGATGATTGTGATTCAGACAAACGAATAATACTTCCTAAACAGGTAATGCCATTTCTTTGACGATAACCTTCAATTGATAATTATTTACGTAGTCATGAGCAATTGTGGTGTATAATGTTTCGTCCCATTGCACAAATTATACACCTAGCTTCAAGCTTCAGGGTGTTTTGCATCTCCATGCCTTATATGGTCAAGCTCAAACGAACCTCACTAATGCAGTGTATATAATTTTTTGTTACAACAGAGGACAAGAATTTCTTCTGAGAGCAAGTCTAAATAAAACATTTACTCATAATTAATCGTGTGGTTTTTTAACTGGAAATAGATGAAGGACAGATAGCAGTTCGATATAATCCAATCACGCTGAAATTAGCAAATATGCATAGTAAACCAACGGGAGCTATTATCCCCTTTTTAAGTCACCAACCACCTAGTTACTTAACCTTAATTAAAAAAAGGATGACGGCTCCCGTTAGTTTGCTGTATATATGAGACTTATATGTATGGATTCGCTATGAAATTCTACATTGATTGACGTGACGTATTTAGTGGGACGGCAATTAGTCCGCGAGTTATTAAGGATTGTTCAACGCGTGGTCACTCGTTGCGGCGACCCGAAATAGGTATTCGAGTTTCGAAATACATTTTTTCGGGGTTTACCTGAATCAATCGACCCAATGTTTTAAGGGAATGTCGGTTTATGTATTGCATCTTATATATGCTAATTCTAGCCTGATTGGATCATTTTTTTTTTTTTTTTAAAGTAATGTAACGAGCATGCCAGGAGTCGAGCCTTACAATCTCCTGTTTCGAAATCACACGCAATATTGCGTGACGTACATACTCGTTAATGATTGTATTACCTGCTTAGTCACTGAGGGATATGATGGACCCAAGAGGTTACAATAACCTCGGTGAAGGTCACCATCACCGCTGCAGTGACCCCGGCGTTGCCGGTACCCTATTTAACAGCTGAGTTAACTGCGAGCTGGTGGATGTGCCTTGCTCAAGGACACTGGGATGGCTCCGGCAAGGCTCGAACCCGCAACCTCTCGATTACGAGACGAGCTCGCTAACGTGAGTCGAGCTCGCTACCATTGAGCCATTCTCCCACCCCTGATTGGATCATTATAAGTTCATTTATAAATGTTGATTGTACTTTGCCAGCTAGCGGTTGGAAGTTTTCTACTTCACTTAACGGTTTTAAATTATCCAACAGTGACATCTAGCGGTTGGAAATTTTTACTTCACCTAAGGGGGGGGGGGGGGGGTCTAATGATCCAATCACGCTAAAATTAGTAAATATGAGACGTAATACATAAATATCATTCCCTGAAAAACAAAAAGTTGGGTCGATTAATTTCGAATTAATATCGTGATTGGATCATTAGAACTTGATTTATAAGCGTTAGGTGGAGTAAAAATTTTCAACCGCTAGATGTCACTGTTGGATCATTTATAACCTTTTAGTGAAGTAAAAACTTCCAACCGCTAGATGGCCAAGTACAATCAACTCTTATAAATGAACTTATAATGATCCAATCACACTAAAATTAGCACATATGAGACGTAATACATAAAGCAACATTCCCTGAAAAAATTGGGTCTATTGATTCAGGTTAACCCTGGAAATCTATTTCGAAACTCGAATACCTATTTCGGTTCGGCTGTAACGCGTGACCC
>QRAM01000185.1:0-81935 GCA_013436055.1 Halocynthia roretzi | reverse complement strand
AAAAAAAAAAAAAAAAAAAAAAAAAAAAGATTGGATCATTAGAACTTCATTTATAAGCGTTAGGTGGAGTAAAAATTTTCAACCGCTAGATGTCACTGGGGGGGGGTTTATAACCTTTAAGTGAAGTAAAAACTTCCAACCGCTAGATGGCCAAGTACAATCAACTCTTATAAATGAACTTATAATGATCCAATCTAAAAACTAACATTCCCTGAAAAAATTGGGTCTATTGATTCAGGTTAACCCTGGAAATCTATTTCGAAACTCGAATACCTATTTCGGTTCGGCTGTAACGCGTGACCCTGCGTTGAACAACCCCTAATAACTCGCGGACCAATTGCCGTACCACTATATATGACACGCCAATGAATGCAGAATTATATAGCGAATCCATACATATAAGTCTCATATGCCCAGCAAACTAACGGGAGCCGTTATCCTCTTTTTACGTTAAGGTGAAGTAACTAGGTGGTCTGTGACTTAAAAAGGGGATAACGGCTCCCGTTATTTAGCTGTGAATATGAGGCTTATATGTATAGATTAGCTATAAATTTCTACATTCATTAGTGTGTCATAACTTAGAACTTACAACGCGAGAACCTAGAAACTCCATGAGTTTTACAATTGCGCTTTCTAGCGGATATATATATTCATAGTTTCCAGGGTGAAGTCTCGAAGCAGACTGGATTCACCGTATGAATGCTCGTGCATGCGGGTGTAATGTTCGTTACTACTTTATAGTTTTTGCATTGGCATAAATACAACAGATATATCGGAGCCAATTGGAGGTACGTATTATTTTTGGTTTGACGTGTTCTCAAATTTGGTAGCAGATCTTTATCTCTATAGTAGCTGTAAATATTCGAACTGGTAATGCAGCTGCAGTTCACCTAATTACACCCTCGCCAAAGAGTGGTTGTTTTTATATTCTATGTCTGGTTGTAATATATTGATTTTATTTTTTGTAGTATTTTATCCACTGTCTTGTTGGAACCAATTTTGCATCTTGAAAGAGGAGAATTTGAAAACCGATGGCGAGCACCAGTGCATCTGAAGATGTTGTGAGTAAATATGCTATTAATCAAAAAAACAGTAGTAAATTTATTTCAGCATTAGTGTTGAGGTCTGGAATATACTAATAAGAATTGTGATCTGGAACTTAATATATGAACTTCAGTCTTACGAGCAATGTTTCGTTCTAAGTTGTTCATGTGCACGATCACACAGTCAATGCATTGGTTTCATGCACATCAGAATGTTACCGGACACAAAAATATTGCCCATTGTTTTATTTCTTGTAATACCATTGTTTTCAACACCGTAGACTTCTGTCACTTCCCATGAAGAGGACATGCATCACCAAAAATAATATAGTCATATATATGCATTTCCTATTGACTGCATGGAAGTTTGAATGCAGTAGCTTTGAATTCAAAATGTTTCGGCTCAAAGCATCAAGCGTTCCGTTCCGCTCAGTCATTGGAAATGTTGGAACGTTGCTTATGAGTGGAAAACTAGTAAATTTTCCAGGAAGACCAATGAGATTCGATTTTAGTTCAAAATCCACATTCATTTTGCATCTGTGTTTCTATTCTCTGCTATTTTTTTTGTTAATGGACAGAATTTCCAATGTAAGACTTTTTCCCACAGTGGTATCAGTTTTGTAGTAGCCTTCGTGAACACGGTTTGAGTGTATAATTGTTCTGACCATCCTGTTACTGTTTTTTTTCAGGGTTACGTTCCAGAAAAGATCAAAAAAATTGAAAAGAAGATTGAATCTAATCAGTATGACGTAGAAGCATGGAATGCATTGATACGTGAAGCACAGGTAAAAAAATTAATTGCATTCTTTCACTAAATGTTAGTGACTTTTAATAAAGTTTACAGGAATGCAATTCAGGAAGTTATCCCGACTCTGGCATTGTTAAGGCTAAATATCAAGTAAAATACTATAGAGGATCTGTTAAAATAGAATCAACCACTTGAAGAGTTTTCTTTTAAGCGTCGAATTCAAATCCATAGTTTTGAAAGAAGTAAGACATTGTCCCACATGCTATCTTGTGGTTTCGTGTACCAATCTGGATGGGTTAATTGTCTTATCAGTGACATAATTTATATATCACAAATACTATCATATATAGATTCTCTTCTTTATTGCCTTGATGCTCAAGTTTTACTCGTTACAGTAATATTTACTTAATGACCATATAACAAATATAACTGAATTGAAATTCTTCATTTCTAGACTCATTCAATTAATAAAGCACGGCGGACGTACGAACGACTTGTATCGCAGTTTCCGACCGCCGGGAGATACTGGAAGATATATATCGAACATGAGGTGTGCACATTGATTCCTTATCGAACTTACTTTATCCTTTATATTTTTCGCCTTTATTGTGCGATAAAACGCTCGACGCTCCATTTCCTTGTACGAGTGCGTTCTCAAAGAAGTGAAGTCTTTCTTCTACAAATTAATTTTGATATACGCAACATGAATCATTTTTTTATTAACTTGAATATAGCAAAAATAATCGTTGTAAACACTGGTCTTTATGTTGTGTTATAGGGCTCTTACTCTTTGGCTTAGGAGAGTACTTACGGTTCTTTCCCTTCTCCCACCCAGCAGTAGTCTAAGATGCAGCTGACTCTCTTGTATTTTCACTTGATGTTAGATCAAAACCTCTACTGTAGTGGTTCACACCTATTCTCTATATTGTATATAACTGGGTGCATTGGGTCAGTGATAGAGTTTTATCACATGTTTAGCCTCCGGAGATGCTGAAAATTTGAAATCTTAGTTTTTAAAGTTAAAAAGAAAGTATGCCCATGTATGTCTCTATATGTAAGCAGACAGATAATAACAAAGGGGTTACATAGGAAAGTCAAAATTTTCAAATCAGAAGTTAGGTCTTTACAGCAATGATACTTTGATCTTTTTCATTGTAATTGATTAAGCTACATGGTGGTATGTCAGAACTCTGGGGTGATTCACGTGCATAGAAATATCGATTTTTGAAATCAGATGAGTCCTTAAAAGCCATAGATTATTATTCACTACCATTATACACGTTGGTGGAATTCAACTAAGATAGCATAGTACAATAGCTAAATTTTTTCAGAAAGGACCATTTTTTTGTTTCCTCTTAATTCCTCTGCTTCAAATATCCGTATTCAGTCGGCTTTATTAAGATTGATGTGATAAGGTTGTTATTGAAGGTTGAATAACTCAATATAGTTGGTGAGTAAATTTTCTTGATGGGATGGATCTTACTTCTGGAATTTCTCAGTAAAAAGATGTGGTTGGATGATTTTATATACTTCTGTTGGCATCCTGTTCTTTTCTTATAACTGATCACAAATCTGATGTATAGTTGGGATCTGTGGTCTTTTTTATCTTTCACTTGTCTCGGGATCTCTTCGGAAATATATTTCCAAATCTTTTTCCCTCGATACATCAGGACTGCAATACCTATTTACTGGAGTCAGCTGAGTGAAGAATGACCTTGTCTTAGGGCTTCCTTCTACCCTGGGAAAAACCTCACTATGCTTTCAGGAAAATGTTTTTTTTACAGTAGTTTCTTTCCTAATTGATAGATACGTAAGAGACATCTCAATCTACTGTAACATCAGAGAATATACCATACACACTCACAGATTGTAATTTCCATGCAAAATAGTAGAAGACCTAATACTTGGAAGGGATAAAAGCAGCAGCATTTAGCCAGGAAGAACATTTTCATATCTCAATATTTTTTTTCTTGTATGACTTTCTCTTGCAATAATGTTTAAGGACTACTTGACATCCAGTGTCATGGAAACTCATTGATGTCATTTGGAGGAATGACATATTCGCCCTTCCATCTTGATCTACCTTTTCTATCCAGATTTTTATGAATCTTACTGAAAGGTAGTCAAAAACACATCTTGAGTATCCATATTTTTATGAATCTTACTGAAAGGTAGTCAAAATCACATCTTGATGTTGTCTGTATTGAATCTTGAGTTGATACATTTGCTTAGTCCACTCTCTTCTGCCCTATCTACTATCATTCTGTGGAATGTTCACTAATTTTCACAAATTTTCTTGAAGATTTCAAATGATAGCATTCTTGCTGTGATTTGTAAGACTCAAGACGTCATTCTAGTTACAAACATAGTACCTTATGTAATCAGTGTTAGTGTTGCAGACAACAGTGGAGCTTTCATTTTTTTTTTCTTCATCACAATCTTTTCTTATTTAGAGTTAAGTGCTCATTCAAACACAAAAATAGGTATCATGGCAAATTAGTAGGTGGAGTATTTAGAATGATTGTAGTCTCGGTATGTAACAATTACATATATGTAACTCTCAGCATTTTTATTCTGTCTTTGGCTCTGATACTTAATTTGATGCTGTATTTTTGATTTTAATTAAATGAAGCAAAATAATTGTTTATTGTTATTAATTAGTTAAGGATGTTATATGTAGATTAAGAGCTAGTATTTGCTAATGGTATCTTATGGCCAAAACCCAGTTCCGGTATTAGGATACAGCATTGATACAGAGTTGATGGAAAGCTGACAAGAAGGTTTATGCAGAATTAGAATTTAATACTGTTCCGAAGTTTCTCTTCCAGAAGTATTTTCTTTTTCCAAGGAAAAGGCAGTTTCAATACATCACATACCACTGTAGAAAACTTATATTTCAAAACAAAATTGCAACCATTCCTGGTTCAACTAAGAATCATCTCTACAAAGTAAAAGCAAGATAGTCTACTGTGTTCCATCTTCAGGGATGGAAATGATGGGGAACAGCTTTGCCCTACTTCTCAGTTTCCAGTTTATGCCCAATACAGTCTTTCCCTAGTTCAGCCTCATGGACCTTAGCGTTCCCTCACTTCCTAAAACCCATTTTGAAAATAGTTATGTAGCAGTCCTAGCTTAGTTATTATTCCTCATAATTATTGTTCCTGATGAACTGGTAAAAGTTTTTGCATAAGTACAATGGGTAGCATGCTATTGTGTGGTGTGTCTTCTTTTACTTATGGTAGAAGGGTAGCTGGAGTGGTTGGCAGAAAGAAAGCTTAAAATGATAATTAGTTGTCATAATACATTCTTTTGTTTTAAATAAACTTTTTATCGTGAGCTCGTAGAATATTTTCGTTCATTATTTCAGTTAGTCTTCTCCTTTAGTAGAATATAAGTGTTGTTTTGTGGTCTCTGTTGCTTCTATTTTACAATCTTATTGAAATTGCTGACAACATTCTGTAGTTCCTTGTTGTTTTACTTATTAGTACGCCGGTTTACGGTTTCGAAATTTTTCTCCTTTATTTGGTATGCATAAAATATTGTAGCTGATGGGCCTCAACCTAATTGAGGAGAAGTGTTTCGATAATGTACATGACAAAAAATGAACTGTGAATTATTTTGCCTTGGCTGATGAATAAATAGCAGCTGTTGGTGCCTCATCACCTAACTCCCTCGATTAACAAATTTTTCGCTGAGCAGTACTTGTAGTTTAAATAATATTAGTGATTTAAAAAGACAATCATTTCCTGTTTTTGGAATATTTTCCTTCGGAAAGCTTGTTTTAGCATTTACCAAAATAGTTCTGACTAACTTGAAATTGGTGGCTGAAAAGTATGTAGTTGTGATGGAATATTTGATTTCCTGATGTGGTTGTTCAATAAGTTGTGGAGGAAATGTTCCTGGCACTATTTGATGACTGCACCAATACATATTCGTTTCTTCGAATTACAGGTGTCAGATATTCTAACTGTTATTTGGCTTGTAACGTCCATTCAGTTTATTGACTAGTAAATATACCTTTTGACAGATGAAATCAAGGAATTACGAAAAAGTGGAAAAGTTGTTCCAAAGATGTCTCATGCGAGTGTTCAATATTGATCTGTGGAAATGTTATATAAATTATGTAAAGGAAACAAAGAGTGGTCTGTCATCATATAGGTATGTATATACAGTGAATGTTAGGCTGATCCTGGTTCAAGTTATTCATGACCTGTAGTAATTCAGATAAGGCCAGTTAAATCAATTAACAATGGCTCTAAGTAGCAATTAGCTTTTCACAATATCTTCGGTATACAGTATGATGTTTCACCTTGTATGGGAAATTAACCACCACTTCTTTTTAATCCTTCGGGACTTGTCTGTCGTTGGCAGGTGGCATTACTAGTACCCAATTTCTAATACAACAATGTACACATAACACGTAACATTAGGCTTGGGTACCCATAAATTTTAATGTTTAAGTTTGTGTAAGTGAACTTGTGGAATTACTAGGTTTTTAAATGTCTTGCAACCCAACCATTCCATTAAATTACTTGATATAGTGTATGTAATGTCTATCATAAGACATTTGACTTCATTTCATGGAGTGAGATATATCACAGATTTACTGAAGCATATGCATGAGAAATTATTTCTGGGTGGTAATAATGCTCTAGTGATGTCACAAGTTTCTTACCATGTCTTAATTTCACAGATGGAATTAAATAATATTAAAGTTACTTTATTTTTGCAGGGAGAAAATGGCTCAAGCATATGATTTTGCTCTCGACAAGATAGGAATGGATATAATGTCGCATCAGTTATGGGCAGATTACGTATCTTTTCTAAAATCTGTGTAAGAAACTTGCAAAGATGGATGTTTGAATTGTCGCAATGTTCACCTATTTCTTTTTATGCAAAACCACTGTGATCTTTATATTAGCCCTTCTTGGTTTAAGCTTCATTAAAATTTATTCATTTACTAAATTCTTGTTTTATTGAGTAACAAGGAAAGGCAGGTCGTTGGTGTTCTATCAATATTTGTAAATTTCATTAAAATGAAATTACCTTTTATGATGTTTATGTTTAGGGAAGCTGTTGGTTCTTATGCAGAGAATCAAAGAATAACCGCTGTACGGAGAATCTATCAGCGGGGTTGCGTCAACCCCATGCTGAATATAGAGCAACTGTGGAGAGAGTACAACGCCTATGAACAGGTATAGAACAGTAATTAATACTCAAATAATCTTGTTTTTGTTCCTCGCGCTTCTTTATATTTTCCCATACTTTTTTGATCATGATACTGTACACCATTTCCAAGATGTTATGAAAGAATACTTTCATTTAGTTTTAAATTGAAAATTTAAGTAACTAGCGAGAATTTATCAATCAAAACCTGATTTCAGGGTATAAATCCAATAATTGCAAAAAAAATGATTGATGACCGAACGAGGGATTATCTGAATGCGCGTCGTGTTTCAAAAGAATTGGAAGCAATGACAAGAGGATTACAAAGAAATAACATTGCCACGCCTCCTAATCCTGCCAATCCAGATGAAGTTAAACAAGTATGTGCTACTACTGCTAAGTGTCTTTTGAATCTCTAAGACTTGATAATATTCCTTGACTTATTATATATGTACATGGTGTCAGATCGCAACTATGGTGATCAAATAACCTCTTGCCATGCTGCGATTTTGCACTTCTGGTTTTATATGTTTATGTCGGCACCATATTATTGGAAATCATTTAAAGATTAAAGAGATACTCTGTTTTTTTATTAAACTCAAAACTGCAATACTTTGTATTGGTTAGTGCAAAAAAATATGAAGGTACGCAATATGTAGCAATTTAACTTGGAATTGACATATCGCAGGTTGCGTTGTGGAAGAAATACATAGATTGGGAGAAATCAAATCCATTGAGAACAGAAGACAGCAATTATTGGACGAAAAGAGGTGTCTGATTGTTTTGGCTATCCAATAGAATTTGTAAAAGCAACTATTTAGGAACTTTTCTGAAAATAAAATCCTGAAAATTTGCAGTTCAATACATCTTTTTTAATTTGATTATAAGATGAATTATTTTTTTTAAGTGATGTTCGCTTATGAGCAATGCCTGCTATGCCTAGGACAGCATCCTGACATCTGGTATGAAGCTGCCCAATATCTTGTTGATTCCAGCAAGAAGATGATTGAAAAAGGCGTATGAATAGTATTTATATGAACCAAATTATATGAAATTGCTTTATAAAATCAAAACAATTCTATTTTTCTGTCCAGTGAACTAGTTCTGATTTCATCCGAATATTTCAGGACACCAATAGTGGGAAAATTTTAGCCGACGAAGCATCTGGCATGTATGAGAGGGCTGTTTCAACTATAATGAAGGACAACATGTTGATACATTTTGCGTATGCAGATTTTGAGGAGGGAAGAATGAAATGTGATAAAGTTCACAGTATTTACAACAAACTGCTGGAGTTCAAAGACTTAGATCAAACTTTAGTAAGCACGAAGCTCGCCTGTTTATATGACAATTCCAACAGATGTTAACATTCATTCATTACACGCAGACTTACATCCAATATATGAAATTCGCACGAAGAGCAGAAGGAATCAAAACAGCACGAAACGTATTCAAGAAAGCGAGAGAAGATACAAGAATAAAATATCATGTTTTTGTAGCTGCTGCTTTAATGGAGTATTATTGTACGAAGGTTTGCAACACTTTTAAACCTTGTCAAATTTTAAAGATAATTTTCAGTAGTTGGAAGTCATTACTTATCATAGATATATTGCCAAATGTGAGAATATCATTTCCCTCTTCCGAAATTGTTTGACTCGAATAGCATCTCAAATAATATATTTATACTACTCCCCTGAAATGCTTCCATCGGGAGGAATTCCCCCCTCGTTTAGAACTCCTGCTGTTGGTGATGGAATGAAAAATGGTGAATAATTAATTATATATCGTTTTGCAGGAAAAGCAAATTGCTTTTAAAATATTCGAATTGGGACTGAAACGGTTTGGAGATGAGCCGGATTATCTTCTGGCATACATTGACTACATGTCACATTTAAATGGTAAAGTTCGGTACATGTTTTTCAATGATTGAGTATATGTGCAGTGTATCAAGTATATTTTTATTAACAGAGGACAATAATACAAGAGTTTTGTTTGAAAGAGTTTTGACATCCTTGAGTTTACCTCCTGACAAATCAGGGTAAGTAAGCGAGTGTCACTACTGCTTCCATAGATGTTATATATTTTTAAGTTCTATGGAATGATTCCTGATTCCACACACATATCCTAAGCAATGAGTAATAGTTTGTGTGGCAACACGAAAGAAAAGCTTTGACTAGGAATCATGTTTATTCCATAAAAACCTGATTAGATTGAGAGTCCTTAGGTGTTTATTCCATATAGAAAAATCTGGGATGAATACCTTGAATTTGAATGCAATGTTGGAGATCTCTCGTCCATTCTGAAGGTTGAGAAAAGGCGACTCGAAGCTTTCAAGAAAGAATATGATGGAAAAACCACTTGTCTTTTGGTGGATAGGTATCTATAATATCTTGTATTGCCTTGTTTCATTTCATGTCTGTTTCTTTTTAATTTTCAATATCTCTTGTTTTATTCAGATATCGATTTTTGGATATGTTTCCGTGCTCGCCTGAGCAACTCAAAAGTATTGGATATAAGGTTGGAAGTATTCTAATATTAAAGGAGTAAATTGAATTCCAATAAATGGAAATTCAATAGGACTGCTCCAAGAGGCACTGCACATAAATACTCTAATTTTCAGTTTTTATATTTCCTTATCAGGATTCTCGTACAAGACCGGTCATACCAGGTGTAACGGTATCCGGGTCATCTTCCTCTGAAGCTGCGAATCAACTGTCAGACGATGCTGATGTGCATGGAGCAGTAGGTTTAGGTGTCCCGGTGCCAGATCTATCCCAAATGATACCGTACAAACCTAGAGTAAATCCTGGTATTTTTTTCATTCATTTATCATAGATGCGATTCTCTTCAACTGTGTATCGTGGATGGTTTGTTACTAACTAATACATATATTGCATTACTCATCCAGCTCCGGGTATGCACCTGGTTCCTGGTGGTGAATTTCCTGTCCCAACCGCTGCTGTTGGCTTAGTTCAGTCAATCCCACCACCTGGTTCTTATAGCGGTCCATTTGTAGTAGTAGACGAATTAATGGATCAATTCAGAAATTGGACAATTCCTGATGGTAATATGGAATAAGTTTAAGATTCCTCAGTAGTAGATTAGTATTATAAACGTTATTAACAATTCATTGTTTACTAAGAAAAAGAATGGTTGAAGCTCGTTAACTCTAAGTCAAGTGACTACGATCCCCATGGCAGGCTAAATTTGAAGAAAGGTCATAAGAGACCGTCGTCATCGAACCACGCAGAAGATTCAGACGACGAATCGAGGGTAGTATCGGGCTTGGGCTCGGGCGTCGGGGGAGCACCTGTGAACGACATTTATCGCACACGACAGCAGAAACGCGTACGGTGAAAGTCTTCAATCTCTTGGAAATTGTTAGAGAAATTCTAACCAACAACTGATAGAAGTACTGGTTAGCTCTGTAGGGTACCTCACGCATTAAACGCTTCGATTTGATACGCGATTTTTGGATTTGAAACACTCAAGTGCTAGGAAAATATGCGATGGGATTGTAGTTGGACATTCATATCCTTTGAGACCTTTTAACATCCCATCCAACACAAACGCATTTGTTATTGTTGCCACGATTCGCTAAGTTTTTCTACTCAGCTAAGGCCAGGATATATTCGGTAACTATACGTCACGAAAAAAAAAACGGATGGCAGGCTAAGACCATACTTTGCTTACTAGTCTTTGTAGAGAGGTAAGCTTGGACAAAGTAGTGGTATGATGTCGAAACTTTGTATCGTATTATCGAGATATCTGATAAGACGTTTGTGGGCATTGGTTTGTAATAAGGTAGACGTTAGGTATGTGTTCCACTAGTATTTAACCTGTGCTTTATTGCGCCATTGTAATATAGTGATATCAGCCGGAAATATTTCTTTCAGCGAAAATATAAGATCTGACTAGGTGGGATATCACGCTTATATCCCGCAGTAGCATGGAAGTAATGAGGTTATACTTATCCGCGGAGTGCTCTGATATGTACCTGTACAGTATTTTCTTTATTAAAAACGATCCTTTCTTTGTGTGGCGTGTACTCTATTCAGTACTCCTGTGCTTGGAGATGGAGTCAATGCTGATTTGAAATGCCTGTTTGGGGTGTATGAGTTAGCTTTTAATTTTGCTAAAATTTAGGGTTTAGATACCTCTTCATCTCTTCTTCCAGTATTAAGATACAGTAATTATTTCAATAATATGGAGAGGAAATATCAGAATTATTACACCGAACCACGAGCAAATAACGTCACGTTACGGGTTTCTAGCCATCCAGGTTTCTTGCTCTCCACTGAACCACGATGCAGTTTAGATAAAAGCACTTTCAGGATATTAATTGCTCTGATTTCCAACACATGCATATATCAAGGAAATAGGTAGAATAATTTAGTGACGTAAGTTGTACGAAACTCATCCTTCCTTAAGCGTTCAAAATTACGTCTGATGACTGTAATAATATGTTGTCCTAGCTATGAATTTTACTCCGTGCCGCCATTTTAACTATTTGAAGTAAATGGATACGCATTTCAGCGCTATATAAAACACAATGTAAATATGTTGATAGAGTTTATTTACCAAAATAAATAGAAGAGACGCAGCAGTACAGTAATGCTTCTATAACAAACGTCGATATGATTATACATTTACGCAAAAGATAAATAAAGATACGAAAGACATAGATACATACTACCATGAAATTGCAGAAGCGTATATAAGCTTCTATCATAGAGCAAATAATTGTTTTGAGTACAGTTTAAATAACATTTTACGTTTTACCGAACAAACTTATCTGCTTAAAAATGTTTTTCAAACCTCTTCAATACGTAAAATGGATTCTATTCTAAATTTAAAATCGGAATACTGTAATGTAGCGCTGAGATCTATTCTACTCCCTATAGTACCGTTGATACAAGCGTACTGCAAATCGCTGTGCTGTGATAATTTACTGTAATACTACATTACTGAATCTATCTGTGACAAAAGCTAACATTTTCACATCACATGCAATATAAAGCAAACAAAGTAATTTTTGAAACATGAGATGCCTTTTTTCGCTTCTATATGCAGCTGCAGCAGGGTTACTGTAATAAATATAATTTACGTTGTAGACAGGCCGGATCAAAGCTTGAATTTCAGATCCAGTTGACGTAAATATTCGGCAACATTTCTGAGAAAATATTATACGGTTCGATAATACAGCGACCATAAACATAAATGATAAAAAGAAATTGAATAAATGTATTTTAATAGGGACTATTCTGAGCATACACCAATCCGACGTCTAGGTATAGAGCTTTTACTGTATTCAACAAATGTGGGACTTACCCGTACTCGCCGTTGTATTCAGACGGCCCAATTAGCTTCTGAAATAATTCTTTTCCTGCTCTCCCTACTTGAAATCGTCTTATCCGACCCTCGCTAAAAATATAATATAGTTGCATTGCTTGAAGCTTATTCGTCAATTCTCTTATTAGTTACAAATTAGTTTTTTGGAACATACTTATCCGTAAACATGGAGTGTGTTTGGCGCCGCGTACGACTACCAGTAGGATCCGAATCGATTGAAGGCCCCGTAAGTGAATCATCGTATGAATTGTATCCTGGAAAATATTCTTGGTAACGAGGGAGATCTTCTTCTCTGAGCGCAGAAAGGACTTTTCGAAACTGATCTTCGGTTGGGACGCTACATAAACAAAACACTTTGTTAGAATCCATGGTGGTGAACCCCCATTTTAATTGTTTTTCAAATATGCATAAAAAAACTTTTTTTGTTCTGTATATTGTACAGAGACTCGCATAGTAATGATTGTATTGGTATCACTTCATTTGCGGGTATTATTTCTTCACACATTTAACAGCCTTTTTTTACCTGCTACGCTTTCCCATAATGAGCTGGAAAAGTCTATGTTTTGCTCGGAGAACCTTGAGTCTTGCCAGTCGAGAACTCATGTCGGTCGCCATGGAATCGCTGTAGCGTTTTACAGGATAATGCATTTCGTCTTCATCGAGGCTTTTAACGTAATCGTCCAACATCGGTAATCTGATGACAGCAAATGAGTTCATTAGGAACAAAGTGAATTAAATTGTTTCACGGAATTAACCTGTAGATGAATAATGGATATGTGCAATGTCTCACATTACATTACTTGTCATTATCACATTTATTCGATCCAGTTAGGGAATCAATTAAGATCCATTAACATGAAAAATGTAGTAATTCTGGATTGCGCAAATGAAAGATTATCCCGATTGAAATCAGCCTTCTACGTCATTTAGAATCTCACTAAATCCCTGAATAGCTTAGCCTTTGTAAATTCCAGTGACATAGCCAGTTTACATCCCTAATTTTTCGTTGATGAAATTGATAAAGAAAAATATGCAGTTAATTTTATGTTGGATAAGGGAAAATTAAGTTTTTAAACAATTCAAGAACTGGTTCTGTGAACTTAGTACCCTGTTTGCGAGAACTGGTTCTAGTTGAATCTGGAAGTAGTTGAATCCAATGACTTGGAGATCATTGCTGTATCTCGTATAGTTCTCAACCAACACTAAGAATAGAAATATGAGCTTAGCATACTTATAGTCGTAAGTGCCTTCTGTATATTCCGGAGGGAAGTCTTCCAAGATATTCTGCAAACTCATCTTGTTCGCGTTATCAGAAAGGTATGGATCATCCGGTTCATCGCGAAGGGGATTTCTAAAATATAATTGTTAAGTTTGTGAATATAGCATAATGAATAGAATAATTTGCACCATTTTAACATTGCTAAGTTACGTATAAAATTCACTTACCCAAACGCACAGACGAAGGAACACAGTAAAACCATACAAAAATCTAGACGAATCTTGCAAAACATTTTCAAGCTTTTTTGCTGATATAAATAGCAGTCAATAAGATGATCTGAAATATATTGAAATTGATTAATTGCTCATCTAGCACTTGGGAGTATATTGTTAAGATAGTATAGAATATTTTTTTTCAAAGGTAATGCTCAACCAGCATACGCAATTCATCAAAAATGCTAGACTATTGTCTATAGCCAGCTTGTATGCCTCAACCCGTTGTAGCGAGAGCCTTAGACAATGTTGTTGAATCGCCCATCGTCGAGACTTTATAGGCAGCTGAGTGAGAGCGCTTTCAATAGCCACCAACAATTCCAGGATTTTTTCCCCCGTATGACCTTTTTCGCGATTCGGAAATGAAAAATAGGAGACACCACCGAAAAAAGTCGGTTAAAATCGATTGGCTGTTGCCAGTTAAATTATTTGTTCCGATAAAATCTCCCGGTAATTGAACCGAATCGGTTACAGGGGTGGTAACCACTTACGTATTTTGGGTCTCGTTACGGAATTACCAGATTTGCATTAAATCGTGCCTTAAATTATGCAACAGATGCGTTTCTCAAATAATCCAGCCCCTCTCAATGATTGTCTTGTACTCGAAAGGTCGAATCATTTTGTTCAAAATGGCTAGTAATGATCGATGTTTCCTATAATCCAGGTTTTTTTGTATCACTCATTATAGTTTACAAATAGTAAGAGATGTTATAAATACATTGCAGCTTGCTTAATTTTGTAATTCATTTTTCCCAGCCTTTGTTCTACTTGTTGTCCAATATCTGTTATTAAAATCTATTTAAAAAATATCACAGTTGTCAAATAAATACATGATAGGAATACATTTGATTTACTGTAGTGTCCTAGACGAGGTCATAGTTCAAACAAGTGACTTTAGGAAGACGAAGATAGCATTGAATTGATGCTGCATATAAACATGATATTTTTGGTAAATGCTTTCAGATAAACCTCGTTCAGGGTATTTTAGCGTGTATATTATGCTAAATTCCATTTGCTGACTCATTAAAAATGTACACACGCTGGAAGAAATGTGAACATAACTGTTTCTGACGTGTTTCAGATTATACTACAGTATTCTAGGTCATAAATGGGATACGTTTGATCACCTTTGAATAAACAAAATGCGGTACATGGGAAATCCATAATTCTTAGTACACAATTTTTGTGAGGACGTTTCATTGGAAAAAGAATAAAAAATGCATATGAAAGTAGAGTCTGTTTGTACTATATGGAGGCAGTTAACGTTAACAGTCATGCGGTAAGTTGATGTGACCAATATTGAATTATGTATTGGATATTCAATGAAATACTTTGACATGTTTTGCTGATGTAATCGGAAATCACGGATCCCTATTTTCGAAACACAAAACGTTTTTGTATAGTCGAATTTCTAAAACTAGATTTGCGGATAAAAAATGACAATAGGGTGTTTTCCTGGTTGGTTTAGTGTCCTTGGTGTCGACTCGCCGACATGAATCACGTACGTATATGTATTTGTTTGCATACTATCTTGTGCTTTGAAAATCCTATGTGGGTTGACTAAGAGAAATGGTGATCGTGATGACAAGGATAGATTTCAGCGGATCTGGTTGATGACGAGAACTGGGGTCAAACTGTTTGAACTAAATTGCGGTCAATGAAAGTTTGGTATTAGGGAGGAAAAATAACTATCCGTGGTCGTGATATGACGTTGTAAAACTTTACTGATCCCGTTGATATTTACTCATTTCACTGACCGTAACGTTGTGTGCTACTTGAATCGGCGAGTCGTAAACACCGTGTATGGAGAAGTTAATTCTTGTGGCTCAAGATAGCTGTTTCAGCAAGATAAATATTAAGTCCACAGTCGCGACATTGTATTTGAAATGGTGCTTTGGAAGTAACTCGTGTGTTAAGCCTATATAAACCATTCCCCCTAATTAGTACTATAAACGTGACGACTATACGCAAGCCATATAATAGAGCATCCTGCACGAAACATATGGGAAATACTATATACAGTGCTATTCTTCTTGCCGGTATATAATAAATAAATAAGATTTTAAAGACCTGTATTTTGAAAGTATGTAATTTGTCCGGGAATTCTGGAAACAAATACCATAGTTGAGTTTCTGAGACCGGATTCAAAATAACGATTTAAGATCACGCGATCTATTTACCCGTTTTCTCCTGATTTTCCATTCTGTTTTCGGAATCGAGCGGACGACCCGAGTTAAGAATTTGTTCGGTGTATTTCACAGAAAAACATAAGTCTGAATGTGAAACTGTTTCATTACAAGCAATGTAGGTAAAAAGCTGGCGAAGTTTCTGATATTCATGATACAAAAATGAGTATACGTCCTATATAATGACTGGTTCCCTGAAAATTTGATAAAGGAAAAATAAAATAATTCATTACAAGATTCCTCAGATATTTACACATTTCGGAATAAAAATTTCCATCCTCTTGGAACGTTCTGAGAAAACAGGATGTATAGAGTTGATATGTATATTATCATACGGAGATTCCCGTATTTTGTTTTGATCGACAATTGTGGTTCCGATGTAATGAATGACGTCGAGTTAATACCGGTCAAAGGATTATAAATTTTGATTATTCTTGACTAAACAACGATTTCATAATTCGCACGCTCGTTTAAATATTTGTGCACCTTATTCACACTTTAATGATCAAGACGACCACATAGAAATTTCATTAAATATTTGTAGACATAGACCGTACTGCCGTAAAATCTCATTCACCTATTTATACTCTGGTCAACCGTTTGCTTCGAGTGTGTACTGTTGTTAACCATTTTAATAAATGAATGTCGCGATATTATCACAAAACAAATACGGGCATACTGGATATATAAAATCCCTACCTAGCAGGGAAGCCCTCTGTGAAGTGGCATACTGTATATATCGTAAAATAAACATGGAATCGCGATAAGATGAAATTGCAACCAGGGAATAATTTTCACCAGGAAAATTGCAAAGTTGGAGGTAAAAACAGTGGGAATCCCTGCTCTTTATGGATCTGGATAGGCATTATATTCTATGGAGCCTTATGAAAATGTATGTAATGGTAATGCATAATTCCTGCGCGCTTATAAAAACATATGTATAAAAGAATATGTATGGAAAATAATCAATATTGCTTCAACCGTTTGAGGAATCGACTTTGCTGGAAGGTAGAATCCGAAATTTACATGAACCATCTGCTTTAAATACATTCGCCGGCAGACAGAATACATAAAGCTTTTTCACGCTTATAACCAGTAATAATGAGGTTGAATTAAAAGGAACACAGATCATGTTATCAAGTGTTTACGAAACTATCAATCTTTGGATTTCAATGACAAGATCCCTCGAGCGATATCTTGTTTTTTCCCTAGGCGAGCTGGTAGTTGTTTGCCCTTCGTCAATTTCCGAAAAGCTCCGCCCCGTTCTTTTCTTCGCTCAGAGGCGGCCAAGATATTTCAGTGTTTCGTTTGTTCACTTCAACAATCAATTCTGGATCGCAATATCTTTTTGGGAATGACTATTGTGAAAAATCGTTTAATCATATCTTGTACTTTACTGGGAATTGTCTGAATGAATTATTACACGTGTACTAATTAATAAGCATAACCTTGATGTTGTTTGGCGTAAGAAAGGATGTACTACATTATCTGCCCAAAAACAAAACAACACATTTTTCTTTAAAACTTAAGTATGTGGACTCTTCTGTCCCTGATGTTAGGTATGCAAGATGGAAATAAGTTTCGTGAGAATTGAAGTTATCGAATGGTAGTTATGGAACTTTTCATCAGAAATGATGAGATATTCTCGTCCCATATAGCAAAGTACTTTGATCTGAATAAACCAAGTGTAAATAATGACCGTTTTCATTTAAAAAGATAGTTTATTATTTCTGTCAGGGCAGTTCCAGTCTTGCAACAATTTCCCAACAAATGAGATCCGCTACCATCCGCCTAATCTGCAGGATTGATCCTGTTAAGATTTTCAAGACAACTCACCTGGGAATCCTAGTATCGTAAATTAATTTTATCCGGCTAAGCGTAGCACAAATGAGTTTTTTATACAATATTGTATCAAATGAAGAGGGCCAATAAGACAATGGATTTAAACGTTTTAAAAGCCGCTCTGTGTAACATTATCCTATCCCCATTTCAGCAACATTCTTTTCTGTTTGAACACTACACGAAAGGCATGTTTCATTCGACTTACATCCGAGAACCTTTACATCATCAGTCTCTTCTGTCACCTGCTAGAAATACGTTACATGAGTCTTCGAAACAATAATTTGACAAGGTATCGAGTTTCATTCGCAACGATTAAGTTTTGATAATCTCTACTCTCAGGCAATTCGCAGCGGTAAAAAATTTCGACTTTCTTGGGTTGTTGATATTATTCCCGTCCGTCAGTCAAGGTCTTTTGTTATGCTGAACAAATTTGCTAAGAGCTGCGTGAAAGTATTAGCTTAATTGCTGTAATTTTGTTTCGAAAAGATCAGGCTTGCATTGGTTTTACTGTAAATCTTAGTGGAAGTAGAGCCATGACTGAAACATTGATGTTCGACAATGGTGAGACAACCCTAACATTTTTATTCTTTAGGAAATATTATAGAGCAATTTAATCATTAGGTTTTGATCATTTTAACATAGTGTCTAATAATCACACAAACCTATTAACTAATTAGCTTTCTCAGTGGTAATAGATTCTTCGATAAGTAATGTGGAAATTCAATCAAGAACTCAATCAACCCTTCTATTCCATGTTCGCAATTATTTTGTTGTAGACAATCTTCCTATTCGCATTCAGACAAGGTAGTGGGATGGCTGTGCTGTTACTGTTTTTTGTTATTGTATAGGATGGTAGGATAGGAATAGCGATAATAGGCATAATGTTCCATTCAATTCGACGAAAATCCGTTGTCTTGGGATCTTCATTTCAAAATCATTTCCATCAGTATTGCCAGGTTTATCGCTCTTGCTGCCGAGTTCCAGAAAGTGTTTTTTTTTAGAATGGTTTGGTGACAATTGTGGATATTCGGGGATGAGCTGATAACGGCGTTTTCAGTAAATGAAATAAAACAATGTTTGTTTCAAGTTTTTGCATTGTTTGGTATATCACATTACCCAAAACTGATACTGAAATATAGAATTAAATACTCCAGAATATGAAATATGAACACCAGTCTATATATTCAAGTTGCATCGTCATTTGAAAGTGATTTGTGCAAAATTTCCTGCCTTGAATTTCAATAAATTAGAGACTTACTGCTTTCAGAAACGTTAGATGTTGATGAATTTCTATGCGATGTGGCGCTGCACCTTCGTCGGCGAGATGTGCGAGTGTTACTGTCCTACTTGGGAATGCCAACTAGGGAAATAGATGAATTATTAACGGAGCACAGCAGGTAGGAAATTTTCATTCACGGATTCTCTCAGTGATATTTATTTCTGGGTTCCTCTGAACATCGTAATTACCCTATTCTACATGAATGCTTATCGACTCTGTACTTTGTTTGATATTAATCTCTATTTCCTATCGTCCAAGACTCCACTTCGGAGTGGAGCGAGGGATGTTAACTTCAAGAGGACAAGTCGTTGACGGGAGCTCGGGGATAAATTTCCTGAAGCAGCGTGTGAAGGCTATGCGGGCTTGGTGGTTTTACGCAGCTAATACAAGGCAACGCACTACTCCTGCTAAGCAAAACATTAAGGTTCATCTTCATTCTGTAAAAGTAGCAAAAATAAATCAACTTAGAATGGTACTTAGAAGACTAAATCAAATCTTGAATCTCAGCTACCAATGTACAAAGTATATTCAAACGTAAATAACCAAAATGGAGAATGAATTGTTCATGCAATGCTACGATAAACTTAAATCACTTCAATATTCGAAAACCTATTATGATTGCTGCACAATTCTAGTTACCTTACTAATTTCCTGTTGTCGTTAGATCGTCGAATCAAGGGCCGCTACACTTACTGGTATACACGAAGCAAAGGAAGAAAAGGACGGTTTCATAGTTTCCCAATTGCATCGAGATGAAGAAAATAATGTTACCAGCTTCCTCGGCGATACTATGAATCCAGCAGTGAAAGCCAGCGATTTGCAAATCAAATTGAATGATTCGAATGAAACCGAAGTTGTCATAGTAACCGGTGAACACGACATGATCGTAAACAGCGTAGTTTGCGATCAAGATTCTGCTACAAAGGAGATTAACAGTTTATTTCCACCTGTTCAAAGTGAGATTCCGGGCACTCCCCCACGTCTGACGGAAAGTCAAAAGTCAAAACGGATGTCGTCCAATCTTCCACATGTTTCATCAGGATCTATTGTGGAAATCCCAACAGTGGAAGTTGGTTGCTCTACATATTTACTTTTGTACCAACTGTATTTGAAGGGGTTTAAGTCATAAACATAAGTTTACAGCAGCTACTTGTCATAAGGTGGTCACGAGCCCGAGAATTAATTTTCAGTTTTAATTTTAATATTTGATTCGACTTATTCGGTGATTACTCATGTGTTCTCCTGTGACAGATGAACGACAATTCTTCTCAAACTCAGTTTGGAGGAAGCATAACGTCGAAAAGCGATGGAAAACAACTTAGATGGGCGGAGAATGAAAAAACAGAAGTAGGAGAAAAAGAAAATGTTATTCTAGCAAACGAAAATGAGATTACTCTTGAGGTGCACCCAAGTATTTTTCTTCAATTTGTAATTTTAGCCAGTAGGATGGTGCCGAGTTGTATGCACTGCCAATTAGGTTACAAAAAGTATATCATGACGTAACTTCATCCCTATTGCAAACGATATTATAGTGTTATTAGTCCTTATAGATAAGCTGTACTTGGAAGTCGTGATTTGATCTTACATTCCAATTTATTTCTTCCAGGAATTGTTACGTAAATTGTGGAGATGCCTCCAGGCTTCTGGGCTGTCCCGAGTTGTAGACGAGCTGCAGCAGAGGTGGATGATTCGAATTGACACGAGTCAAAGTAAGCTTTTGGCTGGAATCCTCGTTTATTAATCACAAGTTTAACCGTGTAACAAAATACATATCATCTTTACTCAGGGAAAGCTGATATGTTCCCCAAAATGACGTGGGGAACTCCACCGGCTCCCCAGACCCCGTTCACGTACCCGCCCTATAAAAAGATTGGCCACATGTCGGTAATGGGAGCCCCTATGGTAATTGAAAGCAGACCGCTGGACCAGGGTTTGCGAACGGAGAGACTAGAGGTTAACTCGCTGCTGAGCTCCTCGCTCGATATAAATTCTGCTCAAGCAGTGGAGAAGACGAAGCTGCCCCCATCAGCGGTAAGAAGTTTCGAGAAAATGACATAATCTTATGTCAGAGTTTAAAAAATTCCAAAAAGTAACCGCAAATTACCATAGCGACCAAGGTTTGAATCTCAATATGTCGGAATTACTTGCGAATGAATTAACGGGATCAAAACGGCCTCGCCGTACTTACAATGGAACTGACTTAATAACGTTGCTAATAATAGGGTGTAGAAGCTGAGATTGAAAACCAAACTAATTTTAAGCTTTCGTTACGTCCCGCCACTGACGTGGACGTCATTTCTCCTTGATACCCCATAACTGGTATTTTACATATTCGCACGCAATACGTGACTGACGCAGTTGCGCAACTAAAAATTATATATTATGATTCAATGTCCTTCTGGTTGCATCATTGAATTACTTTGGCTCATTCATTTTATATGGTACCAGCCTTGACCATGGGGAGAACGTTATTAAAACAGACAGACGGGCCACAAACTTTATTATTTGAAAGGGCGGGGCTTGGCGTAACTATTAAATCGGATATTCTGATATCCACTCAGGGCCCCACGAAGCCCCCATAACATCATTTGCAGTATCACGCACAGACAGAGATACATTCAGTAAGATATATTTTTGATATTGCTACTGTATTGGTGATTCAGGCTGGTTCACTGGGATCCAATAGAGAACGTGCATCACGGGCACCCTGGTCCGAGCGTTCTTTGACCTCACTCGATGGAATGACAACCGCACCATTTCCGACCAGAGATGCTTGGAAAATGCGCACTGATACAATAATGCGACGTGGAGGTTAGTGAATTTGATCTTATAATTTAAAAAATTCTTTATAAAAATTCTCATCTCACTATCGCCGTATTGTTAGTATAAATGGTACGCGCTGCATTATAGAGCAATGAGCGTGGGTGTAATAACCCTTATCTTTGTAATACAAATCCCTTAATCATACCGGCATAGAAACCCATACATGCTATGACTCAGCTGAAAGCTTAAGCTCAGAATGAAGTTTTTCTGGCTTATCTCAACCGTAAAGTTATCAGTGTCATCGAGATTATTATTCACTCGAGTTACATCGACATGTCGTGCACTCTTGAACCTTCTAATTGCACAGCAATTCTGGTTTCCTATTTTACTCACGATCTATTTTTAGTACGTCGTAGGTCTAAATCCCTCGAGTGAGTGATGTGCCCAGATGCAGTGACAGATTAAGACATGGGCTTGAGGGGGTGGCAGCCCAGGGGCATCCATAGATTATGGAAAATGTTATTTCAAAGTAAATCTGTCGCTCATCTTTAGGGTAGAAAAGTTAATCTTTTAATTAACAAATTATGACACCACATGAAAATTATGATCATCCATGCTCTCACTTATGTAATTTTTTTACTACCTGAGGGCCTGTCTTACTTCAACAAAAAGTTACCGTCAGTGGCCCCCATGACACGTGCCATGCCTGTCACACCTTAGGTATACCACCGACCCTAGCCCACAGGCCCATAAAATCTTAATATGGCCCATTGCAGATTCAAACAAATTACAGATGGTTATTATAGTTCAATGAATGTAGGAATGCGTGCATAATTTTTTTCATTCCTATTTTAAACGGTTGCCTTATTGATGCTTGCAATTAACTTTTACAGCATATAAATAATTAACTCGTACGGTAAGTAATACCAAAGCATATGTTCGGCTGCACTCAGTAATAGACCTCGTCCTAGAAAATTAGACCTCGTCCTCTCTGTAGTTATGCGCCTGTGCCCATTTTTCCCTTGATCGTCCCAGGGTGTTTGTTTTACCACACCCCGGTAATTTACGCATAAAATATTGAATAAAATATATCTTGCGGTGGAATTGGTAGAAAGAATCTTACCGAGAAAACAGTGGTTCGAAACGTCCCACTTTAAGAATTGGACATTTGTGGTATATAAATAAGAGCCCCATAAAACACAGACTCATACATGATTAATATAGAGTGCTTGTATTTCTTTCCCGTTTCACCGACAACAATCACGATACAAAATAATAGCAGCATGTATATTAACGAAAAAGTCTGGTTGAAACATAATACCTATACGTAAGAGTGACATGAGTGAAATAAATAGCACCAGTACTTTTGCAAAGAAATATTATATAGTTAATCTGAAAATAGGCAGTCACGCCCACTCCCTACTCCCACACAATAAAAATTGCAACTTAACAACATAATTGCTGGGAATTGTTTAACGCTCAACCTCGGATGGACGTTAGGGATAGCTCAGCGTGTAACGATATTTCTGATACAAGTTATCAAGAGATTTTTTCCGAGTTATATCATACTTCGTAGTCGGTCGTTTATTGAGAAAAGAATTTTTGGTCGACGAAAACAAATACTTGCCACATTTTGCGATTTTGTGGCAACTTAATGCTATGATATGAACAGGAATCACTTAGCTAATTTTTAATATAGAAATTCTCTGCTAACAAGGGATATCTTTGGAATCTGTGGAAGGCTGCGTAAGTGGTAAATGGATCATTGAATAATATCCTTGAATGAATTATTAGATAATGGCAATGGTGACCTTGATTAATACACAGATATACCGGGGCGGGATCCAACCCGTTGTAAACACATTCTGCGGAAATGTGATATGTTAAAATCATTCGTTCAGACACGATGTTTTTCTTAACAGTGATTTCTTTGTGTACGTGCATGCAGATAACATTCTGTACAGAAATGACTATAAATTGTCGAGCTTGTCAGTTTTTTGTTTTCCTAGATGCTCATCGGATTTACCCGACACGCATTCCAAAAATATTTTAACTTCCACGCTCTTAAATGATTTATCAGAAATGAATTTTATTTAAAGCGAAGATCTTTGTTCTTCTCTCTATTTTGGTCGTTTTATCGTCATTCAAATCGATAACTACCGGAAATATAGTAAATATATTATGTATTGTGAAGCTACACGACACACGATAAAGTCTGAGACATTGGAATTCGGATGAATCGGTTCAGTATCCAAATATTTGTTTTTCTTTTTGTAAATAATATAAATCACATTTCAAATTATTCACTGTTCTATTTCAATAATGACGTGGGTTCCACGTAATCTATTTAATATAAAACGTAATTGATCATGCCACATTTCCGTAAAAATACATTTTCCATCTGACTCGGTGGTTTCTGTTGTTATTCAACCATACTTAGGTCGGAACAATAATAATAATAAGTACCTGACCGGGAAAGACAATATAGTGACCTCAAATTTCATAAGCGAGAGCAGGAAGTCGACCTATGTAGAGTCGGATGAATACATAGAAATATCGATTCACGATAATGAGGTGCATGTCTTCACTCCGTACCTGAATATCTTGTTCGCAAAGCTCTCTTCACAAGAATTTTCGTTATCTAAGATGGTGGAATATTTTTGTACCAGTCACTACTAGCACCAAAAAATATTTTTTCACTGCTAGTGGTGCTGGTATGGCGCTACGTTGTCCAGACAGACGACTGGCCTTTAAGCATGCTGTCCTACATCCGGCGCCACTTCCAGTCAGATGTTAATTTGTCCTCCTTTTGGGAGTATGACTTAGAAGTTTTATAAATCACTTCCATCCATAATAACTGCTTTTCAAACCACCTAACCCCCTTTTCTATGGTGACCTTAGCAAAGGCGATTTGCGATATAAAGTAATTGCCATATTGCCAAACATTAGGACGTTGAAAATAACCTTATAGTTTCATCCCTGTCCTCCAATGTCCTCCTTTTTTTGTATATTTAGTTGTACAATTTAGAAATGAAATGTTCCTTCAATAACGGGGACCAGAATTTCAAATTACTTGCGAAATCGTATTTATTTTTTATTTTGTCCAGGTTCCTTATCAGTACACGTCCTTGTTGATCACGTCACACTTCCTTCTCAACTCGTGGCCTCTTGGGGATCCAGTCTTCACGTAACTCCTCATCAGATGCGTGAAAAAGCTGCGCGAATGTTTCTCAATTACGTTACCAGAGACGCAAAAGATGTGTGCAAAGCTGTAGATAGGTAACTGCCAGTGTTGTTGAATCGAGTGAATAACTTGGCTTACGCACAACTCAAGTTTTTTGGTTTCACTTGACTCGATATTACTATATAGAACGAACTTAACTATAAACATTCTGCCTCATAAATATTACTACAGTACTGTACCCTCTTTTTAGAAAATCAATGGCTTTTTTTTCTTGTTAAATGTCTCCATTTGAGATAGGACAAACAACATCTTCAGTATCCATTATATTGATTACATAATCATCAAATTAGAGATCATTCGAGTCAAAAAAATTAGCTTGAGACTCGATCTTGATGACTTGGATACAAATCCAGTACCACCTAAAACAGAGATGAACCGTCTTTCAATGAATTTCATGAAATTATCTATTCATTCAGAATTGAACGCATTCGAGGACTTGCCGTGGAAAACATTCTCAAGCGCATAGTTAGTGGATTTCTGACAGCAAGTAACACTATGGACAGTGTAGGATCAGAACTTGTTATGCAATGTAGATGCCTTTATCCAGAAACAGTCGAACAGCTATGGTTATGGTATCAAGTAAGCGGAAATGTCGTTTTTTTTACTTAAAACATCCCCCTGGTTATCGGGAGCTTGAAGATGACATTACTCGTGGTGACCTACGGGATGATAATTGACCTCCGTATGGTCATCACCATCCAGTCCCCAAGATCAATATACTGTATACTTATAATAAAACTACACTTAGACCTGCCATAGCGTCAGCGCCCCCTCAGATGTTGAAATCGCACTGTTCGAACTATTTGGAGCTTCAATTTCTGTTTTAATTTATTCTCAGAGTGGACAGCTACGGGAGAGTATGCAAGCTGGTTTAGTGACGAAGCGTATACGGCAAGCGTGTACTGTTGAACAGTTGCGTCTGAGAGTGTACATAGCTGAAGAAGAATACAGACGAGCTTTAGGGCTGTTGAGAAGAAAACCGATGCCAAATACTAAGACAGGTCAGAAAATATGATGTTAATTAAACACCATATCATTAAATACATCAACAACTGTAGTTTTGTTTGTCATATAGGTCGATATTACGTCACTACTGGTACTGGGGGTGTGGTCGGTGGTGCAAGCGGTTTGTCACACCCACAAAGACAGGCTCTCACGTCAGTTACCAGATACATCAAATTACCAGGACCATCTCCCATCGATTTGGTATGAATCCGATTCAGTGGTCATTTATTATGTAGCGTTCAATTCTAGATCACAGGAATGAATATCATATTATGTCATTTCATATACACATGTCACAATGGATATTATCGCTCGAGCAGTGCTGTTCAGAACCCTTCTCATACTGACTATTAAACAATTTCGACAATAAATTGGCTGACCAAAATTAATTCAAGATGAAATCTAATCAGTTACATACGTCAGCAACGATTAAGGAAGACCAATAATATTGATAACTATAAAACCACCTCAATGGGGTCACTGTTATAGTTTTAGCCCACCCTGACTCTACTCCACTTTACATTTGTATTATTTCATCATAATAGCTCGAATAATTGTATGTATTACCAGAGCAATAGATACATCGCTTCACTTGCTATCCCATCGCCAAGGAAGGCGTTGCAGGAGGCAGAGAACGTCATGCGGAACAAAACGATAATGTACGGCGGAAAGAGAATGAAATCGAGTAGAGCGTTAGTTGACAAGGTATGAAGCATTGTTTAATAGTTTTAAAGCTTTCCTGAGATTCATACTTATACATCTTTACATTACTAATATGTATCTGATAAATTAGACTTCCGCAGATTCTTCCCTTAGCTATTCATAATATAATGAATTAATATCCCCTGTTGTGTGTGAGCTCAACTAATCTTCCGTGATAACAATTATTTATGAGTTCAAGAGTTTTCAAGCAGAAACCGATGTCACACGAGACTCAACTCCAGACTGCTCTCTAGCGGTTACTATTTTTCAGAATTGCAGCCAATATCGCAAATTCATATCTTCTAAGTCTAGGTCAAAGGTGGTATGGTGAAAATTTACCTTGTAAATAAATGTTAAGATTCTGAATAAAGAAGTCTTGGCGCTGCGTCAACGTATACGAATGTGCGAAGACGAATGGTGCGAATTTGCTGCGCGCGATCTAGTTGTCATGCTGCAATGCGCTCGTAACGTAATGCAACGACGAATCACTGGTGCGATGACAGCTGAACAGCTTACGCCAAAGTGTTCTTCACTTAAGTAAAATTAATAATGATTCTATAAGATATACGAAAGCTATTTCAGTGTATTTTAAATTGTGTTTTAGTTTGCTCCAAGCCCTCCACAGAGCGCTGATATCTCGCGGAGGAACTAGCAACACTGTGGCGACACCTCGCGGTTATTCGTGTGCGACCAGCGTGAGTAACAGCCACAGTAACATCGCACTTTATCCGACAGAGATAACATTCTCACATACGGATTTAGTTACGACTATAAATGACGATGACTTCGTAATCAAGGTACGGAATGAGAGCCCCCAAACAGGATACGTGACATTTTTTTACCCAATTCACGAACACAGTTATGCTATAATACTAAATACAAACCGTAGGTCCACCTCGTGGATATGTTCTTAGAAAGTGCGACTTTAAATTATACGAAACCAATTTTACCATGGACCTGTCACGGGTGCAAACCACATGTAAGAGGGATAAATCAAGAATAAATTTTGCGTAAGCAAAAATTGTGCTGACAAGTCTTACCGCCGTCAACTCAAATCCAAACATGGCCCGCTAGCAGTATCACTAGCTGAGCACATTCGAACGACATTGCTTATTGTAATACATTTTTGTAAATATCGTGTAATCTACGTATTTGTATTTTCCTTATTTACATTTGTTTCATGAATATAATAGCCAAATAATTTTATTCGAGGAGCTGTTGTACTTTAATTGCCCAAGTTTTCCCAACCAGACCTCCGGGGAAACGGACCACTTGAAAATCATCTCCTTCATTTAAAATATTCTCTTGTATTTGTTTTTATATCCATGGAATTGTTGTCGACTTCAAAGGCGCGTAGACAAGAGGAAAGAGATTTCGCTTCTGCATTTGCTCATTTTAGTGACCTCCTGGTAGAATTATCGTCGTGTCGTAAGCACGTGCAGGAAAAAATTATCGCAAGATTGACGACCAACCCTACGATTGCCCATTCTAAGCAGCTGTACTTGACTAAGGTCTTGCAAATATTCATTTTTCTCAGTTTTATGTTTTTGGATGTGAGGAAATTTTTTAAAATAATAACTTTCTGCAGTAAAACGTCCGTTTAAAATTGCACTCTTGATATAGGATGTATACACTCTCATCGAGAGATGGAGAAGCATGGTTTCAAAAGATTTTAATTACGCAAACGATCCAACAGTTCGTGTACTTGCTCATCAGATATTAAATGATGCTCCATTATCATCAGTTTTCACGCATAACGTACAACAACAGTTTCCAGGATTCATTGGCCTACTACCTGCAACATTCCAAGTTGCTGATGAAGTGCTGGAAAAACTACAGGACCTATTAACTAGTGCCTGTGAGTATATGAAGATGCTGGCTGTATAATTATCTTTCTTTTATTTCAACATAGCTAGCCAAATTTTGTTGATGCTGTTTTTCATGGTTGAATGATGACTTTAGATGGTGCAAGTGTTGGATCTTCATTGGTGTATCCTTCTGTCCAAGGAAGTGATGGTCAAAGGCAAACCCTATCAGTCCGTCTTGTAGTTTGATCAAAATATTTACATTGTGAAGTATCATAGTTATCATTCCCATTTGCAAAGTGTTAACTGCAATACAACAAGCTTGATCCAAACTGCAGCTGATTGCCTACCAGCAACTAAAAACAAGAACCTGTCTCCCAATACGAGGCTGGCATCAAGTTATTTGCAAAATAAATCGAGTTTTTTTCGCTGCGTTTGAATGGGGTTATATTACAGTTCAGTATGTTCTGGAAAGAAATCTCTTGACTGATTAGAATATACCACACCTATTAGTCAGTCCAAAAACAGGAAAAAATTCATTAAATTTGCAGCCTTACCTCCTCACTACTTGCCTAACTGGTCTCAACCAGATTGAGAAAAGCCAAAATTAGTTTCGGTGACTTTTTACATAATTCAAAAACAATAAAATCTTTATTTAATACACAATATAAACTTTGCACTTCATCTGAGAACTTTAAAAAATTGCATAAAAAACTGAATAAACGTCCAACGAGAAATAGCCTCAAAAAATTCTTTTTAAAAAAAATAAGAACTAGAAATTAAAAACTCTATCAACATTAAATAGACCATTTCTTGTACTAATCAATATTCATTCCCTTTGAGCTCCATCCTCTGTTCCAGTGTTCGTTATGATCATATTTCCAAAACACTCCTCTTGCTGGATGTTTATGACAGAGTTGCCTGCTAGAGCTACAATGAAATTGTTTTCATACATGTGTTACACCAACTGTTCATCTTATTGCATGAATCCTATATTAGATTCAATTTGAGATATATTCCACATCTAAATTCAAATTGTAGCAAACTGTGGTAAACACAGGGATGACTAAGGGATTTAGAAAATAGAGATCTATGCTACTATTATGTAGCTGCAAAATCTAGCTAAAAAAATGCTTTTGTAATTGTCACTGGTAAGGCCAGATAGCTATTTTGGAAAATAATGGCATTCACCTGCGAAGGTGAAGTAAGTAAAAAGAAGTGAAAATTTTACCTATTTTGATTTATTTTTCATAGGTTTAGCTGTTTTACAAAAATTTTATCTAGCAACTGTTCTGAGATGATGAATATCTATCAGCATTGCTTTAATACTGCCTAATGTGATACCTATTACTGCTCCATGTCTGTACCTGGTAATGAACTGACATTATTTCGATCTCCAGCAAACTATGATTATTCTATGCTTAAATACTCGAATTAAACTTACTGAGCATTGCATAAAATCTCCTGGCTACTTGTAGTCGGCTCATAGCAGCTGACGAATTCATCTGCTCAAATGTAGTAGTGCCAATTGCAGCGATCTCTCGAACGAGACTGAAAATTCAACATAATGGTCTTAATACAACTAAACCTGCCTGCTGCCTTACTTAGATCCTGCACTACCAGAAAAACACCTGCCTGTCATTATCAACTTCATCGCTAATGTCTAAGACCGGCGCTACAATTGTCGGCAATGAAATATCTTCAACGATGTAGCTGGGCTCTTCCTGTATCGTTGGGTATTGCACAAAATCTATTGTTGTATTTTCTATCCTAAATGATGAATCCAAATATAAATTATTTTGCCTACCCCAATCAAAAGTCACGCAAAGACTACCATACTTACTCTTGCGGCTGAGGACCGTGGATGCTGCTCTCTCCTGGAATTATGCAGAATATCAAGCATGATTTACATTGTATATTGTAATTGATTAATTAATTTTAATTAATATCGGAATTCTATAATTATTTCATTAAAATTAGAGTTAAATAATTCGTGTACCAACTCCATCGATGTTGGCTGGCCATTGGAAGTTTTTAGCAGGCATTTTATGGATGGGATTACTGAATTGTAAAATACTGGTTGCCCTTATTATATTTACAATTGTCCTCAGGGGATACTCAGAATAACACATTATATACGTTCTCTCACTTGATTCAACTGACACATCTCCTCCAGTGCTTGTAGTTTCTGCCGGGCCTCTCATGATCTCTATTTCCTCAATCTTTGACGAATAAGAAAAAAAATGGATATATAAAAATGGACTCACAGCACTGCAGTAAGTTGTGAAATAATATTCTACCTGCTCAGACACGCGTTCGTCTTGCGCTGATAACTCTGAAATAAATAATATCAGAAATCCGAAAAGTGTATTCAACATACAGGAAGCAAAAACGAATGCTTGTTACACTTGCCTGGCACATCGCGTCTAATTTGGTCGATTATATTGCTGAATAGAGTGGAGGGCGTAAAGGGATCAAATGACATTGATCCCCTGTCGAGATAATTCTGCGCAAATATATATTTTAAATGGTAATCGTTTCTTTTGTATACAGGTTGAACATCAATTTTCAGGCATGATTTTGCAGCTAGGTAATATATTTTTCCATTTGTTGAACATGCCGTGGCCGTCTGAATAGTTCACTGCATAGCTGCAGACAGCAGGTTTCTAAATTTAAACCTGTTAATCTGGCAAGATGGATAATCTGTTACGGTTCTGGAACCACGGATGCAAGATAATCAATGCTCAACTTGTACTATGAATTACCAACTGATTTCAACCCCCCCCCCTACTTACATCACGAGGCATTCCGAAACGAAAGAGAGACGCGCTCGATAGCAGATCATTTGCTGTCCTGAATGGATGAGGCTCATCAAGCATACCCTGAGTAAGGAATATGTAACTGGGTTAGTTTCTAATTTCAAAATGGCGGAATGTTGTGAAGAAAAGATATTTTTGCATAACAAAATATAAAATCATTTACCAAAAGTTGAAATTATATACAAGAGATTGGGAAAATAGTCATCAAAAAGAAAACATTGGGTGGCGGGTGAAAGAATTTCCGTGTAGAAAACCTCAAGATTGAAAAAGATCCTAAACATGAAATGTAATAGCAGTAATACAAAATAACTGGAACTTACATCATTTTGATAATCTTGTAGAGTTCTTATTCCGAGTGCAAGCTGCGCTCTAATCTCGCTACTTCGCAGTGCAATTCGATCATCGGTGCCACGTATTTTCCGACGTCTTCTAATCTGCCTTTGTTCCAGGACCGGATCTAAAACTAGGCTGTCTTCTTCCTGTATATTATCACCGATAAATTATGATCTGGACCTATTCTAAATTTGTGAATGTATGTCTGTCTGTTTGTTATTGGTGCATGCCTACATTGTTCACGAAGGATTTTGATTTACATCAGCTTTTCTCAAATTCAACAGTCCAAACAACAATTAGGAATATTTTCAATACCAAATAAAGATGGAAAGCTGTATTTAGCAGTGTCTGTATAAACCTGCCAGTCATATCGCCTTATAGTAAGTAAGGTATGGTACAATAGTTTATGCATACTTCTGATATTCGAACTGGAGATCTCTCTTTGCCTGGCTCCTGAATGTCTCTCTCTGGTAGCGGGCTAAGGACTGATAAAATCAATAAACACTATGTTCCAATACAATAATATCTAATAAATAATTAGATAAGTTATAGTGTGTTGTAGTACTGGAAAATTATCATAGTACTCTGTGAACTGGCAACTTCAAAATTAGCCATTAGTTTGTGATCAGGTGCTAAAGGACCAAAATTCATTTACACTGCAATTAAATGTCTGATATAAACCAATTATTTCATTCAGCTGCATTTTAACCTTCCAAGTGTCATCCAGAAGATCAAGCAACCTTTTATATTATGGTAAACAAACCTGCTTTATTGGTTGTATTATTTCAAGCTTTGTTTTACCCTTAATAAAACAACAATCCCAAGATTATAGAGGTTCAAACTATATTTACCATCTTCAATCGGTACAGCAAGCACAGAGTCTTCCGGTTCAGAAACTTCTCTTCTTCTCGGTGGTGTTGTACTAACATAATATTTGTGAATAATATAACATATATTTGCTACCTATCTACTAATTTCAGTATTGATATATTTTTTCCCTCTAGTCTATACACTGGAAACCGAGATTCTTTAAACATGCATACAGTAAAATTGAAGAGCAGCTTGTGGTGGCAATATTTGTGATAGAACAGTGGTGGCCAACCTTTTGCATTATGCATCAATGTTTTCATGCACTTGTACCCTATTTCAATTCACACAAGAATATTTTGAAGTAGAAATATTCAGCATTTTTTACATGCTATTTCGACATTCATTTGCATTTTAAGTCACTTGAATTCCTGTTATTCGTGTTTGGTTAATACTTTTTGCATTTAGTAGGTTTACTTTATATTATCTTCACTGGGGTGCAATGCATCCTTTCTAATCATCCAATGCCCCTTAGATTATCCACTCCTGTTTTAGAGTATACTTAGAATCGGAATACTCACGGGGAACCATTTTGTATGGCCCCGTTTGGAGTCATCACTTCAGGTAATACAGCGGGTTCATCGAACACTGTATCATCTGTTCTGAGGAAATGTTCCAGATCTCCTAACTCTAAACTAGGCTCGTCATGCGTAGCAATAAGGGTGGGCTTGAAGAAAAAACAGAACCTTCTGTTTTAAAATACACATGTTAAGAAAAAAAGCACCGTCTTACTTCTTCAGGGATTTCTGCGATTTCATCTCGCATAGTAATTTGTTGCAAGTCAGTAATAAGATGCCGGACTCCATTTAGCTCCATCTGTTTAATCAAAACGACAATAAATTGTTTCGTGAAAGGTTAAGGAAATGTCAAAGCTTGACAAATGTTTCCAACCTCGATGGACGATGAAGATGTCATGGATATTTCTGGTAACGTATCTAGATCTGAAGAGTAGAGATGACCGAACAGAGGATCCGCATTTAATGGCAGGTTAATTTGGTGATCCTGGAAAAACAGGAGCGACACTTTCATCAGTTTGTGAGAGAGGCTCTCGAATAATGAAAAATTTGAACCATGAACAGACTGTTGGAATTGATATTTCTTTGAACTACAATTCAACAACATAGCATATTGTATATTATCACGGCTCTGGTAAATTTTTATTATCACACTTCGATCAGTTCAAGGTGATATATTTTGTTATGATATCAAATCTCTTAAAATATTTATATCAAAAAATAAATGATAATACAACGTTTAATCCAGCAACTCAAAGGATTATAATTTAAGGACCAAAATCTATTTACTCTGCAGTCGAATGTTTTAGTGATACAACCCAAAATTATATTCAGCTGTATTTTAACTCTTCCAAGTTGCACCCAGGGGACCAAGAGGCACAGAAGGTGATGCATCCTTTATATCATGTGAAACAATAAAAATCTCATTTGGAAGTTGCATTATTTCCTGTTTCAAGCTTTGTCTACCCTTCCAGGAGTAAATTTCTGTTTTTCACCATTTCCTGTGATTGGGAATGGTCCCAAGATACAAATTTATCGGATTTTAGGGAATAGTGGAAATACCATATACTCTAAGCAGGTGTGATGTCATACATAATTTTTCTTGTTCGACTCGTTTCAGCAGAGGAATCGAGGTTACACCACTACAACTCTTAAGTCTTCCCGGAAATACATTTTGGGGACCTTAAGCTAGGAGTGCTATGAGGCCCCTTTCAGCAACGAACAACGAGCAACAAGGTCTGGGTAACCCCTGTCATTTACAATATATCCAAAGTTTTAATCGAAATTGCTGTCTGACGTCCAGAAGATTAAGCTTCATAGTAATCCTTAAATCTTTTTAAAATTACTAGATTCAACCATATCATCTTATGAAACCTCACGTATCTGGCAAACTCTACTTGGAACTAATATTAACACAGTGATTGCATACATCACTTGAAGAGGTATTTTCTCTCCTGGCTCTGCGTCTTCTTGATCTAGGGCCTCTAGCTCGTTGTTCCACATCTTCAGGAAAGATTCTTCTGCTCTTATTCAGCAAGCTCCACGACAACTTAACATGTTCTAAATGTTTAATTTCAAAAATGTTTCGTCCATTTTAATTTAATGTTTGAAAATTCGTTTTATTTAAACATTTGTGTTTGTGTTGAGTTTGAAAGACCGTTGAAAGCATTGCAACTACAAGAGTTACAAACTTACTCCATAACAAGTCGACCTTCATGCTGTATAGAATCATTGCACCGTGAGCTAGCTCTGACGATAAGCGCAGCGAAAAACCTTTAATACCGGCCATCCTACGGTCGTACGAAGGAATGATGTATTTCCTGAGATCCATGCTGAATTCAATAGCAATATTGACATTGTTGATAGTCTACGACCATAAAATATTTTCTTACCATGTTCGATGAATGTTGACATTCAATATTTGTTTTTTTTTAATCTTACCCTTCTTTGTAGCGGCCATCCAAAGAAGGGTAAATTTCCCGTTGGGTGCAGCTAGCAGTTCGTAGGTGTAAAACATTGTCCGCTTTATAAATTGACCACTCTTTCCGAAGAAATAAATGTCTTCATTTCAAAATCAAAACGCTGAGCTAGTAGACAGTTTTTTGAACTTTCCCGCTAAATTTATGTTTGGGTAGTGATCATATATCATCACTTGATGTCGTAGTTTAGTGACGTTTTTATTGCTGTCTGTAATCAGAATGAATGTGCCGTACTCTGAATTGTGTTCTAATCAGGGGTGAAAATGTGAGGGGGCGACATTCCCCCTCTTTTCAGTCTTCCATTTATGTTCAATGGCATGCACTCTCCATTCCTTACCAATTTCAATCACGGACCACAGCGTTCATCGACACCTAAAACTGGTTGTATTGTATATATTCTATTTAGAATGAATATTTCACATTATCATTTCAGGCGTAAAATATTTACTTTCTAAGATGAATATCTTATTAATTTATTAAAAAGTCAGTAGCGTTATGTAAAATATGCAAGATATTTCTTTGATTGCTCTAGCGAAGTGACCTCGTAAATGACGTGTATTGTGTTGTGGTGGTGTTGTTAAATTCCGTTTTATAAGCCAGCAGTGCAAACGTATTCCAATGATTGTACTGTCTAATTAAATATCTAAATATGGCAAATAAATATAACAAATTAGAAGATATGGATGAGTTTACCGAATGGGACAGAAGCGACCCATCAAAATCAGGTGACGTTTTCCAGTTATTTTTAATCATTACAAAAGGAAGTAGTCAAATTCAAATTCAAAACTGCCAGTTATTTTAAAATACGAGAAGAATGTCATTAGTAAAAGAGAAATGTGTAAAATTATCTGTAAGATTCAGTAATGCTACACTGAACCATCGATCCAAGATCTTTCCTACAAAATCGTGAAGATTACAAAAACATTAAAAGAAATTCATGTTTAATTTTGACTGTCATTTGATGGCAAATTAATTTGCGCTGCTAACGTCATTATTTTGATGTTACAGATGAAGTAGCACTAAACATGGAACCTGACAGTACAATTCACACATTCAGTCAGTTTCCGGAATCGGCTGTGGACGATAACGAAGAAGCGGGAGAGGAAGGCGCTTCTTCCCAGCTTTTAGAAAAAAAGGCTCATCCTGTGTGGAGCTTCGACTTCTATAAAGAATTGTTCGATGTTGATACTCATATGGTTTTGAACAGAATAAAGGGCTCTGTGATCCCTTGGCCGAGCTCTGACTTTTCTCGTAATTACATTGGCGGAAAGCCAGATTTATACGGCCCGTTTTGGATCTGCGCCACTTTGGTCATGACCATTGCTATTTGCGGCAACCTGACTACATTTTTCAGTCACATCAATGACCAGAGCTACCATTACGCTCCACAGTTTAGTTTATTGACGGTGGCGGTATTGATCGTATATGGATACACCTTCGTCATCCCAATCCTGATTAGATTAGTCTTCTTCATAGCAAAAGTGTCAACAAATTCGAGTTATCTCGACATATTATGCGTTTACGGCTACTCCACTTTCATTTTCATACCTTTGTGTTTTCTTTTACTTATTCCTAACTTCACTGACTCGAATCTTTGCTTGGTTCATTGGATATTAGTCGCTTTGACCGTTTGTTTGTCCGGCGCAGTGATCATGATGAGCTTGTGGCCGTCTCTACATAACGAGAATCGCAAATTAGGTTTAGTCTTACTGATTTGTGTGTTTGCTCTGCATTTCGCATTTGCTCTAAGTTTTAAGTTGTATTTCTTTAGCTGCATTTCGCTCTCGTCACCTTCTAATGTTACAGCTGTAACGACATCTCCAGGTAACGTAACAAGCAGCTAGTCGCAGTTTTGATTGGTATAAATTTACTACAGAATAGTAAATTTGTGTTATAGAAGTTTCTTTCCACTGAAGAATGGAAACAATTTCTCTGTGGTTCAATGAAGTGATTTCTCATCTACTTTTGGTGGATTTATATCCTTGTATTTAGGAGTTTATGTTCATTCATTGATACTAATACATTACAGTGGAACCTGCTAACTGAGTGATATTTTCACGAGTTGTAGAAATAGAGATAAGAATAATTGAACAGTAGACAACATAACACTGCATTTATAAACTATAATACAACCCTGCAGAAGGTTCGTATTTTTTCCAATGTTTATTATGGTTAGCAGGGTAGTATTACCTATTACCTAAACTATGTTCATTCAGCAGGCAATCTATATCAATGCTATATCTTCCTGAAAATCATGAAATGAACAATCCCATGTCTAGTTATGAATCTCTCTTTAAATATACAAAAACGTTGACCTTGCTCAAATAAACTTTGTATAATATTTTAATAAAGACAGTCGAAATTATTGTTATGCATGTTTATCCTTATAATGATGAGTATTTTAATTATATTCTGAATACATTTCTGCAATAATGGTTAATTATGTATCATGTATATTTGTTAATAATTCATTATTTTAGACTAAGTACTATTCAGTTTGGTTACAAACTGTTTCTGTTTGTTTTCCAGCGATCCTAGTAACATTAGTAGTACTTGAACATGTAGAGTTGGTAGAGATGTAGACTGCACAAAACAATTGTGTGTTAAGAGATGTGAAATAATAATTGCCCGATCAGGTAAGGCTCTAGTCACATAGGTACACTGACTTTGGTTTCTAACTGAAGTTTCAAACCACAAAGTGGTATGCTTCAACCCAATATCAAAAGTACAATAGAATGATAAAGATTTGTCAATATTTCAAATAAATCCAAAACCAATAATGGAATGGAATGTTTAGTATCTTTTCCTGGAAAGAAATCCTACCAAAGTGACTTAACAGCATTGATAGATATCTCGGATACGGTAGCGCGTGTCATGAGTTATTCTGCATACATATATCGGAAGCTCCATTGGATGTAGTTAGAAGTTAATCGTTCTATGCAATAAGATATCTTAGCTAGCACTAAGAAATAGCATTCCATTACCGATACTTTATATTTTTATATTAATGCAGTTCCCCGTGAATATCGATGGATTGATTGACTATGGATACAACTGAAAAAGTTGATGCTGCAAATCAAGGGCAAGTTCAAAGTTCATCAACTGATCATGATCTACCAAACTGTTCATCTAAAAACAATACAGCGCAAGACCAAAGTGCATCAGTCAGTTTGGATAAAACACAGATAAACATCAATGAAAAGCTGAAAGAGACTTTGGCTAAACATGGAATCTCCAAACAAAATGCACATAGTTTCTTGACAGGGTTACTCATGGACAAGGATTTCAAAAGCCTTGTAAAGTCGAAGCTAGATGACGAAGAGGGAGATGAAGGTATTGTACTCTCTTAATTTTTAAAACTTCCCATTATCACTATTATATTTGACTTTGTAATATCCGTAGGCTCAGAAGTGCCAGCAATTGCTTAATATGCAACATCTTGCCTCTTTAATAATCTTTGTGATATCGTAGTAAACTATAGGTCTATTAAACATAGCTACTCGACTATCCATTGGCAGCAGATCAATAGCGAAATATGCTCAACCTTATAATTCTTTTGGAATTTAACTGCAATTCATTATATATCCGGATATTTGGAAAAAATGTTTTTGTCCTAATAATTCCAAAAATACACTGATCCATTTAGATGAAGAGGAAGAAAATGCAGAAGATCTCGAACCACCTGATGTCAGAATGACCAGGTCAAGGCTGAAAGAAGTGCTGCAGAAAAGTCCTTTCAAAACCCCTTGGCCGCTTTCACCGCGAAAGAGTAGTTGGGAATTGAATTTACCGAAATTCACTGATATTCCTCTTTTTGAAGACGATGACGATGATGATGAGTATCATCCAATGGAGTCTTCGTTCGACAACGATACGTGCGATTTACCTCGTGATTCCGACGTGGAAAAAGTCGAAAAGACCGATGCAGCAGAAAACAGGAAAAAAGATGAAAACCTTTTCAATAACGTTGGAGATTTAATAGTCGCCGAACAAGACGACACTACAGAGACCTTAGCCTCTGGTGATCTTGACAAAGATTTAATTTGCAGTCGAACTCGATCCAAGCATTCTCTTCAAGCCACGTCTCTGGATGTGTTGGAAGCTGCTTTCCAGCCACCAGACGCAACGGCGGATATGTACGACAGCAGCATCGGTGATTACGATTGGCAGAAATGGCTCACTGACCTAATGAAAGATAGCGGAGCTGGTAATAATGGGTTAGATGTCGACGATGACGACCCTGAAGAAGATCCGGATTTCAATTTCATTGCTGAATTAGACAAACCGGATGAAGAAGATTTAAGAGATGATACAGCGGTTCGTATTTCGAAGAAAGAGTTGAACAGTCTGCTGGATGAAATCGACAAAATACAGAAAGAAGATTGGTCCATTGTCAGTCAGCCCTATAGCATATCGAACGAATCCTTCAAAGACTCTTATGCTGAGGGAAAAGTGAATGAAAATCTGTCATTACCACCTTTAACCAATCGCTCGACCTATCCCGTCATTCCAGTGCTTACTATGACTCAGAACCAGATTGAAACACTGCAGCAGCAAATGCAACAGCACGTTCAGCTGATAGCGCAAACAAACATACTTTGCCGTAACAGAAAAGACCTGAAAGTATATGTGGCACAATCGAAAAACTTATTACTCGAGCTCCGAGACATCGGTGAGAAACAAATGAAAAGTCTTTCACTCCCCTCTTCAGCAGTGATACCATTCAATGCCGATGGCGCGATCAAGTTAACAGAGCAAGTCATTCCACCATCCAAGCCATGCATTAGATTGGTCAGGATGGAACGGATCAAAGGTCACACCCCCGTACCGACCGCGGTTGCCGAAGTTATGGCGAATAGTTCGGTGTTTACTTACAGCCAGCTGTTGCCAATGTCTTCCCCCGTCGAACCAACTTTTTCATACAAGAATTCGTTCATCTATGCTGAAGACTGTCTCATCGCTCACGGTTTGGAACAGATGTCCCGCTTCAAAAACTATCCCGAACTGATAAGCATTCACATGCTTCCGATAAAAACCTCAAAGCAGATTCAAATCCGCATCAGAAACATTATGTACTGTCGCAATCATAAGGATTGGCTCAATCCAATCACGAAATACCACACTTGCAAGTTGTTGCCGAAGCCTTCAACCTCCATTAAGCATGTGGATCCCAAAAATGCATGCAAGCCTATCGACATGAAAGATCCTATGTTACCTAACTGGTTACTGGCTCAGAAGCCAATGTATGAGAGACACATCCAAAATGATCAGGGAACAAATGATTTTTCACATTCGATAGAAAATTTACAAGTTAGTAGGAATTCATCTCCTCCAGCTGCTTCTGTAGTCCAACCTCAATTTACTGGAATTTTAGTGCCATATACACCAGCCATTCTAGAGGACAAAGGACATGCTTCTCCTACTGAAGAGGAGGCTGAGGTCTTTGCAAAGGTATCAGAGATGTCACCTAGTCCTGCTGCAGGTATTCAGGCACAAGTTGTTTCCACTGCTTCTAATACTCCTGAACCAGTGAAAAAATACATAATATCAACAAACCCACTGCAGGAGCAACAAATATCCCCTAACATAAAACAAACAACTGATGAAAGCAAAGAGGCTAAGACAGGACTGCATACAGATCCGGAAATAAGTGATGAGCCCCTTCCTACAAAAGATGACAAAGTTTCAGATTCAATATCAGCAAGAAAATCCCTGGATGTTACATACAGAGATCCTGTGCCTACTGACTATTTTCCTTCTGTTTCATCCTCTTCATCAACAGAAGAAGAAGATAACGATGAAGTGTTATGTGCAGATCATCCTATTGCTGATGAGAACAACTCAACCCAACATAATTATGAAATTCATAAGGAAGAAGATGAAATATCTGATGTCCTTCCGCATCCAAGTAAAGCTCTTCATAAAAATGACAGCCAACATCCACCTCTCAGAATCAAGTTCTCCAAAACCGAACGGGGCTTCCGTACGCAGCAGCATTTCAGCAGTTATCTGCAGAAGACTCACCCGAAGCTTTCAGTCAGGAAAACTAAAACAACTTCAAAAGATATACGTGTACTACAATCGACTTCAAGAATGATAAAGGCACTGGAAGAGGATACGATTGTTCAGCTGGATCCGAAAAGAGTAGAAAAAGAGAACTTATTCGCCATGGGTTATCACGACAGAGTGAAAGAATCTCTCAGAGATCGCCCCAAGATTTATGAGCAATTTTTAGAGATTCTGATCAAGTACGGCGATGGGACCAGGTCCCCGGTAGAATTGTATGGTGAATTAGAAGTTGTGTTAGGCGACTGGCCAGATTTACTTCAAGCCTTTGCTCCGTTTCTCATGCCTGAACAGGCGGTGGAATGTAATCTGTATTCCGAACAGCAGTTGTACTGTCGGGCTCGCAAGTTCCTCAGGCAGTTGGAAATTCAGTTCAAGGACAACCCTGAGCATATGGAAAAGATCCTAAACGTTTTTCACACAGTAGCGGGCACTGCTATATACAGAGAGGAAGAAATGATGAAATCCATTTTAGGATTGCTCAAGGATTTCCCGTATCTTCAAGATGAATTTTTGACATTTTTTGATGATCAGCACCCTCCGGAACTTCTCTTGCATGACGACTATGAGGAAATTGATCTAATGGAAGATCAGTCACGCGACACCAGTATCAACCAGTTTGAATTTATACAGATGCCAGCTGATGAAAATCCTGCTGCCAATCGTGCCAGTAGCAGTCACCCGGAGCCCGGTTTGAAACGGGGAAAGAAGAGACGGTTGTCAGCAACGTCCGTTAAACTAGTGAACAAAGAAGCTCAGAAAGTGTCACCTGTTTCCGCAGAAAACAAAGAGAATGAATACCCAGAAGGCGCTTGTTTGGATGCGGATGATGAAGCTGAAGAAATATTTAACCTTGATGAAGAGGAGAGCGAAGTAGATGACATAGACAGCTTAGAAATGTGCGATAATGACATCTCGGTGCACGAGAACATTGAGGACAAATCGTTTGCTTCTCTGCCTCCTGACGTAGACATTATTTCCGAGGATGCCCTTACGGCAAGTCCTTTCAAGAGAATTACTGAAAACAGCAACGTGCATGAATCTGATTTTTCACCAAGACCTGCCACGCCAACTGGAATAAGAACTGAAACCATGCAGTCCATTTCCATCAGTCAATTTCCTTTGATGGGATCTACATCAAGTAGCTTGCTCGCACCGTTACCAATCACGCCTGGTAAGGCGATACAGGATGACAGGATGGAGGAACAACCCAAGTTCAATTCGAAAAATTCAAGGTTTTCAAACAACTCCCCTTTAGTCTGGACAAGAGAAATGGATGAAGTGATTTTGTCAAGCTGTAAAACCGAGGGAACGAATTCAAATACATTTGAGCTAATAGCACAAAAAATAAACAGAACACCGGCGGACGTTGAGAAAAGACTAGCCCAACTTATTGCGATACTCACAGGTGAAAACGAGACGACAAGCCAAGAGAGCGAGGATGATGTGGAAATGACAGAGAGCGATGTCTCACAAGATTGCAATATGAATTATTCTTGATTTTAATGTTTTTTACTTGGTCAATAAGATTGCAAATGTTGTACAACCTTTTTTCATCTTGAACTCTGTACTCAGCATTCAGATATTCTTCATACTCACAGACGAGAGACAAAACAGGGTTCTACACACAGCATGGTCGCAGCTAAATGCGGAACTACCTACTTGGAAGTAGGCAAGTAAAAGCCAAAATATATTGTCAGATAACTTCAATACTGAGTTAAGTAATTTGAGTTATGACTTCATGAATCTAAATATTGTTTACTTCTGTATGGATAAATACAGAATATTACTTGCAGTCAAATCTTAGATTTGTAGTTTTGAAATAAGGACCTCCTGTGTAAGTTTTTCTAGTGCAAAACCAATTCAGTCAGCTATTGATAAATAATCACAAGCTTCGGAGAATTGTTTTCTTCATTACAGCAACAAGTACGACAGTGCTAAATAGAACAAAAGCCGTACCTAACGATATAAATTTGAAAGATGTCGCGGTAATGATAGGAAAAGTATGATTAAAAGGAGATAAAACACAGAAATAAAAGTGGGATTTTTTTCAGATATAAATTTACTTGAAAATACTAAGTGGTTATGTGCATTTTTTGTCAAGCCAAGTGTTTATGGACATATTTTATACATCTGAAAATGAATAGATATATTTGAGCAGTTCGAAAACAGCTCTTTGGTTAATGTGACGTTTTTCACTTCTTTCAGTGTATGATCCAGTCAAATAGAACAACAGTGGTAAAAAAAGTAAGAATATAACTTTCATAAACACTTGAAAGCGGTTCTTCACCAGGCTACCAGTGATATACAGGTTGTCTCAAAAGTCATTGATGCCAAATTTTTTTTTTCGATTGCAAACTTTGGAATGATTCAAAGAGATCTTTGAGAATCCTATTTGCATTTAGGTTTTAGGTTTTTTTATCCCGATTACAGTAGTGATTCTATCCGTATGTTTCGTGCATTGATTGTTGGCCAAGTGCTCTCAAGAACGTGACATGTACATGCATAAGTTTTGTCCAATTAGTAGATGAAAAGAACCCTCAAAAGTTTAAGTTCATCTATCTCTTTGTAAACTTTTGTATAAGTGTATTGACTTTTGAGATACTCTGTATTTCTAATGAATTAAAAAAAGGTGCATAAAAAAAGCTAGAATTTTCCCGGCATAGTCGGCTGCATAAAACGCAACATGAATAGAGGTTGGCAGATATATTCTTCAATTAGTTTCTCATAGCTCTCAGCCTAATAAAAAAGCATCCTGGTTAGTAAATAATGGTGGTATATTTTCTTCCATATAGCAAATATCATGGAGTTTGTTGGTGTTTCGAAAGTTATATCAAGTTGAAAGACCACCCCCCATTTTGGTTACTAAGAAATGGCGCTCAATAGCACCATATGTAAGGATATGGTACCACTGAAATGGAATGAAACGATCTAGCCACATACATGAAAATTAACTTGGAATGTGTAAGGCTTGGATGAAGGGAAAGATTATTGTTCAGTACCTTGAGTTTCTGATTGTTTAACATGATTTGTTCTACTTAATTTTTTGGATACCGGGGCTGTAACTTATATGTGGTAACTGTCATGTGCAAAGAACTGTACAAGCTTACCTCCTTTCTAAATCAGCATCAGCTGAAGCCTCAGCAGTTGCAGCTATAGATTCCTGGCCTATTGGGGCTGTGTCTACTTGTGAAATCAATTCCAAACCATTTTCATCAGCAACTTGTTTCATCAAGGCATCTACTTGAGATAGTGGTGTGGTAGAAGTAGTTGCAGAACCGATAGAATCTTCCAGAACCTGTTAGAAATAGATTAGTAACCATTACATGATGAATATATGACAACATACATTGGGTCATTGAATGAGGTTGACGTTGATGAAAAAATAAATAAAAAATATGTACGGATAATTATAAAAACTTATAACAATGAAGTTACCTTCGAGTGAACATCCAAGTCCTCAAACTGCGATTCAAACTTATCCATGACTTTTGAGATTTTTTCCAAATCCATGCTGTTCACAGCAGATTCCAGAGCCGTAGTGACCCCAGACATTTGTTTGGTTACCTAAAAAGAATTTTCATGTTATACATAGTTGAGAACTTCAACAGGTATTCACATTTCTCCTACATGCTGCATGGACTGTGCCGATTTCAATCGAGAGCTGACTGCGTCTAGTCTAGATTGCAGTCGGAGATAGTTAAGGCTTTCGTTCTTCTTCCTGAATGTCATCAGTGATCAGATGAAGTAAATTAAAGTAGAAATATGACGTTTGTGAGTAGTTTAATAGTTCTGTTCGTATAGTTTACCTGATAGCATTCTCTGCATAGAGTTGAGCAAATTCAATCCGCTTCAATTCAATGGCCTGTTTAAAATTGTATACATGAATACCCTAGCATTGCGAGAAGCTGGTATAATTGGCTTCAGGCCTGCGCTGTGCCCTGGTAATTTCTATATGCATGAGATCCAAGAATACATAGTTTTTTACCTTTCTAACTTTTGATTTTTCAATATTCATATCTTTCTCAGCTTTTTTTGATAACCTTCCGAGCTGCTTCGCCGACATTTTCAATTGGAACATAGCATCTGATAAATAAAGTAAGAATCCATTTGGAGAAATGGATTACGGTTTACGTTTACAAAAAGATATTTACCATCGAGTGATACTTTCTTTTTAAACATGGTCCTTTTATAGTAGATTCCTCCTTTGACGAATACTAGGATTCCAAGTACAAGCTTTACCGGGGTGTATATACTTAAAATACTTTCTGTAATCTTAGCCCGCAAACTCCAATCTACAAATTTGAAAAGCGTACAGAATTAATCGGCACGATGTTAGATTAAACTCAAGGGACTTGTTTGTATTTTCTCGACAGTCATGAGACCAGACCTGGGTTACGCCTACCCGACCCCTTATCGGCCAGAAAACCGGGTTGTAGACAATAAATTTCCCTGAAACTTTCAAGAAGTAAAGGACAAAAGATGCACTTCAACTAAAGTTCAAAATTATGCCGAAATGCGCAATAATGTGCTCCCTTTACTTCTTGAAAGTTTCAGAACAATTTTATTGCCTACAACATCCTTTAAAACTGGTTTGTAAAAGCATATGTCCGACCGATCCGTTCTCCGCTAACCGGGTTTCGGCGAGTGCAAAGTAGGGCTGGCGTAACCCCGATAGTTATGAGGCGTGTGGTGGGACGGCTTAGTACTCCATGGAATACTGAAATACGCATTGATATCGCCTGCAATAATGTTTAACATGGTGTATAGAGGAGGCTACGTTATCAGAGATAAACGGAAATATTTTGATCACTAATTAATATATTTTACATTTACTCAACAATGAACTATTAAATTAATGTAGATTAAGATAATCGTATTCCGTTAGTTGGCGCACGAGTGTAAATCTCCTCCCGGTTTTGTTTTCGCACTCTGCAGATCGAAGGAGTTTAGTAGATGCAAAGATGTCCAGCAAAAGCTCATATGACACTGACACTATTCTCAAAAAGCCGTTAAAGCTAAAAGGAGACAGTGGAAAGGTCCACAAAAAGAAGAAGAAGAAACGGAATAAGGAGAAGCTCGAAAAAGTGTCCATCGAACGTATACAAGAAGATGGTGAGCAGTCGGTTCCGAAATACAAACCTTTGACTCCGGCGGAGCAAAAGTTCAAAGCTGTGCAGGAAAAACGACAACTGGACCGGATTCTCAAAAAGGCGGCAAAAGGCCACAAAGAGCGGGTAGAAGAATTTAATAAACACCTCGATTCGTTATCAGAACACTATGACATTCCTAAAGTGAGCTGGACGAAATAGTATTGTCCAGAATGGCTTTGCAATTTTTGGTTTGAGTAATGGCTTTGAGACTTGTAACATAGTGCCTATATTGTTAGTATTTCAATTTTAAAGTCTTATTTCTATTGTCTACTGAACGTTGTTGTGGTAGTGATACTTTTGATGAAACCATAATGTAAGCTTTTATCCTCATGCTAGTAATGGGCTTTGAATACACAACACTTGTATTCCATCTGTTGAACTTAATTTATCCTCTCAATTTTTATCAAAATTAGGTTTTTGCGTACGAGTCATAGTAACAGTTTTCAATGTCAATTAAATGTAGATCAACATAAATTGTCAATCTCAGCTTGATAGTACTAACTTCTCCCAAGACTCATAATCATGCAACCCTTACTGTATTTCCCAAGGGAAAACAAATGGTGGTGGAATTCAACTGGTTCTTGAAATTTGAATCTCATCGCTGAATGAAAATATTTGGGTCTAATTTTTTATCTCGGTGGCAGACACGTAGTCTGACTAATGACACACTCATGGTTTATCTAGGACATACATTTAGGATTCCCCAATCATACCATCATGGTTGAGAGCATTGCCATTGGTTTGTTTTCCCCGAATCAGATAAATGTACTGAAGTAAAAACTAGCTTAAATAAGTGTTTATAGTCTGAAACTGTTGTGAGCTTAACTCTGATATTGAAGGGATTCTTGAGGATTTAGTTGGATGGAAGATTTAACTAATAAATAATGCATATTCAGATATGATATAAGGTACAATTTACCCTAATGGAGGGTGGAGTTCTACAGAACCTCGTTTTTATATTTCAATGGTTATTTTGAGTGATATGGCAGTACTCCTGTATAAAAATACTCCATGTTTCATAATTTGTATTGCATTTTTAGGTCTCCTTCAACTTTATTTATATAGATATATGAACTGGTAGAACTGATAAAATGGTAAATGTTATTAAAGGTATTCTGGTTGAATGTGATCCTGCAATGAAGCAATATCTCCTACATCTTGATGAATCCAACTGTCTCGGTAAAAAATTTGTGCTTCAAGACCTGGATGAAACTCATTTATTCATTGCTGCTGGTGTAATGGGCTCGATTCAAATCAAAATTGATGAATTAATGGATAGCAACTCCTTTCCTATTGGACAGCAGTAAAAAGTCAGTGAATGAGGACCGTTGAGCAGTTGTGAAGTTACAGGTATCAAGAATCTCAGTTGAGGAGTTCATGAAAACTCGAATGACTTTTGTTACCTTCAGCATATATATATTGATGGATGTAGAATAAATCTTGATTTTAAGAAGCTTAAGTTGTGCTGTTCAATTCGTATGATACATAGAAGGCCATGGAACTGGACTGAATTGTAAAAAATTCGAAATTATACTAAGCCTTCAATCTTGCATGTTTAAAGTGCATTGGGTAACCTTGAGATAAATTACCTGTGCCTCGAATGAATAACCCAAATTGCAATGTTATATTTTGTTTATTTAACAAGCCAAAAACAACACAACATCACTAAATTAGTAATTCACAACATAAGTGCAAATATAAGCAATTCAGGAACCCCTTTAAAGCAATATCACCATTTATAGAATGTACGACTGATCTTTGTAAAAATTCATACGATGTGATGTCAATAACACACTCTGCAGTGTTATTTGAATTACAAATGAAGTAATATATTATTCTACAGAAAACAGAAAATTGCACTAAAAACATAATTGCTGTATGTGTACAAGTGTAAATAGTTGCAGCTAAGAATTATTATTGATCCATAAATGTTTGATTGCGATTACTGCATCTGAATAGCTGGAATATCAGTAAGGATTATATAACAATAACAAAATTTATGCCTGATTGTGATATGGTTTATGTATGTAGCAGCACCTGGTCACTATAATTAGGTTTTTTAATCGTATTGTTATTTTTTTCAAGATTCTGAAGTAAGGATTTCATCAATAATATCAACCATATATATTTTTCCATCGCTCCTTAGTTAGCCATCTCTGTCGTAGTCTTATTCACAAAAAAAATTGAGAAACAATATTGAAGTATGAACATGAATAATTCAAAGACAAGACCAGTACAAGTACCATTTATAATTAATAACAAACTTCCAAGCATTATCTTTCAATATATTATGTAATTATGGTTTCTTAGTATTATTTACAGACGTAAATAAGGTTGCCCACCTGCTATATCTCAGCTTTATTACATTGAAACTGCAGCCGTATTACAAAAAAGTTATTATGCTAATTGAAGATTCATAAAATATAATATCACATATCAGAGCTGAGCAAGTAAACATTCAAATGTCATCAAATATATTCTGAGGTGGTCTCTTAGAAGCAGACCGATGCGAAGACCACCGTGAACCACCAGACGACCAGTTATCAGATTTGTACGAATTTCCACCGGCTATTGAAGGACCATCTGTTATTGAACTGTAGTCTATAGGCTCCGTATCACTAAGTAAATCGACTTTGTCATTATTAATAACATTTTTGCTTGTTTTGCTCATTTCCGCGTCTCGCATTGTGCGTCCCTGCCACTGTCTTGTAGAAATATCGTTTCCTGTCGTCGATCGATTTTTAATTTTGATTTCCCGCTCTTGTTTTCTTTTTTCGCGATTGACGAGTTGGCGACCTTCTTCTACCAGGTCCGCCGTGAAGTCGTCTTCCAGATCCCCGTCTACAAACTGCTGAAATCCAATCGCAGAAAGACAGCGCTGGCCGAGACTGAAATATGTCGCGAAACACAAAACCACAACCAGTATCGGAAAGTAGATGTTAAACCCCTTGGATATGATAGGTATCACGTCGAGATGACCCATTATTTGGGTATATGAAGTTTCGTCGCTAGCATCGCTCGTGATATGTGTGTCCAGGTGAATTAGGCCAAGGAAATTCAAGCATAGCGGAGCCGTTAACCTACATAACATGATGCCAACAAACATGAGACTTGGCTCGTCTGTTTGGTGATGTCCCGCTATGTAATATATGTTGAAGAATTTGATGCGAAATATGGTGTAATAAGCGCAGACGCAGAGATAGGATATGCTGAAGCAACTCGCTAACTCTATGTAAAAGTAGTTGTAGTTTCGCTTGGCAAGATTTATGAAAATGGCAAAAATGGAAAGCACAGGATCTTCGTTGAAGAAGGTGCATTCTGACCAGATGACCACGAGAGATAATATAACCAAACAGACTGCAGAAATTTTTAACAAATATAATTTGAATATGCATTCCCAGTACCATTTGAGTTTTGGTGAATTCGGCCTGTCATTAGCGGGTAATTCTTCAACCCAAGACCGAATGATTTGCTTCATGTTTTTGACTACATTGTCCAAATGCATTGCATGATCCATGAGCATTTTCCACTGTATGCTTGTCCTAGCCTTCATTTGACTGGCTTGAATGATTTGCAAGTGCAAACGCACCAGGGAATTTTCTGTCGTTGAATCCCGCCTTCTCCCGTCGTCGTATTCTTCGAAGTCGACCATACCCTGCTGACTGATCTCATCTTGAAACTCGGGCGGACATTTTGAAATTATTATATTAACATTTTTTCTGAACGGGTGATTGTATCGTATGGATTCTGATAGCGATTTGACTTTCACTAGTAGGTCCTCCATATTTTCAATTGCCTCCTGCTTTTCCGTGCTCAGCTTGGCGAGTTTGAAGTGGACGTATGCCATTGTCAACATAGGGTTTGATGCTCTCCACACACTTCTGGGCACCTCCACAAGACCGTAACCCAACAACAAAACAAGGAGAAAGAGACCCCAAGTGTTAGCGGCCGTAATGCAAATAACTTTGAGTTGGGAAAAGTTGAGTTTTATCGATGGATTGGCAGCAACATATATGAGGAGTGCGAAAAATATAAGAAGATAAGATCCATAGTACACCACGTTCTTGATAAGGGCATGTTTAATTTTTCCAAGCGCAGTGAAATGTCCAGACCATATGTACGACTGCATAAATGGCAGCAACAACCAGGTCAGAAACTGCGATGTCCAGTACACTATTCTCCACATGATTGGTAACGTGTAGCGTGGGACGTAACTCCATGGCATCTCGCAAGTATCAGCGCTAGTGTTTTTAGATACACTGCTGTTCTCTGGAACTTGAAACAGGGCAGAAACATTTCCACCCGACGTTTTATTCATTACATTTTCGACCAGACCTGTTTGGTTTATGGGGACAGTGACCTCTCTGGTGTCTATTTGTTTAGATAATATGACGCACTGGCGGTAAAATGTCGACGAAACGTCCAGTGGGAGTATGAAAATAATAATAAGACTGAAGTACCATGCAGTTAGGGTGGCGAACGTTGCGACGGGGTGATGTTTCGTAATGTTCCCGTAACGATGCAACAAGAATAACGCCAAGCAAAACACAACTATGAGTTCTAGAACGAGTGGTCCAACACTCATTTTTTTCGTTTATTTCATAAGTTCAATATTCGTATATGCTAATAAAGATGAAGGCTTTTATTAATCTGTCAACTACTCCAATAAATAGGTCAAAATATTCCACCGTTTCTTATAAATTTCTAAGGACTTATCCTACACACAAACCTGCTTATTACTGTCTATATCAAAGAGGATGTCTATTATTATTGACTTCACAGTTCGCGTCAATAATGTGTGACGTGACGTCGGGTCAAAGATCAGACGTCATTTTGATTGATCTGGAAAAATCAATGACGAATACATAAATTTAGTATTTAACTAGGACTGCATTTTTCATTTGAATTGGCAATAATAGGGTAATATTTATATATATGATATTATTATTTATAGTATATTATAACCCATATTAATAAATATCTATCTGGCTGTGCTCTGCTTCGCTGATAATTCAATTTATCTAGTGGTAATAGCATAGTCTTTACTATTTAAACACTATGGTAATAGAGTTCAAAGTCCAAAATTATTTTTTTAGTGGTAATAGAGTTCATGGTCCAAAATTATTTCTTTTAGTGGTAATTGAGTAGTCCCAACGTATATAAAATTTAATTTGCCAACATATCCAATAGTTATAGAATCTCAATAAAAATGAATTATTGTTTAGGTTTGAAACTAAATCAATATAACTGTTTCTAAATTTAAACATTGGCTATTGTTTCTCTCTCGTTTCAGAATTACTGAATTGTAACCAACTATTCTGCCAGATTGACAGTGGTATGTTTACGTACCTGCGATGGAGACCAGCCAAAAAGTTATTACGCACTAAGTCGGAGAAAGGCCGGAAATTGACATGGTTAAATAGAAGACATTTTCATACTTCACGTATTTTTCATAGTACGTTATCTAAATCTACCCATAAACTCTGAAGAAACATTTTACAAGCTCGTAGTGTTTTTTTTATGTTGCACCAGTATTTCTCTGCAGACCTTCCAACTGAGTAGCTTATTGTAGTGAATACATGAATCCATGGAGGTGCCGGATATTGATGATAGAAAGAGACGCAAGCTTGATAAAAGGCAAGCACAAAACAACGATCACATCGTTCGACGAACCTTAAAAAATCAAAATATTGTCCATAGGTCAGTGGAACAAATTTTTTCATATTATTCTTATCTTCTGTCTATTACATCATTGACAAGTGTTGCATTACTTTCCAAGAGTTTCCATAAGAAACTGTATTTTTATCCAGAATACAATCTCGTGAGATTCACCTAGCAAAACCAGGAACATATTGGCACATGACTCGCAACTTCTACAGACATATTTTCCCAAATTTCACCGTTGTTAACGTCGAAAAGCCACCCTGTTTCCTAAGAAAGTTCTCGCCTGATGGACGCAGGTTTCTTGTATTCTCAGCTGATCAAACCTCGGTTGAAATTTATGATTTTCAAGGTTGGAAATGTTTCAAACTTTGTACGTTTTTTTAATTGAGTGTTGAAAAAGGAATCAAATATTTTTTTAAAAAAAAAACTTCCATGGCTAAACTGTTTATTCTCCAAATTCCAATATATACATATATATTGTTGTCTGATATTTTGGACCTTCTTACTAGCCATATCAAATATTGCAGGTTGTGAAGTAGCTGAAAATCTACTCGGATCAGTGTCGGGAGAAGTCATGCATGAACGATCAAATAGGTTGCAGATTCCCGCTGTGAGAGCTTTACACGAGAAAGTCCGTGAGCAGCTCTTTGGTTTATTTTTCAAAAGAAGGCACTTGGTCCCAGTTGCAACTGAAGGACAGCATTTGAACAGGCATGGCTAGTGGATGCATACATTCTGCCAAAAATTCGCTACTCTGATTATTATTAATAGAAAGAAAATGACTCAAATCCATGTTAACAATTCGTATATCCGCGTATTTTATGATGTGAAGCCTGGTTTTAGTTAAGGTGCTTTATATACCTAATTTTCTTTTAGAGAATGCAGTCTTTTCACAGATGATTCAAGATACGTTATCGTGGTATCTGCGGCTTTATGTGCTCGCCAAGACTCCCATCCGGCTTTCACCGATATTTTCACAAATAATGAAAGCGTGAGTCCAAACAGGAAATCGCCGCTCGAAAACTACTCTTTGCACGTTGTTGATATAAAGTCTGGCATACTTTGTCATACCCACCAGTTTAAGTAAGTATCTTATTTTTGCTCACTCATATAAACTATCAAACAGTTAAATTTATATGCACTTCCTGCTTGCAGTTGTGACAAGATATTCCCTTCTCATAATCAAGGACTTTACTTGTTCAGGAACGTGTTAGCAGTACTTTCTGTACAACACCAAACAATTCATATATTTCAAGTTAGTTGCAGTTTCCTTCTGTTTTTCTTCTATGTGTACGAGTTTCAACGACTGCCTTGGAGAGTTGGAGAGTTGGAGAGTTGGAATAGCTAAAACTGGAAAGATAATTCAGGTTGAACCTCTCCAATGGCACTCTCTGCAAAAATCTTGAATTTTCCGACAGACGTTAAAATTGTAGTGAAGAAAGAGATAGCAGATAACAGTTCTATAATAATTTAACATGACACAAAAAAATGCAGACAATCACAATTGCAATATATAATAAAAATGTAGAATAATGTAATGGATTTACTTTCATCCACTTTATTACTTACCCTGATGGATTGAAGGCTGAGTTTGTTTTGCATTTTTATATATTCATATCAGATATTCAATTGTAGATTACAGATGAAGGAACACTAGTCGGAACCCATTCTATCGGTCGATTCTGCTTCGATGACGACGCTTTAGTTCTATCAAGCTTACAAGACAGCGCTACAGCCGAAATTTTAAGAATGCCTTATGCAGAGAAAACTATCAATTCCCTCAAACACAGGTATTATTCTATTATATGCATTCTCAATCCCCTTTCTGTAAGTTATATATTGTTACCTGTTGTTCTGTTGTCCTAGAATTCTGGTTCATTTATTCAAACAAGCTGCCAGCAAGGGAATAGAACACATACGTCGATTTCATCAGCATTTCGATTTCCTGTGCTCATTACGAATGTGGAAGATGCAGTTGCTAGATGAGGAACACTTACTAATAAAGGTTTCTTCCTATTTATCTTATAGATATATATGAAGAATGTATGGATAATGTTGGGATATCATGTGATTATGCATACACTCCTAAAATTGAATTTTTCCTCTTCTAATCTTTGCCAAAAGGTTACCAATTTGTTATTGTCAATATTTTCCAGTATTCAACTGAAGATGTTGTTAGTTTAAGAGTGCAGGAACCTGGCGCACAGCCTTCATTTTTCGTTACTTACAACATTCCACAAGCTAAAGTTCTTGCCGTACACGAAAACACTTCATGCGCACTTCTCAAAGTGTTTGAGCGCCATCCGGACTTGTTCAGGCCGACGAATGCCCCAGCAGACAGCAACACTGCTTCTCAGCCTGGTGGAGCATGGCAACAACAAGAGACAGCTGCTGTTAATTTATACACTCTTAAAATGCAGAAGAGGTGTGAGATACATTTTAATTGCATTGGTGTATTCAACAGCATGTAGATTTCCAGCTGGATTCATTACACATTTCTTGCAGGTTTAAGGAAACTATAATCAATGCCAAGTACGGCGGACACACTGAAGCAGTTAAGCGTCTGCTTGCACAACTTCCTGTGCCCGCTCAATCTCACAGTTGCAGTCCCTACCTCGATCTTTCCTTATTTAGCTACGATGATAAATGGATATCGTCGCTAGAACGACCAAAAACTTGTGGGGATCATCCAATAAGGTATCAATAATATATTGGAAATACATGCCATCTTGCTGCTTTGTGATCTAGTTAGATGGATGACAGATTTCAATTTATCGTGCTTTTTTTAATATTCATATGCACATACATTTATTCACAAGCGACGGCTGTAATCAAATACAAATTTGAAGAGTGCACTACAAAAAAAGCTGATCCTTCATGCTATTATGCCCTTAACAAAGTGGATACATTTTTTTCAGGTTTTATGCTAGAGACTCCGGAATACTGAAGTTTCGAATCTACGCCGGCATTGGTGGACCTCAGGCAGTATCTTCTTCCGCAAGACGCTTGGTGGCATTCACTTTTCACCCTTTCCAGCCATTTGCTATATCCGTGCAAAGGACTAATACTGACTATGTAGTGAACTTTCATTTTCGTCACCTAAAGAGTGGTGATGGCTGAACCTGGACCCCGGATCAATATTACTACACTTCACAGTTTATTGTCACATAACAAATAATACATATTTAATCACAAAAAATCTGTATAAATCTTCACAAAGCAGAAGACACTTAAAATTTAGATAATGCTGCGAAATTTTTCAGAACAATGTCAAGATGAATGACAACATGGATTACATTAGTTTGGTACTTCAACCATACTATGTTTAAAGTAGTCACATACACAATATGATAGGAATTTCTTTGCACAAATTTTTCAAATCTAGTACTTTTTTTGCTTATTCCCATCTTCAATGAGCCTCAGTGTGGTTATATGTTAAATGTTAGAGTTCTTCCACAGGAGGCTTATGTTTAGACAAGATGTTAATTCCATCAAAACGTCGTAGTTCTCCAAGAATTCTGTATGAAAAATGTAAGAAAACTTGTCAGTCTCTCCAGCCAAAAGAGATGGCTTCTGTATGAGTAAGATAGATTCAGTGATTAATTTTTCAGGAACTTGCTCTCCCATATCCCTGAATTTTGTTGCCGATGGAATTGGTTGAAAATTTTTTTTTAAAACAATTCAGCAACTAATTCTTTGTACTTTTGTAATCCCACCACTAGATATAGATCGTTTCATCAAAGTTTGAACAATAAGGAAGAAAAAGAAACAGGCTATGTGTTAAAGAGAGACAAATTAACCACAGAAAATATTTCCTAAGAGAGGGAGATTAGTTGACCCTTGTGAGAATTGTTCAAATTATTTGCAGCTAGGACTCTAGAATTAGTGAAAGTGAAATGAGACTATTAAACCCAGTTTTGCTATAAAGAAAATCATGTTATTTTTAATCCATGAACTAGCACTACCTTCCGTCATTGGTCGCCATTTTCCCAAGAGCAATAACGCAATTGTATCTGGTTGTTTTGTTAGGAGAATCTCTACATAGCATGAGTAGATGCTTCACAACATTGGTAGATTCTTCGTTATATTCCATCAGTGGATCCATGCCATCAGGTAACTGGAGTATGTTTATATGAATTGACTTGTGTAAGATCATTAGGAGCAGGAATTCAAAAATGTTATAACACAGAAATAATCTTCTCACTGACCAGTGACAGATAACCAAGCAACAAAGCTCCATGACCTTGGTTTATCATGTCCACAGGAGTAGTGCTGTTGTTTAATATCCCTCTTACAATGTTATATCCTGTGTAAAAAGATTAAAACTATCTCTCGACTAGATTCCTGTAATTTGTAAGTGCAATACGCAATACTAACTTTTATCAAACTTGGGAACGTTTTTCAACATCGCTGCATCGACTTGACCGCAAAAACAAATAACTTTGAGTGCATGAGTGCGAAGTTCTAAATCTTCACTCTGAGAAGATTCAGTAATGAATTTGAAAAGTTGTTACTTTGCACAACTACTACTTTGCTTTTAACCAATTAACCTTTATCATTTTGTAGATTTTTTTGATGAAGACAAGCCCTGCGGAAGAGTGAAGACTTTTAACGGTTTCTTTGGATCTTTCAATTGCTCTACACAATATCGTGAGCGACTTCTGTATTGTAAGAATAGTAATCAAAGTAGACACTCTCGGTGCTTGCAAATGCATGCTTATATTATAACTGGGAAACTGCAGCCAGTTTCGCCTTCTGTCTGAATACTGCTCATCAGCACGATATTAAAAATTAAAATAAATCTATTTAAAGTTAATTTCAATAGTCAATATACCGAAACATAGTCTGAATTTTTGTTGGAAATGAGTGGCAGAATGACAGATGCCAACTTGGGTGCCTGGGTAACTGTCACATCATCTTTATAAGTTATCAACATGGCAAGAACATTGAGCATACTCGGCAGCAATTCATCTCTGTACTCTGACAAATCCATAACGTGTATACAGTGATCCTGAAATTTTTTTAAATTGTTTAATAAAAATTGCGTTTAAATAAACTTCTAAAAATTATAATACCAAGCACACGAGGCACGAGTCCCAAAACGTTGAATTTGTAGACAAGGCTTTTAAAATCTCTCTGTTTTCTGCTAATTTTCGAAGGCAATTCAAGCATTTCGGTAATTCCTTCCTCTGGTTATGTTTGATTTCATCCTGTAAGGAAATACGGATGGATACATAACAAATGGAAGGGCAACATTTCTTCAGATTTTAACAACTCTCTGGCTAACTGAAAAACAAAAAATACTCACAATAAATTTTTGAAACAATTCGATGACCAACAAGTTGATGTCAGATGAAATTTCCCCCACAAACCTGTTTGAAAACATTCGAAGTAGGTGACTAACTGAGCATGAAAGATATAAATATATATGGAAATAGTATTGCAAAACATTTACTTTTTGTTGTTAGCAAATCTTAGCAAGCACAACACCGCATCGTTCACTAATTTCAACTCCAGCGTCTCCTTGTTTAACAGATTCATTACAATTCTAAAAGGAACACCATCAAGTTATTGTTTTGCTTCGTTTTTTTTTTTTTACTGAGCATGACACAAAATATTTGAAAAATGATTCACAATACCTTTTTGATCCAAGCATTTCTATGACCAGTTCAATTGACTTATTATCTGAAGCGAATTCAAAAATGGCAAGAACAGCCTCTCTTTTTACTTGTTTTTCAGAGCTTTCAAGCAAATTCATCAAAATCTGTACAAAAGAATGCAATGATTCAAAATTAATCATCAGAGTGCCCAGCATCATTATACAGGTTGTACATAGATTTTCCACTGCGTTGGTGGTGGTTGTTACCAGGCGGTTTTCCTCTGATTTATTATGCACAATGCTCACTTCATTTACATTTGCAAAATGAATATTCTGGAACGAAGGATGGCGGATAATCGATGTTCAACCTGTATTAGAAACAGAACTAAATGGCTCTAACTTACCCGAGACATTTCAGGCTCAGCAAACAGGGCGATTGTGTTTTGGGGACAATCTTGACAAGCTGCCTGGAACAAACCGAGCGTAGCAGCTGCAAAATCAGATTCTCGTCCGCAGGTGAATGATTTTTGAAGTAACGCGTCTTTCAGTTTCGGCCTCGCCTCCAGCATCTTGAAGCCACCTTCTGTCCGGAAAATCGTTTTTGATTTCTCTGATGAAAATAGTCAGAGGTAAGACATTTTTTTAATAATAAAATAAGAAGAACATAAATGCAGTTGAGTTATTGTTATTTCATGAAAAATGGATCATGCTACCCTCCCTCGTCCAACCTATCCGTGAACTAGAATCTAGGTATGTTAGATCCACATAAGATAGTATACCATCTGTTAATTGTGCTGTCAAAAGTCGAAAACCTCCATCATAAAACAGAAACATGTTCTCCCAGGTTTCGTGTTCGAAATCGTGCCTCGCGGATATCCGTTTAATGATCTGCGCTATTCCTTCAGCGTGTGGTTCATTTTCTTCAACTCCTTTTTGAGCCATTTTTTCCAGTTCTTTTACTCTCTTTTCTTCTTTGGCTTGGTCAACGTAACCTTTCAATATATATTGTCCTTTTTTTATATGTGTATGTAAGATGTACAATTGCAGTAATTCAAATATTTCACCACTACTTTTTATGTTTCTGCAGATAAATAACAGCAAAAGTTTTTGACAAGCCAAGGTGAATTGCATGAGATCAAGAATGAGAAATTGCTGTGAGTTTCCAATATATATGAAGATTACTGAATATCAATTATTCATCTGATCAATTCTGATCCGATAAATACGATTATTCTGATGAAATGAATAATTCACTGCAGTGGTATATCAACTGAGAATAAGAAATACAAATCCCTTAAATTTTTTAATTAAATTACTGTTAACCATGTTATGATGAATATGTGTTGAATTAGCTTAGATTACATGGGATTAATATCATCTGATCAGACATACCTTGTACCATCTTTTCTTTATCCTTGTCAAGAGTGATAATCTCTTCATAAGAAGATATTGCTTCATTGTATAGGCCAAGGCATTTCAGAGCATGGCCTTTCTGAATATATGCTTTAATCCATTTATCATCAACCTGAATTTATTCAAAAGAAACACAGTTCTGTAAATGATCCTATGTTTTCTTACACCAGGTTTGCGCAACCACGGATACTTCTTGGGGTACAGAAATGTTTAACCAATGACAGCGGTAACCAGACTCGAAATGTGAGTTTAACTTCTTCAATATTAGTTCTATTAGCATGAAAAATTTCTAAGGATCTGGTTAAGATGGGTGATGTAATGATAGTCACAACAGTTCGAATAACCGCAATGTGCTGCCCCAGGGATTCCCTCGTCACGGTGACCTCTGTGGCGCACACGCGCTTTATACGTAGACTATTTCAATGAAATTATACGATGCAGAGATAACTTGTAGCAATGTGTTGCTTACTCGTAATGAAAATTCGCAATCATCAATGGCTTCTTGAAATTTACTGAGCTTGATATATGCCATGGCTCGGTTAGTATAAAGAGGGGCCATGTCTTTAGCTTCCCTTATCGCATCCGAGTACAAAGACAGGGCAGTTTCGAATTGACCGTTCTTAAAGGCAAGGTTCGCCTTTTCCTTAATGAGATTAGCTTTCTGATGTCTTTCTTTTCTGGCATCTGTTCTCCGTCGAGCGTCTTCTTCCAAGACTCGTAAAAAAGCGTCTTGGCTTGTCTGTGGTTGTGTGAACACCGGTCCGGGTTGCTAAATCGGGTAAAAGATGACATGACAAATAATTCATTCAACTGAATTTAAAATAATTAGGGGAGATTGGCCTGAACAAATTGTTATTCTATGGGCAAAACAACGAGGTTATGGGTTTCAAGCAAATTCTTCAGAGGCCCATTTCAAAGTGGTATAAGCCCGGACAATAACACATAAAAATTATATTCCAGTGAGGAGAATTCCTAAGAAAATTTTGAATAAAACATAGTTTTATACCTCTTCAGGACAATCGGTTTTATAGGCATTTTTATTTATCACAGTTTTGTTGAATCCCTGATTTGAATGAGTTTTATCCAGTAGTTCGTCAGCACGTTTAATAGATTCACGTTGTACCTCGCTATCTTTTGACTGGAACCCGTTGACAATATTTTCTGAAAAATATTAGATATTGTAACATACGAATAGACACTCGTAAATACGGAACAGCGATGAAGGCTTTAAAAATTTCTTACGTAAGTCATCGACCTTCGACAGAAACTTTTCGAGGTCTTTGCTCGTTTTTTTGTCAATTGATCCGATTTTATCCATTTTTTACCGACAATTTTAGGATTTTCAAAATTCTTTAAAAGCTTCTTTGGAAACGCATGGAAACCATAATAGTAACGGATCGTGCTCATTCAACCGTTTAATTTCCAGTGGTTCCGTGCAACAGGTTTAATGAAATTGTCGACCACGGCTGTCTGAATAAACTTGGTTCCAAACCTTCCCTGTTTTTTAATAAACCATATTAAAAAGCATGTATGAGATGCTCAATGCAGTAATTCACGTTCTGTGAAAATTTTTGATTCGAACAATTCGGATAAATCGAAAAAATTACCGACGAGGAGCTGACTGACTGGATATGTAAAAATGTTTAATAACTCGACTTATAAAACCCGGTTCAAAAATTTAAACATATCTATCGATTCAGGAAAATTAGCATTTCAAAAATATAACTTCGACATACCGTACATCCCTATGAAATAAACCCTAAATACCTGTCCGGTTGTATCCGTCTCGAGGATGATTGCGCGACGATACGTAACTAAAATCTCTCGACAATTTGTACAATGCCTTGCCGAAGATAACCGATATATCCATGCCAATAATATGCCTTTTTTAATAAACCTACTTTAATCAGCAAGCAATCTGTAATACTGAGGGCCATCATCATAAACTTTATTTTTGAAAATATCAGTACAGTATGTTTTTTTTCATAATATATTAAAGAGTTAAATACTATACTCAATATCATCATAAAAAAATATACCTCAGTAACATAAAATAGATACATAGAATTATATAATACAGTACAGAGGATTGCTAATTTGAATTACGGTACATAACGGATACGTGATTGTCATCATTGTTAAAACACATGATATATAGAAATTTGGTGTTCATGTTTGCAGCTAATGAATGTGCAGAAATTAGTCTGCTTCCAATCAATTTTTTTTGGTAAATGTAGTCGCCTTATTTCCGTCCGATAGATCGTCGTCATCAGAAAAATCAAATTCGGAATCTTTATCGCGAACTCCCAAATTATCGAAGTTCTGTAAACCGAAGCGTGCAATTGTTTAATCGTTATTAATAAGCGGTGCTGATGACACAATTTTACCTCTAATTCTTGCAAGACTTGATCCATAAAATCAGTCGTGTTCTGCCTGTACAATAGAGCTGCCTTTATGGAATCTCGAAATATCTGCAGACAACAATAGTAGAATTACATGTACCGATCTTATTGTTCGAAATAGCCGCCTCGAACAATGGACTTTCACCTTTAACAGATAAAGTTACCCCCCTATCACAACATAAAATTGAGGGTTCACTGTACATACCACCCTTCAGACATAAATTAATCTAGGGCTACACTGCTACACTAAACTTATCAAACCTTGACAACGTTTGTTCCATTAGCAGCAGAGGCAAAGTATTGGGGTAACGAGTGTTTTTTTGCGAATGCGAAGGCTTTCTGAGTTATTCCAAGGTCCTCTAAACATGGTAAAAGCAAAGAAGTATAAAACATTGTTATCCAAGATATAAAGACTTAATAACATTCTTCCGTCTACCATCAATTTTATTGGCTACGAGTAGGCAGGGTATGTTTGGTCGGTATTGCCTCAGTTCCTGGTACCATTTCGACAAATTTTTATACGTTATTTTTCTGGTCGCATCGAAAACTAAAATGCAAGCATGGGCTTGGTGATAATAGGAAGCGTGGAGGCTTGAAAATCGCTCCTGTCCGGCAGTGTCCCAAAAATCTATCGACAAAGTTCAAATATATATTTTGAAATGACAGAACAATGTATCTGTATTTATAGTTGGAAAGAGTACCTACCTACACTTATTTTTTGTCCGCTTACTTTAGTCTCATATTTATACAGTGTCAAAGCATATGTGGAAAGCTGTTGCGGCTTGCTTTGAAGATATGTTAAGGAAATTATGTCACAGAATTACTTTAAACTTTCAACGATAAGTTACCCATTACTTTTATACAACTGAGCTTATGATCCAAATGATATAATGTATTATTTGGTAGATTAATAGGTAAAATAGACCTAACATTAGTATTCATTATCTAACATATGAATTAACAGCATATTATTATTGTATGATTGGCAGCTGCTATATGTATATATGTTGCTCTTCTATAATTATTCAAAACGGAGCTGTTAAACTAGTTATAAATTGTACATGTATTGATAATACATAATGAAGCTAGAAGTAAGTTTTAAAAATGCCTGAATGTATTTAATCAGTGTTCTGCCTTTTAAAGGATACTATCCATCCATTAGAAACCTTTCCACGAGTCTGCAAACAAAGAAATAACAATTAAAAATATGGTAATTTCTTATACAGAGAGCTATCTTCCTGGCTTATGCATAAAAGTTGAATACATAAAGATATGGGTCAGAGTTTAAATGGGTTTCATTCAACCACAAACATTTTAGAGAGAAAGTTATTACATAATTATTGCATATTCATGTGTTTTCAATGCAAAATTACAGCACTGAAATCTTGGATGTTGTATATAGTTGGACTAGCTTACGTCAGGTTCAAAACCGAAAAGCTAATCTGAATAAACAAGTAACCACAACAAACAATTCAGTTATAATTCTCACTTGGATTTTCCAACCGCGCTATCTCCGAGACATATTATCTTCAGGTTATCACCGGGTTCTGTTAAGATACGTTTTTCTGCTTCGGAATCTCCAGCCATTCGCGATCCGTGTCGATAACTCTAGTACTTGTGATAACGTCTTCAGCTGTGTGCGAGTCGGTACGCAATGATCACTCGCCTCTTTCTATTTATACAGGTTGAAATAACCAAGTGGTTTGAATAATAAAAATCAATAAGTCGTTAATCGTTTGCTGCTGTCTCTAAACATGTAAATAGACCTCGAAAATGAATTTTCGTCATCGATTGAATTATTGATGTAAATCTTCGATTCATTTAGAAATGAAAAATGCAGTATCGTAGTTACGCAAATGAAGCGTAACGTGCTTTGTGCAACTAGGATTGCGCTGCGATTATCATTTTTCGTAGGTTCAATGACACCTGTATTCAATTATCATTGCTCATCGTTCCAAAATTATTGCTTGCAATACATCATCTGTTGACGTGATCACCTGAAGTCGTATCGTAATAAAATTATCCTGTAGATTTATTATTTGACTATCATAGAACATAAAAATTAAACACTCCCCTCTAAACGACTAACGAAATTTCTAACGTCTTTATATGTATTTGACCCTGCAGTTTCCTTCACACTGCGTCGCTCACTACTACTTGCTAATCCTATACTAGAGTGAAATTGCCTTCCCTGAATATTTCTGGTTTGACTTACATATCTTCTACGAGTCTTCCCTTCTGCGTTTTAAAAATATATTCGACCTCTATGCAATTACCTATTACCTATGCTATTCGTGTGAATTGGTTCAATGTCTGTTCACTTAAACAAACATTCCTACTTTCCACCTTTTCGTTCTGAAATCACGTATTAAGAATACTGCACTCTGGTTAAATCACAGAAAAATCGAGACAGCATTTGTTGGCTTAGTCTTCCGACTACACAAATAACATTTAATTGTATTCCTTGCTGTATTCTTGGACCGAATGCTTCTCGAAATAAATAATCGTTTATTTCATTGCCGTTTTCACATGCTTGCACTGCATTTGAAACGCTAACAAATGTTATCCCAACTTTTCTATCAGACAATCAAATTGCGGTATTCTGATCCGGTGATTCATGTAAGAAAAGATGGTGTAATAGCACTAAATTTTTGTAAGTAGTCTAAGGCAATAGCATATGTTATATCTACAAAGAAATACCATATAATTCAATAGATAATATTTCGAGCATGGCACCCCAAGCAATTTCAGAAACAAATCAAAACTCAGAAAAAATGAATTATACACAGAAATGACATCAGTGGTAAACGTTACAATGGGATTTGAAAATAACACCTTTCTCAAAGCAAAACTTGTATACAATGGATAAATTTTCATTCAGCTCTCGCCACTTAATCATTGTCGACCTATTTTTAATGTGGGTGACCTACAATTTATCAAGTCAGGATAACATAATCTCAAGAATGTTGGGAGTCATCTCGTATGCAGAGAACTGTAGCGAATATTTATCAATATACTCTAATCGTAAGTGAAACAATGACCAGCATTTAAAAATGATTTGTCAAATGTGGTTTATATGTGTGGTACACGTCCTTGACAGTATCTAGATGAATTGTTAAGACAGTGGTTTTTATTCCTCTTTGTACATTCTAATTAGTGGTTGTTAGCCATCTAGCCGAATAAACATAACAGCAAGTGTAGAAAAATTATAAGGGCCTAGCGGTTTAACGATTTTAGTGTTTGTTTCTGCAGAAACAATTTACCGTGATAATTTCGCCGTACTGTGTCGCCGCGGGGAAAATGTTACAGGGTGTTACATCTGTTACATCTGATAGTTGAGAACTCGCTATCTAACGTGATGTAATGTAGATATGGAATAATTAATTTGATAAATTACGTACAGTAACTATATATTTAAAATTTGGGGACCCTTTTTAAACATAGGCTACAAGCCCCACTTCAGCTTAATCAGGTCATGCTTGGCAATAATCGAATTAATTCAAAATAATTATTATTGCGAGCAATCAGAGCTACTTGTTAGGGCATATGGTGTCATTTACAGCGAACGCCTAAGTGGTTTTACAGCTTAAACTTCCTTCACATAAGCATGAATACAGTTGAAAATTTGATACACCTTACAATAAACAAAACAACTATTAGGTAGGGTTCGCATAATCGGCTTCTATCGGCATTCACAATATTCCGTAATCATTCTTTCGCGATAATCACCGTAGATGACACCATACTCATCTTCCGTAAGGTAATGAAAATCTCGATAGCTATTCGGAACACAGCAGATGGTCGGCTTAGGATTCATTCCCGTGGAAGTCCAGAGATGCTTTTCCTTGAAAGTGATACAAATTAACAGCTCATCTCCGAATATATTTGCGATGCCGATATCATTCGTATATCATTTGCTTGGTTTACTGTATATTTCATAAACTGAACGAAATATGATATAATCTCCCCCAAAAAATAATCGTCCAAAGTAATTCAACACAACTTACAGATTGCAAGCCAATAGCGTGGTTTGTAGAGTTGACGACTTGCCGAAGATTTTCACACGTTCCGACACATTCTCCTACGTCGAAAAATGTCGGGTCGATCACTTTGAGGGCCTAAATATGAGAAAATAATAGTGAAATAAAAATTAGCAAGTTCTGCTCTTTCCATTACATTGACCCATAGATATGCTGCTGCAATTTTTACTTACAAAATAGATTTTACCAAGTCGACGAAAGATTAGGAAGTACATTGAATACCTTATGTAACTGGAAATTCATTACGTAAGGCTTCCTTCGACAACCTCGAATGCTCCGACGGCGGCGAACGTTCTTACCTACACAAATAAATATAAATAATAAAACTGTCAACGCCGGGGGGGGGAAAATTGTTCATTTCGCGAAAGTTTGGTTAGATGAGATTGATGTTGATGTTACAATAAACAAAATTCCTGTGAATGTATAATGAAATAAATTTGGATTAAGTGTGACATACGCCCGAAGATTTTCGTATGTCGCTTAGCTTAGAGTCGCTCTCCCCGAGAACCTATTTACGACTTCAAGTGGGGACCTACTGTATTGAAAAACATTCCTCATGGTTCCTCGATTTTACAGGGTCAAATACAGTTGAATGACTGTATGATTAATACACTTGTCCTCCGTTATACGCGAGGGATGCGTTCTGAGATAACTTCGCATAGTGTGAATACTTATTTCATTTAGGCCTGCATTCTGACAGAGCTGGCGCTCCCCCAACAGTCCGGGCCCTGTTGATGGTTTAATGTTTCTATTGTTCTTTGCAGTCACAAAATAGGTGAAAGTAACAGTAAGCTACAAGATAATCAAGAGCGCACAAACCCGCAATCTCACAAAGACGCGAGATGTGTGGGACTGGTGAATGAGTGACAGGAACATGCTGCGTGGGTTGAATACATCGCCTCTGTGCACAGTTTATTCCTAACAAGAATAATGTGGTTATATTTTGTATATAGATTACAGCCGGCAAGAAATTAAACCGATTAGGATTTGTGCTGACGTTTACACTTTTACAATTAAACGACGCTCGATGCACCGTATTGATACAGACCGCGATTTTTACTCCATTTTGTTTTTCTACATCACGAGAAAAACAGTGCACAACAAATTGTACGATAATTTTTTGCTCAGATTTACGAATCACAGGGCCCCATCGATCATAATTTATGCATTACAGACATACTATTGGAAAGGGGGATATATCCTACCTTGGATGCCAACTATCATTAGTTCTGGTGTCAACTGGTTTTCTTGCTGGGCTACGTTGAAATGAAGGACGATGGCAATTACGTTTTCCGATACACTGCCGACGGTTTCAGCGAAACTGTGATTAGCACCTGTGTAGCCAGCAAAAAAATATTCGAATACAAAGTAAGCATTAGTTTAACATTCTTAACGTTACTACGGAGAAATGAAAAACTGCCAAAATGCCGAGAGATTTTGATTTAATGTTTATTTAATAAGATTTCTCGACATCATATTCTAATAACCACTTTATATTTAGGAAGGAATAAAGAATTTCCTGTAACTTCTAAAGATAATTAATATTTTAGTATTGCAGTGAAGAATTGTAATGGAAGTTAGCGACTGCAAATAGAGAGAATAGAATTTCTTCCCACTCTTTTAACTGAATTCGGATTTTATATAACATTTGTTGATGCGGTGATGATTACGACATCTCTGTATCGTTGGAATTTCCGCCGCGGTGTACAACTATCGCTATTAAGTTACAACTAACTGGTGAATTGGCTGATAATGACGGATTCAAGAACTCGATAAACGAAAAAAAATGCGAAATATCAATACGGAACTGGCGCTTATTGATAAAATGTTTCTGATATTCAAATTAAAGAAAGTCCACTATACGAAGAAGGAGTAGAAATACACAGAGCCTGGGAAAGAATTTTCTTATCGCTACCATAGAAATTCTGTTTAGAACCGCATTAAAACTTGTGATAAGTAGGTCTGAAGTGGCAACTTCAAAAACTGTCAGTAAGTACATAAGTAAAAGGTAATAATTTTATAAGAATACTTTGTAAATAATCCTATCCTAATAAACTATCCCCAGGAATAGAGTTATTATTCAAGAAATAATGATTTACTGCACAGTCATCCCTCCATATCCGCTGTTGCATCATCACTAATATCATGGATCATCGATATTTCATTTCAAACTTCAACATCTTGCGGCACAATTTTAATTAACGTGTGTTCATTGTAGTTACTATATATTTCTAAGAGTGTATTCGTAGCAATTTATATCTTTTACGATAATTTCTAAGATGTATTTTCATTTATACGTGGTACTTCAAATTCAAGTCGTGTATTTCGAAATTAATGCTACTTTGATTAAATTTTGGTTGAGAGTTATAGCGAAAACGTTATTAGGTTGGCCTTAATAGCTAGATTGTTGCCTAAACAAAGCGTTTTGTGTATTGATATACTCATACAGCCTCCGCATATATACCGCAAGAATAATTATATTGATATTGTATTCCAAGAAACTGTACTTGTAAACGATTAAAAACTCACAATGCATTATCATCTTCTCTCCTTCCAAGTTGACCTTGAGTCGTAATGGTACAGTGACGTCCCGTCGAAGCCATTTCGCCACAGCTTCAATCCCAGCATGATTCAATGCTCCGACGAAGAATCGTCCGCTGTCCGATGGGCATATGCTCTGATGAATCAATACATCATATCGTTTGAAGTAAGATTTTCACTCAAATATAACTAACTAATGAAAGTTAAACGAAATAACCAATGAAACCAATAACTCCCTTCACAGCTGTTATTTATACAAAGCCGTGGATAGTTATTATTCGAGGCTATTTACAAGGAATGCGGATTTTATTTTTTATCAGGGCTGTTTACCGTGGGAACGGTTTATTACCGAGTAAAACATTGGCATCACCTGCAAGCTTTCATGTATAGCAATCGCTTCGGATCTGCCATCCTTTTTTTCGGAGAACAGATGTCCAATTAGTCGATATTCACCGAATGCTTCTCCAGTTATGCTACCGGGAGTATGGTTCACGAGGACGTCAACAGATGATAATTTGTCTGCGTCATATTTCTCCCTGAGCAAATTTAATCGGGTAAAATAACTTAAAGTTAGCTCGTGGGAAAACGTAATTACTTGGCATAAAATCGAGGCATGCCAAAGAAAACAGTCGTAGAAGATTCGTTCGCTATTTGACTAGCGGGGTAGACCGGATAGCTCCTTTGCTGAGCTCGCTCCATGAAGTATTGCCTCCAGCTACGCAACACGTAGTTAAAGTATCGTCCGCAAGTGCCTATATCTTTGACAGCTCGAAGTAGGCTCTCCTCCGATCCGAAATTTGCTACTAAGTTCAACGCTGTTAACGAGAATTAGATATTTTAAAACTCAGTGGATATTCGATATACACAAAAGCTCTTTATGATATGTTTGATTCACCCTGCAGGTAATGAATAACACTGCTCTCAGGTCCAGATGTGAGTGACGGATCCTGTACAACGTTCCCTAAATCAGTAAAAATTGTTATTCATTACATATTCATACAAATATTTACAGTGTTGTAATCTAATTGATAAAACCGTATACGAGTCATGATTGGCAAATTAGCTTATTTGACTCGAGTTCACTATACTTATAAAAAAAAACTTCAACTAGAGTCACAGTAGTTAGATAAATGACTCTCGAATCTGTAATTATTAAAGATTTGACTTGACTTGACATGCAAAAGTCACGTTGGTTTACTTGACTTCCAACTCGATCTTAGTGCCTTTGATTGCAACACTACATTATACCACAGGAGTGGACAAACTTTGCATTCCATGCGTCAATATTTTCACGCATGAGTTTAGATGCGCCATGCATTCGCTACTCTTACTACTATATTAATCCATCCGAGATTTTCAAGCATTTCCTACTAAAGAAAGAAGTTAGATATCAAGCTTGAAGTATTCAGCAATGCGACCGAGAGAAGGGTTCGCTGGGGCAAATGGGTTGCAGTTCTCTCGAAACATGAAAAATTGCACACAAAAAATCAAGCAGGGTTGTGTTTTCACATAACTTCTGTTTATTGGGTGAGCCCCCTGAATGGAACTCCAATATTCGTTGAGCTTTTCGACGTGACATAGTGCTTGGTGTATTGAATTGATTCTAATATATTGAATAGGAATAGGCTATGACTAATACAACGCATTATTGGATATGTTACTATCATCTGTTTTTCCAAATTTACCGTACCTAAAGATTGTACATACAGAACAGTAAGTTTAGACCATGTACGTATGTAAATCAATTGTGTTAGTATTGTATTTTCAATCAAAAATATGTAGAAGCCAAACAGATGCTTTTTTATTTATTATTATTATAAGTTTTCACATAGATATAGACCCCCACGTCGCCTGCTCATGAACACTGCAATCAAATAATTCATTTTATAACATTGCTAAAATGGAATGGAAGAATAGAGATGAGGAACGACAGAGGATGAAACCGCGAAGTATGAGCAAAGTATCGATCTCAGTCTCACACCAACATGCAATTTAAAACGCTGAAGGCATGCGGTATCAGAAGTTTCGCTACCCGGTTAGTATTACCTTTTGTCGATCCGTCACATGCGTCTGAATAAACTAGAATAAAATATCGTACAAAATTATATGACAACTATTTAGTTCATCGCGTATTGAATTACGCAATCGGATCCGTTAGTCAAGTACAGTGCTTAAGATTCTGTGCTCGGTGCAAATTTTCATTCTTTCGCGACTATATTATCATACATTCTTGTAATTTTTCTGCAATTTACTGTCACCATATTTTAACTCCTCCCGGAAGTCTTTATTTTATTATTTTCAAAACATTTAAAAATATTTTTCAAACCATGATGAAAGGCGGTTAACAATTATTCATTTTAGTTTATAATTCCATTCACCCCATTACATTACACGACTGGAGGTTGAAAATAGTAGGTATCAAGAGGGTGACGGGAATGGGCATTTTCAAAGTGCAGAAGAGCGGGAAACATAAAATATGAGAATGACACGAAAGCCTAACCTATCCCTATCTCTCGTATATCAGATTCCTTCATTTAAGTGAAGTTTTCGCAAAAAAATTCATTGGAGAAAATGTCGCAAAACGATATCTTTTTTAAATGTTAACGGTAAATCCTCGTTTTCTCGACGTCGGATTCTGGTCGAACGGATTAGATTGGTCTCGACAAAATCCCTGTTAGGGTGTATTCAACTTCGTTTAGCTCAAACTCAGTCAGTCGCGTTTTGCTGTTTATTTGTACTGTCAAACAAAGTACAAAGGCGATTCAAGTTCAGAGCTTGTCACATGTGTTTGTAAATGTTAACTGATAGCTCTAACTTCGGCGATCTCATATCAATTTCCCCGACTCGATTTATTCCCTGTAGCATTTCTTTGTGTCAGGATTAAATTAATTTGTTGCCATTCGGGCGTCCTTAACTAGTTGGTTTCCAAGTGTCAATGAGGGTTTTTCTTTCCGCAAATGTGGAATGTTTTTCTTCTTATGTGCGATAGCTGCCTGCTTAATAACCACTTCATTACATTTTATTAAAAGTTTAATTCAAATTCCATTCACGCTATATGGTTCTACAGCATTGCCAAGAGTAAAAACGAGTTAATATTACGCATAGAACCCAAACCTCCGTCTAGACGATATTTCAACGACAGTAAACTTTGTGCTGTTGGCACAGAATATACTCCTATTTCTGATCAAATTTCGTAAAAATAGTCTCACGTTTATTCCTTGACGACTCCGTATGGGGTGTGTATTTGCGAGCATTGTGGAGAAACTTTCGGCAGACCTCATTATAACGTATGCTTGGCTGTCTAATGAAACAAAAATGTACGACTTTAATCTCGCTGTTAACTAAAAATAATGCTTTGAATTCGGGAACGGAATTTTACAGCTTGAACAAAGCAACAATCACGAGGAATCAGTAATTGCACAATAATCGGTGCTATGATAGTATGAAACCCATCTCATTTTGTGGGGTTCAGGTTGAATTTCAATTTAAAAGAACTAAAAATTACCCAAGCAATACTTGTAACCTAGCAGCTAGGTCCTATCCCAAAAATAAAGTAGGCAGAATTGGATAATATCAATATCAATTGAGAGATAAAAGTTACCTGTTAGTAAGGCATTCGGAGATGAATTTTTCATCCGGAATTCTAACGGAGAACTGGCCACTGCATGGAACTGATTGCATAAAAAGCACAAAGCAATATGCTGCACTGCACCAGACCTTGATCATCATAATTTGCTATGAGGATTTCGTTCGGCTTTGATCAAGTACCTTCAGTTCAATTACCGGGAAGGAGAGAGCTGCGTGTATGTATACATCCATCAGAGAAGAAGGCTAAAATTTAGCCATCTGACATCTCAGATAAATGTTTAGAAACCCTGATCGTGAGCTCTCAAACGTTTGAATCAGTAGTTCCCTTTTTTGCGCCAAACTCTACCTCAAGTATTTATTGAAGCCAATCAAGTTCTGATAAAGTTATAATATAAAAATTGAATATAAACTGCCCGCGTCTGTGGGTCGTGCTATTCTATAATGCTACAGTATTTTTATATTTTAAATTTATGAAAATGTCTCAGTTGTGATAAATCTTCATGGCGCGTATTTAATTATTTCTCACTATTTTTTTTTCTGCTATTGAATCGCTAGATGGCGATATATTTTAGGATGCACTTGGAATCTCTGATGCGTGATAAGAACACTCCGATTTGGGTGGAATAAATGATAGCACTATTTGGATGTTTGATTTCGACTTGATTATTCTGTAACAGGAAGTGTACGCAAGAAATACTAAAACTGTATTTTATGTATATGATATTAGAGAATTATAAGGTGGGATATTGAATGAAAGCTCATTGCCATTATTCTTTTGTTTTGCAGTAATAAAACCTTATTACATTAACTTACTTGATAACATTGTCCGGGAATGGATGAATGTTTAGTTGACCTTTCACCTGACGGAGGAACTGATGTACTGGTTGATGAGCCTGATTCCAAACTCGAGTTTTTACCAAGTGAAGAACCGAATTTCGGCTCTGCCGATGGCAATGATGAGGAGCAAACTACTGAAGAACTGGAGCTTGAAGCTGAAAAAGGTGGGAGAATATTTTATCTCACTGTTGTGGCATGCGTTTTACAACGGCAAAAAAAAGTGATCAGTTAATAAATAGTGGAACGTATATATTTTTTTCAATTATCTTCATTTCAATAAGTTACTGTGCGTAATTTATCGAATAATCCTAACCATATGCATGTGTTGTACATAAAAACAAATACTGTACCCAGCTGATGATCATGCTGGATCCATGTTCGAACTACTACTTAAGTATGCAGGGTAGTCTCTTACTTCGACAACCAATGCAAATTCGAATAAACCTTGCACATAATTGTTGTATAATTGTTCGAAGATCCAGTATATAATAGCTAGTGATTAATTGTGACAGTCAGGATGATGTCATTCATCGACATGGCGCACATTCTAAACAGGATATGTATTGCTTTTGGATTTTGACAAATTTGTAATTCACTGTAATGTACTGTTTGATACATGGGTTTCATAAGGAAGGCAGCTACAACTAGTCTGTTCCATCTTATGATGTTTTTTCAAAGGTAATTTCATTCGAAATGATGCCACCTATACCAGATTAAAAATTCCTTGGCAAGCTTCATTATAATGAGCATTTTCTCACAGCTTAGTTATGGACTTGGACAATTTGTTAACCTGTCATTTATTCTACCAAATGTTCACCATCAGTTGCATTATAGTCTGTTCCCTGTATGTATGCGTAATATTACGCTTGCCATTCATCAGAATCATTGAGGAAATTTCCTTATCCTTAGTTCCTGGTTATTTCTATTCATAGAATATTCCTCGATCCTGGCTCTATCAAATAATGCGGTTTCCTCAACCACGATGTTAATGCACACGCTCATTGTTTATGCTAGGGCAGTGACTCTCAACCTTTTTTGCATCAGAATATCTATTAGGCCTTTTACAGGATTGTATGACTGGAAAGGTGCATCCAAATAGTATGCTTATAATACAAACAAACATAACAATTTCTCGTACATAGTTCCGATAATTTTTCACAAAATATACTAGGTGTTCATGTTGTAAGCCACAAAACTTTTATAACAGATGAAATAAAATAAAATTTACATTCCTCATAGCCTATTGTTTGAAATATTTCTCACAGCTCATCCACGGAAATCTGTGGTAGTCATAGAGAATGAGCCGACATAATTTACATGGTGACACAACAGACAATGATTCTTTGAATTTACTCTTTTGTAATTTTGATCAATCTAAAGATTTTTTATGCACCAACCTCTTTATATTTTATGTAACCTCTTTTACATGTGGTAACCAAATTCACTCAAGATTGTTAATTAGGTTATTGTGTTCACATGTTCTTGACAAGAAGGCGTCATAGAATATTGATTACGTTTTAAATAATTGATTGTCTTGTGCGATGGCTCTCTTTTAATCTCCGTGTAGGCCGTTCTCTTCAGTATTTCCATGAATTGAACGCCCTTTTTATGATCAAATCTGATAATAGCGGCAATATATTTATTCATCGTCTACTGGATATAATTTTTTGATTATGATTTTTACGGTGATTTCAATGGCTTAAACCACGCCCCCTTTTCCTTATCGGCGAACCCTTACGTTTCGCCAACGGCGTCAGACAGACATGGTCTAATAATTGCCGCTTTATACTGTTCAGTATACGGTTCAATCCAATTTCGTCGAAGCGTTACAAAACAAGAAAAAAACAAAAATCGTCTTTGTTCTGGTGTATTCGAAAGGTTTGAACATGTCTAGTTGTTGCAGAAAGAGCTCCGGAGTGGTAGGCGTTTCGATGCGATGTTATTGACTATGTTGAACGATGAAATAGAAGGTTATGACGCAAGTGTTAAATCTTAACTAAACACGTAACCGTGTTTACATAATTTGGATGTATATGTCTGAAGCGTTTTGTTCCTTAGCGATTTCGCAAACAATGACTGTTGTTACGTACTGTTTGTGCTCGATTTCATTGGCGTCGCGAGTCAAGACAATTGCGGAGGCATTTTTACGATACAGTATTATATCTCTCTGTGTTATAGCAACTTGTGATCAGATGTATTCTGTAACGTTATAACAAGATAGTTTGCGTTGTATTTTTAGATCATTTCTCCGTAGTTCCCCTAACGGAATTCGTTTATGGTAGTTTGTTGTCAGGTCTCTTGCATATGGTACATATAAGTGAAGAAATTATATACAGAGAGGATGCCTAACCATAAACCACGATGAAATTAACATAACGGAACATGGGAATATGTTGCAGCAAGTGTACAGCCAGAGTCGATCCCACGTCCTCCCAAGCGGGTAGGTATTCCAGTTCCCGGAATTATGTGCAACCTCCAGGGTTCAGTAATATAGGCAGGACTGTGGAGTGGAGTCTGTAAAAAGTACCCCCGCCAGGATTTGAATTTCATTTGTTTTAAAAATGTGAAAAATGTGTGCTACAACCACGTATGTATATATAGAGTATACACCAATAATATATCGATCTTACTCAATGTTTGTAACTTTAGTAAATAATTTATAGAAGATTGTATAGTTGTAGCCTTCATATCTAAACCGGAACAGGGTTGGGTGATAGCAAGCAGCATGATCTATATTGGCCATGATTGTCTGGATCCCCTTTCGTGCCCTGACAAGGACGATACAAATAATTTTCTGTTTTAGCTTACAATTTCTAGGTTTCATTTTACTGCTGTTTTTTTTCCAGTTTCAAAGCTATAGTGTGTTGTTATATATTAGTTTTTAGAAATTTCTGTTCTCTATTTTTCAGAACTTGCCAAACTTCCTGCACCACAAAGCATTGCGGGTGGAGATAACCTATCCCGTCCAACAACAGCTTGGTCAGATGTCAGTGCCGAATTCGCAGACATTGCACAGTATGGAATCGTAGAGGTCATGACACTGTAGAATCTGTTCAATAAAATCGATTTAAGACATATTTCTTCTGGTATTTTTCATTCACAAGTCTCTAACTCAATATATTATGTGTTGCATGAATGGAGACTGATCAAATATTGATATGAAGTGCAACATTCTAGAATTGCAAACTAAAAATTACATAATGACATGACATATCTATTGGTATTACGTACATGTATATGAATGATGACATTGCTCAAATAGATTCTTCAAATTATCTAAAGGTTTCAGGAGTGGACTTGTCAGGGCGCCCAGTCATCATATTCAGTTCTTGCATGCTACCATCAAATAAGGTGTTGGACCATGACAAATTGCTAAGGTAAGTTAAGTTGTTTTCTGACGTGAGGAGGAAGCATGACATTTAATAAACATTGACTTTTCACAATTTATACTTTATTTTCCAGATATTTGAAGCACACGCTGGATAAATATGTAGAGTCGGACTACAGTTTTGTGTATTTACACCATGGTCTTAACAGTGAAAACAAGCCGTCATTTTCATGGTTACTGAAGGCATACAAGGAATTTGACAGAAAGTAAGTCACACTTGCTTGCACTGAATCCTTCAGTCCAGTAATCACAAATCTTTTATCGTTCTTTATAGGTATAAAAAGAATGTGAAAGCCATGTATGTCGTGCACCCGACAGGCGTCATCCGTTTATTAATGAATTTAATGAAGCCCGCTCTGAGCATTAAATTCGGCAGAAAACTCAGATACGTCAACTACATAAATGAGATGTCAGAAAATATCCCGGTTTCTCAACTTAATATTCCTCCACAAGTGTTAAGGTTATTTTTCTCTCTCTCTCATAGTTACCATACCAACGCAACAAACAATTTTTTTTGTGTTCTTGCAGCCATCTATAATATTTCATTAATGCTTTAATCTTTTTTTTATTGAAGACATGACCAGGAGATGGTGAGTAAATCTCGAACGCAACAATTACTTCTAAGAAATCAAGATGTAGCGGACAGCGGAAAATCGGTTGAACCCGTACGAACGAAGCAGTTTGGTGTGTCTCTTAAATTGTGAGTCATAAACATAACCGAAACCGAAACGATGAACAAATTTTATTCCTCATAGTCGTAACTTTCTTGATTTCCTTATTTACAGCCTTCAAGAAAATAACCCTGGGTACAGCATCCCAAAGGTAATGCAAGAATGTATAGAATATCTCTCTGCAAATGGTAAGAATTTAATAAATAACTGTTTTTAAGGTTTAATCATGCACAGCAATTTGCTGATATTCATTTAATATTTCCTAACCTTTGCAAGGTAATAGTTTGACTTCGTCGTAAAAGTCAATCAGTATGAATTTAAAAAAAAAATGGTGATAAAATAAGACAAGACCAAAATTTCACTGTAATCCATTACCTTGATTCACAAGGATTCGATTAACAACGTTTAGAAGTTAAAAGTTTTTGCTCTGTAATTTCATAAAGTTCATAAGCATCAAAAATTCCAGAAACTATAGCTCTTAAGCAAACGTAAACGAGACTATAATTCTGCTATTCAAATTACTTTTACTCTTCATTTACCTTCCAGTAACTAAGTTAAGATGCACTTCGATTAACAAGAGAGTTTCAGTGCTGAAAAAATATGAAGGGTGAATTGTATATTATATTGGTATTACTTCATTAATGCATACACGGTTTCAAGCAGGTTTAAATACCGAAGGGTTGTTTCGTCGATCACCATCAGCACTTGCTCTTAAAGATGTTCAAAATCAGTATAACAACGGTCAACAAGTAAGAAAATTACTATCATTACCATCCCAGCTGAAGTGGACCTAGATTAGAATTTGGGGCCTATACTCTGTATCTGTGGCGCTTTATTGTGAAGTGTAATATAGCTTATACACAAACCTTGAATGTGGTTTTATATGAATATTGCATACTTAATAGCAACAGCCAACGATGTCATGTTTTGAATGAAAGGTTATATTTGTTTTTTGCCATTTGTTTTTTATATTTTAGTAATTTCATATTAGCTTTTATGTAAGCTATAAAAACAAAGCAATTTGAAGGATAGATAGAGTTCTCAACCTATATTTTATTATGAGCATGAGCATGTTTTTCTAACTCTTCCATCACATCAGGTCACATTTACGGATCCGCATTTGGCTGCTGCGATCCTGAAAGCATTTTTACGGCAACTACCAGAACCATTGCTTACATACCAGTTGTATGAGTTCATCCTTAACATAGCATGTGAGTTTCGCGTTTCTCGGTTAGGTCCATAAAGAAGATCGCTAAAAAAGCTGGGTCATGCTAACTATTATTGCATTTGACACTACATGTAGCCTACAATAAAGATTGGTTTATGCTGTCTGCTGAAAACAGGCTTTCTATTGTTCCACCACATGAAATTGGTCCAACTTTTAACTAATGCTATCTAAGTAGAGTATTCTGCAAGGAATATATAGGATATTCATCTTTGATCTTTACAGATGTGGAAGAAGATACTAGAATTCGTGTTATTACAACGCTACTGCAAAAGCTACCAACTGAAAACTTAACAGCTTTGAAATCATTAGTGCAATTTCTTGCCAAGGTGGCGAGTCAAAGTCACGTTAATCGAATGGACGAGAGTAATCTCGCTGTTGTATTTGGTCCAAACCTGGTCTGGTCAACTGAGGTGAGTACAAGTTGTCTATCAAACAGTTAGAAACTTAAATTGTATCCCTACTTGTTTTCTTGCCATTGTCGAAACGAATCCTTGGTACACTATGCAATAAATCGATTGAAAAATACAATATTCTTAACATTACTTTGTAATGTTGCAACCCGACTGAAGTTGGACTTATAGCTGTCTACGAATGCATTGCTCAGAACACTCGCATATCCTAATATTGCCATGTTAAACAAGGGTATCGTTTAAACTGGGGTTACGGCAGAAGAGAAGCTCTTGAACGCCATCTAGGGAGCATTAAAAAAAGAACCATGATAATAAGAAGTAAATGGGAGCAGATATGATTGGAGAGAAATGGTATTCTGTAATGTTATTTCAGCGCATATTTCTCTTATTTCAGGTTGCATCCCTAGTAGCAATGGGACCTATCAACATGTTCACCAATCTGTTAATTGTTCATCATCACGAACTGTTCAGCGATGATAGCGATTGTTAGAATAGGTTTCTCAGCTAGGAGATGTAGAACCATATATCGGCATAACTGGGCACTGTTGTACTCGTATTTGAAGTCTTGGAATGAAAATTCGTGTCAAAAGTTCCGTACTAACACTTGACACATGCGCTTATTATAAAAAGAACCATATAGTGCTCAACACTTTTTAGTTGCATTGGCATAGATTGGTTGTGTTGTATTGATGTTTCCATAGCCAGTTGTACTTAGTGATGCCTGATTTGAATTCATTAGCTCTAAATGACAATAATTAGTTTTGTAATATAGCTAAATTGGTGTTGCAACATTTCAGTGGTAAGTTTGTTGTGTAATCGTGGATTTTGGTATTTGGTAGCTTTTCTTTTAATTTTTAATCAAAGCTATTACATTACAATGTATTAATGCCGGGCATAAAAGTTAATTGAGCAGGGAACATGTGATGTAAGAAGCACACTATATATGAGCATATCGATATTGGTTTCGTGCAGGAAGCTCTCGTGTTGTAAATCTAGCAGCCAATTAGGGGGAAGGTACTGGGAATTTCAAACTCCCTGTATTTCTAATAACCTTGTTAGATTGGGTTATGGAATATTCTTATTTTGTTAATTCTTGGGCATTTCATGAACTATGATGAAGACATAGTCTCCGATGAAACCGTTTTAAAAAAAATCTGGTATTTGATGTTGCATGTTGCTCTCCAGTCTGATTTCAATTGGCTTTTGGTGGTTCATCGCTGTCTGAGAGTCTTCAATTGGTTTTGTTTCGTCTTTCTGTATTTAAATAAATATGTTCTTATACAGAAATACCCTGATTATTGGTATTCTATGTTTGATGTGGGGAACATGAATGAACAAGAATTGGGCTATTTTTATTTCTAGTTTGTAATAAATTAAGATTCAAACTGATCAAGTCACCACTTATTATGTGAAGCTTCAATGTTGTGCACATCATGTACTAGTTGATAAAAATATTTCGTACTGTCTTCTTCAAGTTTTGTTTTTACTTTTTGCTATTTATACAGTTCTATACAGATATTTATATGACATGACATGAGATGTCCTTGCCTCCAAATGGCATATCACTTGTCTAAGTTCAATTTTTCACTGACCCTTCTTGTGTCAGTCAACTTGAGAAAATGCCTATTGTTCTGTCTCTTCAATGTCATCCAGTATTTTCATACTGCTATTATTATCTATGAATTGTACTTTCTTGATTTGAATATGCATCTTCAAATTTGTTCTATGGCTACTACTGTAGAACCTCGTACTCGAGTGTCCCATTGTGCAAGCAACTTGCTTTACAAGCTGCCATTCGTGAGTATTTTTGTATTGTACACAAGAAAAAATCGCAGTACTGCATACGCAGTGGCAGGGTAATAAGGCAGTGAGGCAATAGATAGCGTTGCTAGATGACGTCATCGATTTCCAAGAAAGAGCACTGCTCACTTGCAGCACTTACCGCGCTCCTCCCACTAAGCGCTGCCTACACTCGCTCAATTTTCGTGCCTATCTGTAGTAGTAATATCTCGAGCTAGTGAATTTTTGTGTTTTGTGCATTTTTTGGATTTATTTTGTGTTAACCATGGGTCCGAAAAAAAGTGAGTGCTAAAGATAGTGGTGAGAAAAAAAAAGCTTCTTACAATAGGAGTGAAGAAATAAATAATGGAAAAAACATGAAAGAGAGGAGTGCGTGTAGGGAACTTGGCACAGCAATATTTATTTTTGCATGGTTTTTGGGGACCGGAACGAATAAACTAGTTTCTATTATTTTTCACAGGAAGAATCGTTTCGTAATACGAGCTCGGTTTAGGAACGAATTAAACTCGTACTACGGGGTTCTACTGTATTTACGTTTCAAAAAGTGACTTTCAGCGAGCTAGTCTACTCCCTTGTTCGGATTAAATTTTTATTTTTCATCACTTTTTGCATGCAACTATTAGCTTGGTTTCCGCATAGTGGGCAAATTATGGTAATAATGATGCCAGTGATTAATATTGGTTTGCATATTATCATTTGGAAATATATATTAGCAGAAAAGTTTGGTGAGGAGAATCACGTTAGTTGGAACTCCAGATGGAAGATCCAATATGGTACATGGATGTAATTAGACGCATGCTTCCGAAAGGAACTTCTTCATTGTTTATTCGAGTTAATTTCGAGCATATTTTATCGATTCGTGACTTCAGTCACTTCCACTTCGTTACACTGTACTTCATATGATTCCAGTGAAGAATGAAAACACGTCTTACTGAAGATAACGAAAGGAAGTATTTATTGCGGAAGCTTCATCCGTGGATCACGATATCAGAAAGCATTATAAATCTAGTGAACAGAAAATGATGCGTACGTGATGGTATAAGTTTATCAGATTATCCAATTTAGTAATTAACGGACAAAAGTTAACCTATAACCGGACAGATATGTCAAGACCGTGATTCAACTATTTTTCTCCATACAACTATAATTCTAGAATCTTTGCATCCTGAAAAAACGTTACACTGTTGATCCTCTTGACACAACGGTGCGAGGGATCGAAAAAGCACAGAAAATTATTACCATTACCATTTCGCATATAACAATATTCCATTACATAGGAAACCTATTTTTATTTTTCCATTAAGAACGGATTAACAAATACCACTTGCCATGGTTCACTGGGCGTCCATGGGCTTCGGGCCAAGTAATTTGATAACTTCTAAAGAAAATGGCCCCATGTCTGTAGTCGATCATATTCTCGGTTTATCCGTCAGGTGCAATAGAATAAGTAAAATTTCAATCCCTCCAGCCTTTCATTGGGCAACAAAAATTAAATAGTTGAAANGTAAGCCCGTACTTAAGGTATGGCAGAGATGGAACGTGCCCTGGACATTGTTCAACTTAATTTTCGATTTCAGGTTACTCGAATCGTCGTTAATAATAATGTAGATTATGGACTCTGAGAATAGCATGAACATAAAATCAGTAAAAGAGAAATAAGGTGATTGAAGTGAATGTTTCAATTAATCGATAATTATCTAAGACAGTGTTCACTAGATTAACCACACTGTAATCATTTGATTCTATATTACTGTCTGTTATTTTATTATTGGTTGAAAACAATTCCTTTCCTATATAAACCGCCCTTTACCTAACCGTACCTTGTATTATTCTGTCTAGTTACTGTTTTAATGTTGGCTTGCTGTATGGTAGTTCTTGTTAAATTCAAACTATGTAGCTCTGCATGGATTGTATTATAATACAAGGGCATCACAGTGATAAGGATTTCTTAGATTATGTAGAGAAATAAAGCGTGAAAGAATATAATGAACTACGG
>QRAM01000184.1:107018-166193 GCA_013436055.1 Halocynthia roretzi | reverse complement strand
ATTCTTTGTTTAACATCCACGGCCGGATTTTGGTCTAGGGCCCTAGAGTCCACTAAATGTCTTTCTTTCTGACATTGTTTGAAGGAGAAAAAGGATACTTTATTCTACTAATTTCAGTTTTAAAAGAAATATTTCTATATACGGACTCAAATTACACTAGAATTGTACACAATTATGCAGAACTCCCATCGTTTTCAATTGTAAAGTTGTCAAATTATCACCACTTACATCACTGTGTTTAGTTCAGATATATACACTGTATCATCTAGGCTAAGCTATACCTTGTGCCGTATAACACAAAACTCGGAGGATGTAGGATTTTAATTGTACTTGCTGAATATTGAAAATAAAAATAATGGAGAAAAATTGAAATTCTCTGCATTATCGAAACGGGCATTTGCCACCTCGCATAGTTTACGGTAACGATCACAATAGAACTCCGCTTACAGCGGGAGTTCTAATTATTCGTCAAATTGATAATACAAAGATATGTCGATAGATATATAAAATTTAACCTTCTCCTCTGATAAATTTAATGTGCCTTTCTATTCATCAGTAGAATATATTTTCATGCACAATTCTTAATGTAAAACCTATGTAATTTAGTCACGACATCATATTCTATTCGTAATAGACCTTTAGTGGTTATAATAATTTCTAAAGGCAACTCACGAGTCCTTATACTCCCTCTAGTGGTACAGTCGGAATCTCCTTAAAGCAACAGTTCCTGTTCCGAAACCATCGATGCGAAAACAATTAGAAGAAATTCATCACTGTCCAATGTGGGGGGAAGTTGGGACGGGATGCAACCGCTTGTTGTAATTAACTCATCGTACATATCAACTTTGTATGAACACGCAAGGAAATGCCTGAAAACGGTATGTATATATATATGAACCATGTTATTACAAAATTGACTACGTGACATATTTGTGAGCTATTTCACTCTTCAGCGGGAACAATCGTACTTGATTGACGAAGCTACATTTCAAAATAAATAACACTGGGGTATGTTGGCTCCAACATATATGAAAATTTGTATATGGATTATAGCTACAAGCCAAGAATCAACTTTAGATTGAGTTGAGCTTGAAGAGTACAGGTTGAACATTGATTATCCGGCATCCTTGGTTCCACAACTTTGCCTGATTAACAAAGGTTCCTATATAAAAACCTCTATCATACCTCTGACACCTTCATCACACCTCCCAATATGTCTAAAATATCAAAAAATGTTTTTCAAATGAAACGAAACAACTACTAAATGTTAATGTAGCATCAAACATAATAAATCAAGTGGAAACCGTTTGGTCACAACTACTGTTTTACANCTTACAGACTACATACTGCGCGGTAAAGTCGTTAAATAAAATGAAATATCGGACTAACACATTAGGCGTTAGCGTGTACCACGTATCGGAATATTTTATGTGATGACGTCACCATAGAACGTTATTTTATGTTCCGGGATTTTAAAGCCGCAGTTCCCTTTATTAAACGCATCTTTGAAAATTCGAAACTAGCTTGTTGATTGTCTTCAGCTGACTGAAAAGTTACGATTTAGGTCTGGCTTTTCACTAGTGAAGTGAAAGTGCAGAACTGGTTTCTTGGTAATGATCATATGGACGTGAAACCGATGACTCATTGTCATTTCCTCTTATTCTTTGTTTAACATCCACGGCCGGATTTGCCTAAAAGGCCATTGGTCTAGGGCCTTAGAGTCCAATAAATGTCTTTTTTTCTGACATTGTTTGAAGGAGACAAAGGGTACTTTATTCAACTAATTTCAGTTTTAAAAGAAATATTTCTATATACGGACTTAAATTACACTAGAATTGTACACAATTATGCAGAACTCCCATCGTTTTCAATTGTAAAGTTGTCAAATTATCACCACTTACATCACTGTGTTTAGTTCAGATATATACACTGTATCATCTAGGCTAAGCTATACCTTGTGCCGTATAACACAAAACTCGGAGGATGTAGGATTTTAATTGTACTTGCTGAATATTGAAAATAAAAATAATGGAGAAAAATTGAAATTCTCTGCATTATCGAAACGGGCATTTGCCACCTCGCATAGTTTACGGTAACGATCACAATAGAACTCCGCTTACAGCGGGAGTTCTAATTATTCGTCAAATTGATAATACAAAGATATGTCGATAGATATATAAAATTTAACCTTCTCCTCTGATAAATTTAATGTGCCTTTCTATTCATCAGTAGAATATATTTTCATGCACAATTCTTAATGTAAAACCTATGTAATTTAGTCACGACATCATATTCTATTCGTAATAGACCTTTAGTGGTTATAATAATTTCTAAAGGCAACTCACGAGTCCTTATACTCCCTCTAGTGGTACAGTCGGAATCTCCTTAAAGCAACAGTTCCTGTTCCGAAACCATCGATGCGAAAACAATTAGAAGAAATTCATCACTGTCCAATGTGGGGGGAAGTTGGGACGGGATGCAACCGCTTGTTGTAATTAACTCATCGTACATATCAACTTTGTATGAACACGCAAGGAAATGCCTGAAAACGGTATGTATATATATATGAACCATGTTATTACAAAATTGACTACGTGACATATTTGTGAGCTATTTCACTCTTCAGCGGGAACAATCGTACTTGATTGACGAAGCTACATTTCAAAATAAATAACACTGGGGTATGTTGGCTCCAACATATATGAAAATTTGTATATGGATTATAGCTACAAGCCAAGAATCAACTTTAGATTGAGTTGAGCTTGAAGAGTACAGGTTGAACATTGATTATCCGGCATCCTTGGTTCCACAACTTTGCCTGATTAACAAAGGTTCCTATATAAAAACCTCTATCATACCTCTGACACCTTCATCACACCTCCCAATATGTCTAAAATATCAAAAAATGTTTTTCAAATGAAACGAAACAACTACTAAATGTTAATGTAGCATCAAACATAATAAATCAAGTGGAAACCGTTTGGTCACAACTACTGTTTTACACCTGTGGGGTAGCGGTAAACTAATTACATGACTACAGCAAGTTTATAAGATGGAAAAATACTTCACCCAGCTGACAAAGCAGATCTGATTAAACAATGTATGAAAATCCATGTTAACCTATATTTAGAAATGAATTTTAGCTGCAGTATATTTTATCAATATTATTTATGCGACAGCCCGAATAGCAAACTTACAAATGGATGTGTGATTGGTGCACTGTGTGAGGTCAATTCGGATGAAGTTTCGCTGGAAAATACATTAATTTGTGGAGAAAATTATCTCAGAAGAAGGCTTACAGAAAACCCACAGGTAAAAAGAAATATTCTAGTTTAAATCTCGATTTTGAAAATTTATGATTGTAATTTCCATTATGATATTTTTCTCATTTAGCCGCAACTTCAGCAACTGGATTATTTGGAGAAAATTTTACCTAATTATCAAAAAAATAGACCAAATGATTTGTAGTTTGTTGCGCATTAACATTTGCCACAGAAGGTTAAGTGGATTTCTGAAGGGAATAATTCCTCAATGGCAGTCCTCTCTGTTAGTAGCCCACTCATAATCTCTTGATGGAAATTGACAGATGATATGTATGACAACTGTTTGTGTTTGGTCCACCAGTTTTCCTGCTTGTCGGTCTAGCTTTTATATGGTAGTGATGCATGCTAAGTTTATTCCGAGTGAAAAGGAGTTTGTTTCATGTTCCTGTTTCCAATGAAAGAAGCTAGAAGAAATCATAACCTATTGTGGGCTCTTCAGTGTCACCACAAACGCACAGAAACTACTATGTACTTCACCATTGCGAATTGTATGGTAATAGTGACAATACAACTTTTACTGTAACACCAGAATAAAGAATTCATTTTAATCTGTAGTGATTTAAATAGCAAGGAGCATTATATGAAACTACCATGAAAGCAAATGAATCGTAAAATTATGTGAGGAAGTTTACTTGTTGGCGTATTAAAGAGTTAATTTACATTTAGACAGGCAAACTTTAATTAAACGCCTTAATAATGAATGCAAACGAATCGTAAAATTATGGTACAGTGTCAGGAAATGACGTTGAAGGGAAGAAGATTATTTGTTGATGTATTGGAGTGTTGATTCACATTCAGACAGACAAATTTTACAAAATGTCTCCAGTTTAGGCCCTGAACAATATGCAGTATATGCTTACTGTATAGAATAAAAAATGCATTCAATTTACACCGAACCTCAGCCTTTCTTGAGCGGTAACTGCGAAGGTTTGTAAGTTGGAATATACTGTACTGTAATTCTACTTTCCTCTTATAGTGGTTACAACGCACCCTGATTGACAATGAATTCGGATATAACGCGATGGGTCATCAAGACTATTTTGAATTGAAACCTGTTAGATATCATCGAATAGAACCTATTATTGCCTGTTAATCACAAAATACTCAGAAATCATGACAAAATATAGTCCGGCACTTAAAATAAGCGCAAATAATAACGAAGAGTTGCCCAATTCGACAGATGAAATGCAGACCTAGGAACAACTGATGTGTTATCTCACTAATAACAATCTAGTCTCGAGATGGCGTGAAAGAACACTTCAAAGGATTTCACTTTTTTCATCAAAGTAAATCGAGAGCGTCTTCCAACGCAATTTTGAAGATTGTTTTGTCTTGTAATAATCATTATTACTCCGAAGCGTAAGGTTTCTCCTCGCCTCCTTTTTCTTCTGTGTAAACTGCCGAGATAAATACTTTACTACTCTTATATTAGTTATAACAAGCTTGCTTTCACTGAGAACAACCTTTGTAGAGAACGTGTGAATGTTATCAGTTATTTGTCAGGCTTAGTGTTACCGTAAGACGTCACCATTGCCAGTTCAAATCTTATTCGTTTAACTGGTCCAACTTTACGGAATTCTGAGGAGACGTGTATGAAGACTGAACTACAACTGGGAACCAAGAGGCCCCGAGACGATCCAAGTCTAAACTCAGCGGAGGAAGCAGGCCAACGGCTGTGGGCAAGCAAACTGCCGAAAGTCGACTCGGTTCCTTGCCGTCGCGACCTGTCGCATTTTCCGATTCAACGAACGAATCTGGAAAAAATAACTATGAACACGGATGCCAACAACAATGCTAACGACCTCATGAAGGAAGAAGAGGTAAGCAGTTAAATAGGTTGTATGTTGTCAATTAAGATGGTATTACAGTATACGACTGAATTTTAATTAAGATGCGAAAGCTCACATGCCTGTTAATTGCTACAAACATTAACTACAGTAGAGAATGGGAAATTTCTACTGGTTGACTTCAATTTCAGTAGAATACGGAATAGTAGTTTACATTGTACTATAGGTTTTGCATGCTCAATCTCAGATAAGTGGCCTCTCCGTTTTAACACGTGATCTTAGGTTTTTGATAGTGATAATTAACGCGTGATTACCATTAGATTATGTTGGATTATACTCTTAGTAGCTATCTAAATAGTTTAATATATATGCTGCTTCATCGTCCATCTATCTTTAATTGATAATATATCGGGTTAAAACGTACTGTTCTCCGTGTCAAAACTACATTTATATAATTTAAGCATTCAAATATATACATCATAACGAGTACACAGTTACGGCTGTATACCTTTAAAGGTTAACGTCAATCCGTATGTTGACATGATGCTGTATTTTTTACGGAGCAAACAGTTTACATGGTTAGCATTCCTGGTAAGCAATTGTGTTGCTGTATGATCGAGAGTATCGTTATGTGGGGTCGCTGTCTTTCGTCAGTGCGTTTCCTAGCGCCTTCCTGGTATATAATAACGTACATTATTATCATGCATGCCTGATTACCCTGAAGCTTTCAAGAAATTTTCTGATGCTTGCTTTGGGCATATCGGGTAATTTCGTGGTATATTTTTGTTGGAACATACACTTACTTTTCTAATGCAATGTATAAATTAAATAGTATTCGATTTATAACTGACGCACAACGGACTAGTTTAGTGTGATCGACAATATTTCATCGTATTATGACAGTATTACTATTGATATTTAAAGAATATGAAATCTCTCTTACGAATTCGCCCATTGCAGGATTAGCGCATCGTAGCGGAATCGCAACGTCAGCGGCAAAATCATTAAACTTTACGATATCATCCATTTACCATTGACTTTTCATTTACTCGTCTAACCATCTGGGAATAGTAAAAATATGGGAACCATGCGGACTAAAAAACGAATACATTCCGATAACATTTAACAGGTTAGCAGACTCAGTGCTCTATGATGTACAAAAATCAATCCGGGATCAACGTTGAAAATTCTTGATTAATTATTCAAAACCTGTTTCTTATAAACTTTGGCTTTCTGTCGCAGAGTTGCATTGGACGAATGAATAATTACCCTTCATTACCAGTTAATTCTCTATGTGTCGCCATCGACACCAGTACCTTATACTTAAGGGGAAATCTGTTTTGGTGTAATGTGTCAGAATTTCACGTATTATCTGTTTTCATCTGCAATTTGAAGGGCCGAAAAAACCTGCAATATGTTATATGTATATAGGGGATCAAGTTAAGCTGATAATCCAGCGAGCTCGCTTGACCTTTCTAAATGTAAAGCCCTAGAGTGTGGTTATCTTTTACGAAGATAGGAAAACCTACGTGTCGGATTGAATTTAGGATAATGTCATTTTTGGTATAGGTCGTTAAATTTTTTCAAATAGATCAAGGATCTTACAAAATACACGCCTCCAGTGGCCCCTTTCTGACACGCATCTCGGCCCAATATAGGATGAAACTTAACTAGAAGTTAGATGGGTCAGGGTTAGAATACATAATGTATCTCTAGTGGATAGAATGAAAAACATGAAAGTAGGCGACCAATTATAATGGTATCTCACCTAAATCCTTAAAAGTTCATTTAAATAAGTTTTTACGGGTAGAATGGAGATAGTTTTGTAGTTTCCATGTATTGTCCTAGAATACTGTGTCGATAGACGATAATAAAAACTCTCGTGCTTCAGTATAAGCCCTTGCCCACTGTCCCGTAGAAAATTATCACCGTACTGTAATTTTTCATATCTGCACAATATCACCACATGACGTGCTTGGTTGAGTAAACCCGCTGGTTTTCTATTCACTGTATCCAAACTATTATTACACACCGAGCTCATAAATGTCTTGTGGAGCTTCCATGTCTGTGGCGGTTGAGCGAACTAGATAACTCTGTTCCTGTTTCTCTTTGCTATCTTACTCTATTCTGTCACAGAAACAGGCCTATAATTTCCAGACTATTTAGATAAAAACTGTGGGAACTAGAGGAGTGTTCCACTAGCTTTAATTTATTCAAAACCAAACTCTGTCAGTGTCAATTTTAGCTTCGTATCACACGATATGCTAAAGCTGAATATTCGCCTGCGTTTCATGGCAGTAACTGGGTTTATTATATGGTATCTTCTTATATTGCAAATTAAAACTGGACTCCTTCGAAATTGAAAAAAAAATGATTACGCGAGTCTTGTTTATTAACAACTTGTCTGAAACGTGATAAAAGAATGTGTTGCTCAGTGGGTGGGTTGTAATTGGAAAAAGGGAGTTTGTCACTACGTATGTATATGGTATTGTATTTGGGATACTATATTTCATGTACAGAATATCTCCGGTTTATTATGTGTGTTTGTAATATTTGTTTTCAACAATCAGAAGATCGAGATCTGTCAGTGTAAACTCTACTTTACAAAAATCCCAAGTATTTATCTCTATTTCAAAAGGAGGAACGTAGTGTAGTCTGTCCCACAGGTCAATTTACATCCTCGTTCCAATCGTCATCGATCGTTCCTTCGTCTTCGCGTTAAGTGTAGCCAAGCGAAGGTGGAGACTTTCCTAATTACGTTCTAACGAGCGGTTCGATATATTGACCTCCCGAGGAGAAACCGAGGCCAATTACAAACGCTTACCTAATTTGTTTCAGCCATTTTTCTTACACGAACGGCGGGATATTTATCCAGCATTGTTTAAATAATAAAGAGAAATCGGATGTGCTAAGTGAAGAGTAAATAATCTTCTTGTCTTCCGTTATTGCATTTTGTCGGTAGGAGGGAGGAGCAGTACTTTCTATAGGTTAACTAGTAATGCAATAAGCTGCCTCGTTTGTTGCTCATTATTCCATTGTGACCTCAAGGATGCGTGTGTAAATACGATAGCATCTTAAAAATCCTTTATGCACATCTGCTTCGATTATGGGTATTTAATAGGATTGCCAATAGTTTCGGATATTTCTTTTCCTGCTTCAGCACTATATATTGATTTTCTATTCGATGTAAAGGTTGAGTTTCAATTTTTTCGATTAGTCACTTTAAATAACTTTTGTCTCTCCGGTATCAAGTGTCAAGTCCCTAATACCTTCATCACTGCATTTTGTTCATTTAGTGCACTTAGGATTCTTAGGCTTTGCTAGGTGTGTACATTGCTGGAATGCTACTGCGTTACCAGATGAAAAATTGAAGCGGTAAATATTACACAAAATAGATTTCTTGGCGCCAACTAACACAATACCGAATGCTATCTATGTGTTCCTTTACCATTTTGTGTTGCCAACCGAACCCAAACTTCTAGAATTTGGATACAAAATCGCCAATCTGTCAACCCTGAACAAGATGCGAAGTGTTTGATAATATCGCAAAACCGGACTTCGTACCACTCTCGTCTTAATGAACGTTATTTCCGTTATTCCGTCATTAATCCCGACAATTCCAGCGACATTAAATCAATAAGTTGCCTAAGAGATATAAAATGTAGTAGAACATAGAATGATTCATATTTATGCCTTTATGCAATCTGATACAGTTTCCTGGTGATGGGAATAGTAGCCATAATATGGAATTGAGATTCACACGCAAGAATTGTTATACAAGGACAAAAATGTCGTCCGCTAAATCTTTATTCAATTCATTCCGTACACGGATAGCTACTGAACAGTACAAATCCACGATTTGTTTGGTATCTGGGGAAAACCGATATAAAAAATTTTAAAATTGGAATCTGCACATCGGTATCGACGTTAAGAGACGTTAAGATCATTCGAAAAGAAAAAATACCATCGACGTAATAATGCAAGATGTTCGGTTGCGCACGATGAATCAAACGTAATCATTCGATCTTCTCGCGTATCGGTATTTACTTTAAATAATATGACATTTGGGATTAGATTCCCTATTCCGTATGGTTGCTGTTAATGGTTAACGTGCTGTGATATCATTTTATGTTCAAGCATTTGCTATCACGTCTATCATGTTCCTGTTTATGTAGACTTGTAAATTGTATCTGAGATGTGGATATGGAGTACAGAGTATTTGTTGAGTATAATCATGCTTTCTTGCTTGATATAACTCGGCATAAGTTAGCGGATTTTTGAAACTAGAATTTCGTGTAAGATTCACACCTAACCCTTAACCTCAATCCCAACCCTTACCTCTTGGACACTGAATCCCTTGACCAAAACAGAGATATTCCATGGAAAAATATAGAAGAAAGAAAGATATTCCAGAGAAACTCCCGCGAAATTTCATAAATATTTTAGGCCCTTGCGAATTATTGAACCCCGAACTTTTGACTGTTTATGTTAAGCTCTAAGTTGCCATATACAAGCATAGATTAAGCGCAGTGATCCCTAATACATTATTCCCCGGTCGGTACACACCTCAGCAATATATAAGCTTGACAATAGGGACCATGATGGTTAATTTCCCATAAAAATATAATAAACATAGTGGTATCGCTGTACTGCACAGCATTGTGTTTATTATACGGAGGAAACGTAACAATGTCTGTACATTCAGCAACCAATCAGATACGAGTTAATTGAGCTTCAAATACAGTATATGTGTACAAATTTTTGTCGTTTTCAATCCCCTCAAAAGTTTTTTGCGGCTCTCTTCGCCGTAAGGACCCTAGTGATCAAAAGTTTTGGTGAATAATTGCAATACTTATCTGAAAAACCGTCAAACCTGTCCAACCGAACACAATAATTTTGAGACGAATTCGTGATTTGATGTTCTGGGTTTTGAATGATCTGACCTGTCATACAGGATACAGGATATATTTTTCAGTGGTAAACTGATAGTACAGCTCTCTACACTACGGTGTATGAAGTCACAGACAGTAAAAAGTTTTCGCTCTAGAAACCCATTCTTTGAAAAGAGTTCTGTGGTTTATTGAAATCCTTTACTAGTATGCTAGGTCAATATTGGCCGAAGGCGCGCACTATGTAAGTGATGGGCAGCGTAGAATATTTTACAAGCTTAAACAACAATTGTGTGTATGACTTCACATAACACAGGTAAACGTAGAGAATAATCCAGCACAAAACCACCAGTATGTGCATGTACGTTTTTACTGTCCATAGTAATATATTCTTCGTCCTGTGTAAATAAATCTGCGTGATCCCTTTCTGCTTTCTTGTTCGATCGCTGTCAATATGGTCTCTCCGCTTTCTGTGGATTAAGAAATGCGACTACACGGAATTGAGGATACACCGTGTTTTATTGCTCAGATGCTCCGCCGCGTCTTCATGTTTTAAATCTTGTGCTGTTTAAACATTGATACCATAAACCAGTAACGTCAATGGGTTATTTCCAATATCGAATTCGGTTTTGAATTGTTCAAATAATTTTCAAATCTACAAGACGTAATAGGAAATTTTAATGAAAAAGACGCACGACACACCTGCTGCCACAGCAAACGAATTCGATTATAAGATATATTGATAGAAACTAATGTAATTGTTTCGCATTTGTGGTTGTTGCCGACTTTCTGTAGTGTTATACTCTGTGGTGAGACTATGCAGGCGGGGGGGGGGGGTTATTTGAGGAATAATACAATTCAAAGGGGCAGCAACTTTATAATCCTGGAATTAAGGTTTCTTTTCTTTGTTTTATTTGTTCCTATACCTTATCGACCATATTACTGTATCTACTATGTTTATGGTTTGTACATTGTAACATATACAATGTATCGAAATGTCCATCACTACTTGTGTTTAGAAAATTTATTGCACCAGAGACGGACATTCGATAGGTTACGTATGAATCAATTTGACTATAGTTAAGTTAACATTGCACACAAGTAGTTCGACTGTGGGAACACTCGTATATTAGTAGTGTACCTACGAATGAACGTTTACATCGTAGGTTGTGTTCCTGGTCAAACGACTCCACTTATCTTAATGGAACAGGTACTTGAGAAGCGTCTGGATATTGTCTTTTCTAATATTACATGGCAATCGAAATAGATATGTCCTTAAAGAACCTAATGGAATTTCTTTGAAGTGTAAAGCTTGCGTTTGCCTTAGCATCAAGTCACTACATAATCTTCAGGGGTGACAATCCAAAGCTTCCGTGGTTAGATGGTGGCTTGGCTCTGATTTACATATAATTAAAACCTATCCCTACCCCCTAAATGTTCACTACCCATCACCTATACTTTGCATATTAGACAACAAGTTACTTTTCTTGAATTTTCACTGTCTCCGAGACAATGACTTTGTTGTTAGGGATTCGAAATCATGTGAATATATTCTTTTATAACATGTTAACAGCACTAATTCGTGAATTATTCATGATCTTCAACTTTACCATTGATTCACTGTTAAAAAGCCAAGCCCAACTGTTAAAGATTTGCAATGGCTATTTTGTGAGTGTTTCGAAAGTCGTATCAATGTGTAGTGGGCACGTTACAGCTCACGGGACAAATTACTCATCATAAAATTTATTCACGAAATAATTCATGCGTGAGTTTTATCGTCTTTTCTTATACGGCTGGATTATGGCTTAAAATTCGTTGTGCGTTGTCCCTGAGCGACAATATATTAGTTTAGTATATATATACTATATATAATGGGTTGATGGAAAGCAGAAAAATCAAGGTGATTTACGGAAATATGCGGAATAATTTAACGTTGCCCAACCGATAAAAACGTCTTGAGCGGAAAGATAATATTCAAGCTTACAGCAAGATGTGTCATTCAGGATTATTTTCCCTTGTCTTTTTCCTAAGGCCGAGTTACCTCGTTTAACCTTCCTTAAATAAGAGGTGGTCTAACTGGGCATTTGCACAATGCCTGTTGGGCTAGTAGTACCAACCAGTAGCGGTTAAAAATTGGTCGCTGGACTACTAATGCCTCCATCCCCGGAAATTTTCCGATAAATATCAAAAGATCATCCCTTGCACCTCATTATAATTACTGAGCAGTGGAAGCTATAGCTCGACCGTGCTGCCATACCGTCCTTATTTCTAAGATTTGTCCTTATTATGGCTTATTTTCAGCAATGCAACAATTTTAAATGTAAATTTCCCATCTCGACTAACAAGTTATTTTAGCCTGATCAGTACTCCGCGTGCACACTGATGTGCCGCAGTACCATGTATTTGGGTAGGGAAATTTTTTTATTTTTTTTCAGTCGTCCTAGATCGATGGTAGCCCTGGTTATAGCCTACTTATAGCTAGTACATGTCTACAGTCTTATCTTCCCATTTAAATCTTGCTTCGCTAAAAGCAAATACTCTTGCAAGCTAATGTATTCCACAAATAGTCTGAATGATATGTTATCTCAGTGATTCTGTTTGGCGACTGTTTAAATGTTACATTAAATCTTTCAAAGCCAAGTTCGACCACCAGTGACGGCTACCTTGATAAATATCAGTCGGTTTGATGCAATCTTAACAGAAACCTGTGTCCTAGAAGACATTTTTGTACTCGATTGCAGCGTCTTCTCTATCTCTCAATGGGGTCTTGATGTTTTTGCGAAGTGACATTGATAGCACTTTTTGAGCTGTGATAAATTTGAATGCGTCACCGAATGTTCACGGATCAATTAGTCTTGAATAAAACATTCTGTGGTATGTGATCTACGATACTACCTATCAGTGACGGGTTGAACTAATGGCAACCTTTATTCGCTGGTCTTCCTATTGACGAAAACTTATAACATAATGCTCAAATAAAATTTTTTGTTCATATTTGAAACTGGAGCACGAAATCACCTGACAGGAACCTAAAACCGTGGTGGCGTAAATTCGTAAACTCTTTAGCCCGGGGCCCTCGAAAGCTCGAAACCCGTAGCATATGCTACTTATGGTACTACGGTAATCATGCCCCTCTACCCTCGGAATTATGCGATTTTGAAAATTGTAGTAGTTTATCACTAACTGTGCATTACAGCATTATTGAGAACATTAAAACCACACTATTTGAGGCATTTATATCTAAGCATTTATCGTTGTCTCGTCGTTTTCACATAAGCAGTTATCGGCGTTATCGGATACATGAACATAATGCATGTACGAGGTATTTACGTAACATGCAACTGCTCTTTTAAGGCTTCCTGAATTCCGCGAACCGAACAGACGTCTGCTGATATGAAAGTCGTCAGTGTTCTGATAAAAAGGGAGTAGGCAGCCTCTCACCTACTTTATGCCGATATTAAAAACACCACTGACGTCTGTTTCCAATAAGCTATCAGTCAAACAGTAGAAGGAATCCAATTTAAAAACATTTGATTGACAAACTAGAAAGAGCTTACCACCAAACAAAAAAATCCTTTTCCAGATCTATGGATTCTTGCGGTCTGCAGTTGACACAGCCTTTGATTTTTATTTACCGATGTTATGAATAAATAATTTTTATGTCAAATGTAATCTGGATATGCTAGACTCCCTGATTGCAACGTGAAAATGAAACATCGCTGGGTGTTTTCTATTCTAAAGTCACTGCGGTTTATTACAATTAAAACTAACAGAAACGCGGTGCACTGAAAATTTTATTTCTTGAATTTGGATGAATCACTTGGCCGAAAAACATTACAATGAATTAACTACTACTTCTATTCCATTGGGAATATAGTATGGTTTTGGAAATCTTTGGCGCTTTGTGTTGTTCCCATAGGAGATTTGTGTAACCAATTTCCAATTTCTGATACTTCGGCAGACAAACTGAAGTAGTTGGCGTAAGTTAGTCCATTTGAGAACTCGAGTGACGTTATATAAAGTCATCGAGTCTCTCTCTAAGGCTAAACATTAAGGTGAATGAAATATGGTAAAATTACCTACTCAAAAATACTACGTTGGAACTTTACCCGGGCAAATTTAGGTATTTTAGGGTTGCAGGAGGTGATAAATTGCCAGTTGCGCCTAGAAAACACACGAGCTCGCTAAGATTCAATGCAAATTTACAAGCTTCTGTTCCAGATCGGTCTATTTATTCGAACGGGTGAACTTTGTTTATTCTTCCGTTTTTGAATGTTACGTACATATTAGTCTACTTGTCTTTTCCTTTAAGACAGCTATTTTTAATGGCACTACTTGGCGAGGTCTTGAAGTCGTGTTTGATAGTTGTTCACCACTATAGGTATCCCTATGGATATTCGTTTTATTCTACATTTAAATTCTCATTTGCGTTCGATAACGTCATTTCTTTACCTATTCGTGGACTATTGGGGGAAATCCATTGAAAAAAATAGGTTTTCCGCATTAAGAGATATCTTTCAACCCAGTGATTACCAACGAGACCTGTAGCGACCCCTTGATGGTATTTGGGCTGCTTAGGGGGTCTTTATAAGCGAAGATTATTAGGAAATTGTCAACCGATATGATTTTCATAAACATCTTAAATAGATTTCCTATGCAATTTATGTCGGCACTCGGACGTTTTGTGATATTCAAACAATCAGCTAGCTTAGAATAATAGAATATAGATAGTTAGATACATATTTTATTTATATGTAATTGTTTTTCAGGTTCGGACTTTGTTTGTAAGTGGTCTTCCAGCAGATGCAAAGAAGAGGGAACTATACCTGCTTTTCCGTAGCTTCAAGGTGGGTTTTATATATTTCCTTGCATATTACTTGTTGTTTTATATTGTTACTCTGGGAAAACTGATAGTTTCTGTTCATGCTACATTGTTACTCTGAGGATAAATTAAAGTTTCTGATCATGCTACATAAATGAAAGTCTTTTTATGATGCTACATCCATTGTCCCCTCGTCTCGTGTGTATTCCGTGGAATAGATCAATAGAAGCATACAGAAATAATGGTAGTGAAAAGACTCTGCCCATAATTACGGTATGAATTATACTGGTAGATATATTACTCGTCCACATACCAGATACTATCTTCAATGGTATGATTAATATTGTCGTTCATAGAAAAATACGATCATTAGCGCGGAACCTTTGTTTATTAATATATTTTCTATCATAATTTATTCATACCATCCATAAGAATAACATATTGTATCGTTAAATTATAGGCCATACAAATGTCACTCGCCATTAATTATTAGATACTCTCCTCTGTAAATATGAACAATAGAATAGAATAGTCTACATATTATTATGAAATTATCCTGTACATTGGACCATATATATTCCGAGTGTGAGTGTAAACGTATTCTTTTGTACATTTTTTAAATTCAGGCAAACTAGAATTGTGCTACAATTATATTTGAGGTTTTCAAATAAACACCTGGTATGAATTAAATGTATTGTATGAACTACCCATTTACTATTCAGGATACATCAGTCTATTGTTATAAATTGTATATAATTGTAGCTTATAAAAACTAGTAGTGACCTATGATAGGAGTCTACTGTCAAGCTTAGTCAATTTTTTCATTGCTTCAAAGGATTTAAATATTCCTTCTACCTTAATAAACACATCTTCACTACTATATTACTGTCAAACTGGTTTTCAGAATAATACCTGTCAAAGTAGCCATTCGTACTACAAGCTGTGACACATCAGGGTGCCATATCCCTTCACAATTACGACTGATCTTATCAATAATCTCTTGAACTTGTTGGTTGCCATTTGTACAGTTCCAAACATGTAACTAGCAAAATAATTAACTGTGAGCCTAACTGAATTGTTTCAGGGTTACGAAGGTGCAATCATACGAACAACTGCTAAGCCGGGAAAAGCTCCCGTTGTGAGTATTTTTCTCAAATCGATTATATTAATATACTTAAATTATGCGTTGTATAATGTTATGCTTTATTTTAATTTCTCAAGCCTGTCGGTTTTGTCACTTTTGACAGCCGTGAAGAAGCCAACAATGCCAAAACAGCCTTACAGGTCAGTAATATTTCGGTATGATCAGGGAAGGATTAAGTTCGTGCGGGGCCGGTAGCATAAGTTACCAATTTGAATGAAAATATGCCCCCCCCTTCTGAATGACCACATTTTCTCTTAACCTACAATATTCAGTAAATCGTATTTTCAGGTCGGCATTTCGTCCCTGACAGTAAAAAGTGCGGCAGGACACTGCCATGTCATACTCCAATGCACCGTCAAAATATTCTCAATCTTAGCCGTCTTGCAGGCTTCCCTGTAGATTCTATTACAGCATAGAGATATTTGATCATTTGATTTCCAGGGTGTCAAATTTGATCCCGAGTTACCTCACACACTCCGCCTTGAATTTGCCAAAGCGAACACGAAGGTGAAGTTAAGAAATACGTCATCGCCGGCAATCGACATGGGGAACGGAGGTCATTTACTCGGTATCCTACCACCACGTAAGTTGCTTCACCAAATCTCTGGTGCACCAGAGAATAATGCATACGAAAAAACGGGTCGGGAATCTCTCAGACGACAAAGTTATAATGCAGATATGAGCTATCGCGTTAAAGGCTTCCAAGGCCTGGTCGCTATGCTGGTATTTCTATAAACTCTGTGGATTTTTTTCATAGTTAGGTTGTGCGACTTTTAATAACATGACATTGCAACAATCCGTATTTCTCGCTAGTGTTTTATGATTTCCGAATATAATACGTTCATTTTTTTTTCCTAGAACTTGGAACCAATATACTCCAGACTGACATATGGGGCCAACCGTAAGTAAATACGTTTTTCCTTCTGGTGAAAAAAATCTCAGCTGCTAACCCTAACCCGTGCTTCTAATAGATTCACGACAGCATATCCTGAGTTGATTCCGACCCACCATCAACAAACCCACATGCATGCTCCGATTCAGGTAAGAATATATTTCCCGATGTCATGGTTCGTATCTGTTGAAAAACTGTACTGTATTTTTGTAATCACAACACCTCATTATATTCGTCATTTGTCTCATATAATTCTGTACTGTCTGGACAAATTGTTTTAAATATGGACGTGAGGTTGTTTAGATCACGTGTTTGTAATTTTTTTGTTGGTTTCTCGTTTCCACTGCTTTATTCTAGTCATAAGCGTCTCTACAATATAAATGTCTGGCTTGGGGCATGGACTTCATTTCCCTAAAATATTTCAATATATAACTGCGAGAATAGAGTTAATTGATTTTGATTTGATTGGTTTTATAGCATTAATATATTTTCTACTATTGACAATTTCTTTTTGTTGGATTTTTCATTATAATTCAATCACTGATATTATTGAATAGCAATTAATCAAAAGGCAACACCACCCTGCTTAAGTTAATTTGAACGCACTTACTCCCTCACTTATGCACACTATCTTTCCTGACTAATTAATCGAAAATGATCACAGATATTAAGAATAATGAAAAATTCTCGCGTCTTACCAGATGGGTCCGTGATATTCTGGTCCGTAATGTACAGTCACACTGTTTTTAATCGTTTTTCTTTATTTCTCTTTTCTCTATTTGCATCTGTTTCTTTCTGTGTGTGTTGTTGTACGTGTGTCTCCCCCCACTACTCACTCGATTTCTCTTCTTTGCTCATTTACTTTACTGCAGGTCACCCCCACGCTGCACCATATTGCACCCATGCACCCACAGCAACCGCACGGCGCTATATTCACCCATGTTCCAGGTACATTTCTGTTTTGTGTCCATAAGAGCGGCGGCTTCCACTCCCTTCGGAGGGTAGGAAAAGGCAGTTGGAGCTGACCTCTAAATTTTTGGTATTGTTCTGTACTCTGCTGTTTTAAATGGGAAAAGATCATTCCCCATGAGGAAATTAAATAATAATGCATATTCTCCATAAAATCTGAAGTTTACTGGAAAAAATCCATCATTTTCGAAAACTTTTTAATGATATAAAAATTGAACCGAGCAGTATGTAAAGAGACAATAGTCAAGCTCTTAAATGAGCGACAATTGAAGGTATATACAGAATTCTTGTGAACTCCTTTCAAAATATCAAATCAAGTAACTTGATTATCATGTCTCCGCAGCTGGCGGAGCCCAAATGTTTAACTTGGCCAACGCGCAAGCTCAATCAACCGCCGCAACAATTGCTCCGACCCTACTGATATCTCATTTCGGACCAACGACCACAGAGAAAGAATTGAAAGATATTTTTTCAAGGTAAGTGGTGTTGTAAGTTTTTTGAGGAGAAAATTTGACAGTTTTGGTTAACACACATGTGTGTTTTTCAGGTTTCATGGCTTCATCAGGGTGAAATTGATAAATCGAAGCGGTCTTCTATGTGCACTGGTTGATTTCACGGTGAGAATTTTTATATATATACCTCTTGGTATCGGTTTGGCAACGGTCAGCAAAGCTGGTATAAGTGGCTAGAGCCATATCTGTGTCCTTGTGCAAGACACAATCACCAGTTCACAGTCGATCCAGCTGTATAAATAGGGTACCGACAACATCGGGGTCACTGAGGCGATGATGATGACTTCCAATGAGGTTACAACAATTACAATTTTTTATTTTAAAATTCACCCCTGCACTATGCAACCTGCTCTGCTTTTCGTTTAACGTCGTTTCACTTAAGTCGCCCTTCCAGGACCCGCTCTACTTTCTCAAAATCGTTTCTCAAAATTAATTTCAAAAAAATTAATCAACGGAAATAAATCTTCGTTAGGTGACGTGAATAAAATTGAATAAACACCATCATTGTTCGGCAGTTGAACGTTACCAACAATTTAAATCTCGCTGTCATTGTTACTGTAAAAATATACATCTTGTCGACAAATATTCAATCCTTTTTCCAAGCAGTCGGAAGAACAGCGTTGTCAGTTATTCTAAAGAAATTTCACTTGAAATTAACCCCCCTTTCTCCGCTTCCATTGCGTTAGACGCGTTTTTAGTTCTACATAGGCGTTTAGAAGGTCAATTTTTCCCTAGCGACGAAGGTGTGCTTACAAACGCGTGATATGTTGCGGCATTTCTATGATCACGCAGGTGAAATATCAATGCAAATATTTGTCGTTGGCAAGAGTCTACGACAAATAATTGAAAGAAGATGGACGCGATTAGGGTGTGGTGTGTCTTGTTAGTGGTCAAACCGTTCTTGCCACCATTGATTTCTTAAATAAATAACGAGACAATTTAGGTGTTTGCTGAGCCACACCGGTCAAACACTATTCTTTGCATATAAAAAATTGTTCATGTCTTATCTTGATTGTTCTTCATAATGGGGAATTAGCATCCGGTATGCCCGACTCAAATTGGGGTAGTGATTGAATATGTTGCATGTTGTTAGAAATATGCTGTGGTGAATATTCCAGTTCTAGCACCATCACTTGGTAATATTCTTCACTAGTTGTCATCAACATTAGTCCTTAAATAGTGACTTTAACAGATAGCAGCCCAGGAGATTAAGATTATGTAATAAAGTTACCCCAGGTTCCTACTAAATTTTAAGAAAACTCTGCCCTTGAAAGAAATTGATGTTGAAATTTCCTCTGTTCAGAACATTTTTTCACTTACAGATGGTTGGTGCGGCTTCCGTTTGTAAATAGTCAAATAGTAGTGCAATGTATATATCTATATATTGAAAGAATCTGGCCTCGTGGCCATCATTTGATATTACCATCCACCAGCATTCACACTATTGTTTATTGGAAATATATAACAATACTTATTATGTAATGTAATACTTCAGGATATCGGCACTGCATCTTTTGCCTTTTCCTCCCTGCAAGGGACAAGGTTGAACGATCATTCTGCAATGCGTATCGACTTTTCACGAACAAGCATAATGCCGGATGTCAACGGATATTAAGTTTACTTGAGGTAAGCTTCTTATTTGCTTATTTATTATTTACTACATACGTGTTTAATAATATTGATGAACGATAATGATTGGTTTGAGCTAATACCATGAAAAATTGTTACCTTTCCAATTATCCTTATCTTGTAAGAAGGATAAGTCCACAATCAACATTATTGTAAAAAGTGCAGTTTGAACTCTCTATTTCTATAGGCTAGGACAATACACATTGCTGAGTATCTATAGAGTGAACACCGCTTATCATTTTTATTGCGTATAATGTTATTAGTTAATGTATACTCTGTGCGTACAGATAATATACACAACAGCGAATATGTTCAGGAAACACTATAGTTCGTACTTAGTTTTCTACTCAGTTTCTCGTCTTAGCTATAGTATAGTTCGATCCTCTTCAATGCTTACTGTCATCATAATATTCAGCTAGCTAACTACCGGTAATTCATAGTATCAGGTCACCTGCAATGAATTTCCGATTTACAAATACTAGATCCAGAATCCAGTATAGGTTGAACACCACTAATCCGTTATCATTGGTGCTTTGGTGACCGTGCTGGATTATCCGTTTTTTTTCGGATTAACAGATGTTTATAAATAGAAACCGCTATTACACCGCCCAATATGTCCGAAAAAACAAAATTATTATTTCCAATGAAGTGGAACAGTTATTATATATAAATAAGATATTTATATTATGAAACAGAAATGTAAATGATACAGAATACATGAGTGTCTTGTGAAGTATGTAGTATAAAATTTTCGCTCAGCCGCGAGGTCACACCAACAGACAACAGAATGGCGTTGTTCGCATTTGTTGCAGTGGTATAATTGTAATCGTGTTTTCCAAGTCCTTTATAAATTGCATTTCATTCTAATGACTTACTGTGCGTAATATATCGAATAAAGTTTACAATATTTACGTACCGCACACGAAAATCGCGTTTAATAAATCGTTTCATTACTATCAGCGGTTCCCTATGTCTTCTCCGGAAGGTATTCACCGCAGAAACGGATGGGCTTTTACTTTAACTCTTTAGTAACTTGACAGTTCATTTATTTTTGGTTTTTTTTTTTGGTTTTATCGTAGGGTGCGACTGTGAAGCGACGTGCAGTTGATGTTGAAATTTCCACTGTTCAGAACATTTTTTTTTCACCTGCAGTTGGTGAGAATCCATTTCGCATGCGAATAGCTTTTTTGTACATAGTTCCTTAGTCTTATTTTTGAGGACTTTCGTTCATTTCTTTAGTAGTACAGTATATATATATCTATATCTATCTACTTTTCTTTACATTACAATTGTGTTTACCCTTATAACACCAGCAGCCGTTACTGTAATCTGTATACTCCGTTCGTTCTTTCATTTTTTTGAAGCCATCTTACGAAAAAGTTCACTTAGTGGAGTTTAGCGTTCAATGAAATTAGCTACAAAGAGTGTCCCAAAGCTCTATTGTTTCAGCAGCTGCGCCGTTCTTTATTAATTCCGCAATGTTTCCAGTGCTATTCTGTATTTATCTAAGCTACTTCGTACATGTGTGTACAATTGTACACCAAAAGCATGAGCTGTACTGGTCCCACAGGCGTGATAAAAAATGTTCCAAAATGAAGGACCAAGTTTATTAACTTCAGTTTAATTTTAGCTATATCGTTCTGTATTAGATTTGTTTGTTGATATTTGATTGCTGTTAGCATAACTTAGTCCATCCTGTAGTTTTCAGTATTTGTACGTTAGATGGCGCTAATGGTTTGTATACCCGTTCACTGCCGAAGTGACAAGCCATACTTAGTGCTGAGTGTCTTGAGCTTCTGGACGTCTGTTGAAGCGCTATTTATCCTATTGTGATGATGGAATATTTTTCTGATTTGCCAACCTTTCGTTGCATTTCGTTTTGTAGTACTACTGTTTATATTTTCAAACGCAACCACTGTTGTACTTGTATATATCCGAGGTCTTACTTTCTCTCTTTTGACTCGTACTAACAAGCCATGAGTTTCTTTTTTGCAGTCCGTTATACATAAAATACTCTTTTTTGAGAAAGACTTTCTTAATTTTGAAAACCCTGGTGTTACATAGACATTTTCTGTGAACTGAAAGCGGTAATAACAACTATCATAAATTTAATATCATGTTTGAAAAATTCCCTTTGTCTTGTTTATTTTTTACTTTGGTCAAGTTATTTGGTTTGGTGTTTACATAATATGGACAACTTTGTTTCCTCTTATGAAAAAATAAAGTTATTACATCATGTTTATTAAAAATTGAAAACTACTTTGTTACGCGTAAGCCTAACAAGTCGTCGATTCTTCTGAATATCAAACTAATCAAATCCAAGAATGTCAAAATTTTCGCATTAGAAAATAAAATATTATTGCTTGTACGTGATTACAAGATTATCACACGTACATTGGTAAGAAAAATCACACAGTATTTAATTACGATTTAATTTCTCTCCTCAGTACCCGTTATAAGTTAAACATCGGGAAGTTTCGTGACCACCGTCTTCACTTCGGTATACTGTTGAAGCGCGTACTCGCCTAGATCTCGTCCATGCCCGGATTGTTTGAAACCTCCGAAAGGTGCACCAGAGCTCATAGGGTAGTAACAATTTACCCTGATGATGTAAAAAAATATTATTAAATAGTTTGAAAAAGTGCCTGCAAGGATGTACCGGTAGTTTAAAATACAACAGGGCCGAATTAAGTGATGCTAATTAGTTCTTGATACGATTTTTACAGCCATTGGCTCTTGGCCCCTCGATTGCTTAACCGACAAGACTCGAATAGGTTAATAAGAAAGATTTGAATACAGGGAATAGTAGATTATTATATACTATATAGCAGGGAGTGGCCAACAAGTCGAGCAGTTGTAAAGTGAAATATCTGCCAAACACGGCTAGTGGAACACAACCACTTTATGACGTGTGCAACTTTCCGCGTCGATATTGTAAAAGTACCGCCTATCTCAAAGATGGAAATTGCGCGCAGCAAAAACATATTGATGCTTGTGTGTTTTGTAAAAAAACAAATAAAAAAAAGATGGTGTTATATTTTCGCCCCAAAGCGTCCTGTTGGTAAAATTGTATGGTAAATACAAAGCCATGCACAGTAACAGAGTCAAAGGAAAATAGTTACGTTATTGACTGGACGATCGCTAGGTATTAAGAAATTTTCTAGTCGATCTCAAACTCGGCAAAGTTGGCCACCCATGTTATATAGGTTTAGTAGAAATTTACTGTAGTATAATATCCTTACCAAACATATCCCGCTCTAACCCCGTTGGTAATCGCCATTACTTTGTTGATGTCATTCGAAATGACCGCAGCTGCGAGTCCGTATGCGGTGTTGTTTGCTCTTTCAATAACTTCCGACACGTCTTTGAACTTGTATATTTGTTGAACTGGTCCAAATACCTGGAATATTCACATTTGTAGTTAATAAGCAGCCCAGGGGTGGTGGGACGGGGTTTTCAATACTAACTTCTTCCTGAGAAATCTTCATATCGTCACGAAGATCTGTTAAGACAGTCGGCTGAATGTAATAACCCTTTCGGTCTTTTACCACATCACCTCCGCACCGAACAGTACATCCCTCTTTTACTCCGCTGTTCAGAAGTTCCATGACTCGATCTTGTTGCAACTTGCTCACCTTGTCAAACACAGAATAAATTTAAATAAGCGAGAAAAATGAAAATGAAAATTATATTCAATAAACGTGTCCTAGCTTTTACCAAATAATCGCGTTTCAAGTCTGAAGTTTCATTGCACCTACGAAAAATAACTCACCACTGGTTGGTGTTGGGTTGTTAATTGCCTCGGATCTCCTGCTTTAAGTTGTTCAGCGAGTTTAACAGAACGCTTTACAAATTCTTCGTAGATATCTTCGTGAACAAATGTCCTCGATCCAGCGCAGCAGATTTGTCCACTATTACTATATATTGCCATATGTGATATCTGAACTGCGTTGTCCACTGCAAAATACGAGAACTGTGTAGCGATAAAATATTTTTTACTCTCTAATTTGCGCAAAACATACGATCAACGTCGGAGAACACTATATTCGGGCCCTTTCCTCCTAGTTCAAGAGAGACTCGCTTCAAATTAGAATCAGCTGATGCTTTTTGAATAAGTCTGCCGGTGGGACCGGATCCAGTGAAAGCGATTTTATCTATATCCATATGCATCGATAGCGCTTTGCCGGCGGTCTGGCCAAATCCTGAAACGAGCGAATTTTGGTTTAGGAGTGTAGCAGGAGGTTGATGAGCCACCGACCTACCCCAGATCAATCTCTGTAATATCTCTTTCCTAGTGATATACCTATAGAAAATGACACCTGTGGGGAACACTGAAATTGCCAGCCCAAACATCTAAGATAACTTTACCGTAATGACAACTCAGTGATATGATTCGTTCTAATCTGCAAACGGTCCGCTGACAGTAGTCTCGCCATTCACACTTGATATGCAAGCAAGTACATCAATCACTAGCTTGATCCGATCATTACACCATACCTGGAACGACATTTAACACGCCCGGTGGGAATCCAGCTTCTTTGAAAAGAGAGGCAATGTGCAATGCAGTTAGGGGCGTTTGTTCGGCTGGCTTTAATACCAGTACGTTACCCATGGCCAGACACGGTGCCACTTTCCATGAAAACAGTATCAATGGAACGTTCCACTGAAATAGTGTTGGAAAAACGTGTTTTAAAGTTGTTGTTTTTGGCATGTTTTATAGTAATTTGTTTACCGGTATGATGGCTCCACATACTCCAACAGGTTCATGCTTCGTGTAGCAAAAAAAATTGCCATCTGTAAAAAAAGAGTGTACTTTTACAATTGTCGGAGGGGTCATGGAAAATAAAGGGTGTTATTACAGAGAAAAAATTATATATAGGGTGTTAATGCTACGTCGTTACGCGATGTACAATAGTGTTCCCCTATACTTTTGGAAGGCGTGTCACAATCCAGGGGAACCGGGTTAAAAACATAAAGTACTGTAATTTTAATATCACCCTGGGAGATTTATCAAGGCAGAATAGTGATACAAAATTTCATCGCATCGATAAGTTCGGCATGATTTTTAGCTCGGTTAAGTAATTTCTCCATGTGGTAAGCTTGTCTTCTGATTAGTTTATACGGTTTTCCATGAGATTTATCATATTTGACGTTAGCTACAATCAAATTTAGTAGCTGTTTCATATCATTGGGAAAACATTTGCAGCGCTATAATGATTTAAAGACGTATTATTTTTGCATATTTGTATAAACTATACTGTTACAAGTCTTGTCTGAGATTTCTTACCAAATGGAATCGTTTTGCCATGATTTTTATCAGCCCATCCAGCAAAGTAGCGAAAGTTTTTCACAGCAGATGGTATATCGAAGAGGAGTACGTGCGCGTACAATCTTCCATTATCAGCAGATTCTAGTGACTGATAAAATCAACACAAAATGTTACTTGTATTACTGAATATATGAGTTTCCATAGGGTAGAAGGGTTGCCGTATATGAACCGTTGAAATCCGGTACAATACAAACTACGCGTTTACCTACGTCACCGTATCACGACTAACCTATGATCTAAATTCAGCCTAACCCTTAGAGTCAATATAACATTTATACAAACACTGATCCAACTCATAGCAATACGTACTGTCATTAAGACATCCACTACAGCTACGGTAAAGGTGAAAAAAATAGGCCTATAATTGTACATAAAAAGTGATGAAAGCTGAAACATTTCGAGAATTTTTCTAATTCCTTTCGGACTTCCAGGACCTGTGCAGGAAAATCCCATCGTATGGCAACCCTACTATAGAGATTCCCACCGCAAGATATCGTGCATCTCGTTCTATCAAATCTGCAACTTTGTTCAGCAATTTTCCGCGTTGAGATGCGTCCATTTTGCGCCACGCAGAATCCGCTTTGAAAGCTTCCTTCGCCGCAGCGACCGCCACATCAATGTCAGCCTGAAAGTATACGCAGTATAGTATAGTTGCCAGTTACCTTACCAGTTTGTAATGACATAAAACTGCATTTATTTAGTGAATCTTACATACGAAATTTACAGATAAAACCGTAAAACCTCGGGGCCTTTAGCATTTGCTACTCTTGCTAGTTAAGTTTATCCGCCTCTGCTTACACTAATTAAAACCTTCATCGATATTCACACGAACCTCTTTTGCCTCTGCTACATCAGCAATTTTTTCCTCCGTCGATGGATTTATAGTCTCGAATGTAGACCCATCTTTTGAATCCACCCATTCATTGTTGATGAAAAGCTGAACGTGCAGAATAAAATGTTAGCATACTTTTTCCACGGATACGAGATGTCAGTCAACTAGTATAGTATACCTTTGTATGCTTGATTTTCAAATCAAAAATAGCTTCAGGTATCGACGCGGTCATTTTGTCGGCGTAGTTAAATTTGTGTCAGTTCAAGCTTTACCAAAATCCTTCTTTTTAAGCTAACCGTCTGGACAATAAGCCTCTATATCCTGAACGTTAATGTTGAACTTTTCAATGACTCTTGTTTTTATATGGCGTCACCGTTGTAAGCTCACCATGACCAAGCATTTTACCGCTCATATTTGTACATCCACGAAGCCACATGAACACTTTGTAATGTTGAACTAATACAAGTTATTTAAACAAACTAAGGACACACCTCGGGTTGATAAGAAATTCCCATCCTATAAGGTGTAACCTAATTTGTCGTAGTAAATACTTAGCGATGCTGGAACCCTGCCCTGCTACTAATCGACCGGCTACTAATCGAATACTACAGGAAGTGGCGGCTCGTTGACAAATAGAATAAAGGGATTGTTCAGTGTATTATATCTAACGGTCATATCAGCCTTATGAGCATACCTTTATATGCTTGATTTTCAAATCAAAAATAGCTTCATGTATCGACGCGGTCATTTTGTCGGCGTAGTTAAATTTGTGTCAGATTAAGCTTTACCTAAATCCTTCTGCTTAAACCTTAAGCTAACCGATTAAACACAATCATCTATATCATGAACGTTAATGTTTAACTTTTCAATGACTCTTGTTTTTATATGGCGTAACTGTTGTAAGTGTATCATGGCCAAGCGTTTTACTGCTCCTATTTGCTCATCCGCACAACCACGTGAACACTTTGTAATGTTGAACTAATACATATTAAATAATTAAACAAACTAAGAACACACCTCGGGTTGAAAAGAAGTTCACATACCACTAGGTTTGACCTAAGTTGTTGTAGTGAATGTGATGTGAAGTGATGCGGGAAACCTGATACTAATCCATCACTACAGGTAGTCGAGGCTCGTTGATAAATAGAATAAAGGGATTGTTCAGTCATATCTAAAGGTGAGTCGTATGACTAAAGTATGAGTGGTAATTAAACGAGATCGTCTTCAAGTGATGAATGCCTGTACAACATAATTCTAGGCTACATCAACTACTTTCACTCTCAGCGACAAGGTGTGCTGCATCTATGAACGTATTTTGGTGATCATTGCCTATGAGCATATCCATTTTTTTCGTAAAGCGTGATTCCACTACATTATGGTTGTTCTAAACCAGTGTTTCTGCTGGTGACATTAACGACACAATAAAATAGCATGCAAAGTAGTATTCTGTTATGTAATTAAGTATTATAGACGAGATTGTGAATAGGCGGAAACGTATTCTCTCTTATATATGAGATTGTGAATAGGCGGAAACGTATTCTTTCATAGAAATGAGATTTGACGATTTTGAACCTAGGCAAGCTATTTACCACTATTCCTTTCAGGCTACAGATTGCTATTGAAATAGCTTTTAATTTTAGGTGCACAGAAATTCGACTTGCTTGCTTCTGGAGGGTTTACAGCTAACAATTTCCCACGAACTTAAATTACCAACAAAAGGCCAAGTCGCATGAACGCCAGTTGAATCCCAGAATAATGCATGGGCAAAGAAAACCAGGGTACGAAAGTTGCTCGCGTACCACCTTGAAGACCTAGTACTAGTACGCGTACCATGGTTTAAGAACCACTGTTCTAAATTAACTAACTCGTATAAACCCAGTACTGTGCCCTTCTGTGGTCTGTAGCCTGGGGGGCTCTGCCTTCTAGCCGAATGATAGCGCCGGCCCTGAATATAATATTGATAAAAGCAAGCACGAAACTAAACTGGGCAGTCAGTATGCAAAAACAACTTGCGTTAGATGCGGGTGAAAAAATTCCATTATTCCATTCATAGGAATAGGAAATAATTTGATACCTCACAATAGTGCATTCATTAGAAACTGAAATTGGATAATATTTTGCACTATTCTGCAGCATAAACCTCTTCCCGGTGAACAATGCAGAGTAGACGTGGAAATCCCAGTTCTGAAAAGTTCTGGATTGTTGCCGGAATGTCATTGATCATGCAATCCTTTACCTGGAAGGCCACATACATGATAACCAGCTACCAGCGTTCTGCATAAATTTTATCCAATTTGTTGTCAATGAAGCAGGAATTGTGATCTTGCTTTTTCCTATCTTGTAAATTCCAAGCGCCATTATTATTCCAAAGATGGAAAATGCGATGTACATCTCTTGTTTCATTCTTTCAACAACCTTTGCTGATTGTACGGCCTCTTTGAAGAACCCTCCCCGCTTATTCTTATGGGGGAAAGGTTTATTTGGTACTGCGACTTCTAGAAACTTGCAAAGCGGATCCCATCCTTCTGATACTTTGTAGACTAACAGTTTATCTGCGGGGACATTCTGGAATGAAAAACCTGAATAGTTATATCTGAATGACGTTACGGCCACCGAGAGGATTTTTACCAGAGAGTACATAGTTTCTTTCGGGCCCCCTTTCCTTTTCAATTGAGTATGTATTTATATGCACTAATAAACATTTGAAATATTTCGGAGATCACGGGAAATATCCGGTCCCGGGTACAATGCACCTCCCCCCTCGGCGGCCCTCTTATACGGGCGTTTGCAAATCCGACCTGCATAACGTTGGAATTATGACGTTTATAGTTTTTCTTCAGTACAGTGGAGTTGACTTTGAAATCGGTTTGCCATGGTTTGGGCAGCTCCAGTCCAAGTACTAGTCTCGCTACGACATGTGCATAATGTTAGAATGCGAATTACTCTATCCACAGTGATTTATTTTGATAAAAAAGGTTACATGATGGTATTGTTATATTCTTCTCAAGTCGCCACTGTGTTGGAGAGGTGCTCTTCAGTAGGTTTACCATTAAATTGTTTTGTCCTACTTGAAGGTGACCGATCAAACTCTTGAGCCATTGGTCTTCATTTTCTCTAACAGTCAAAATGATCTGCAAAAACACCAGGAGTAGTAGAATAGATTTTGTAGCATGAATTGACGCTTTTTTTAAACTCCTGGTATAGTGAATTTGTAGCTTTTCAGCACAATTATTGATTGTTCAGGAACGTACTGTACGTCATCACCTTTCTACCTCAGTAATCACGTAATTTTCATTATTACATCTTCACCACTCTATTATCTTCATGTGTGAAACCCCTTATTCAGAACATAATGAATTTAGTGAGAGGTGTTCCCTCTTACTGTTGTTCCCCTTTACTATATGCTAACCTTAGAATCAGGAAAAGCTTCAAGTAATTCTTCCCAGAAAAAGCAGGCTGGTAGATCAGTAACAGCGTCAACGTCGCCATACATTTTTTTGAAATCTTCGGTAGTGCCTCCCTCCCGCAACAGCTTCGTCCATTCTTGTTCAAGAAAAATCATGTTCTCCAGGTAACCATAAACTTTATAACCAAGTTGAGTTAAAGCCGCATCCATTGATTTTGTCCCGGTTTTTGGCATGCCAGCTACAATGATCTTCATATTGACTTCTAATTCCTATGCGAGATCACTAAGCTGTTAGAAAAGAAACTACATCAGTTCACTAACACAAAGATGGTTATAATGCAACTGCTCGTGTGTATTAATAGTACAGAATGTCCTGTCTCAATGTGTTCTGTTAATTTTTAACTAAGTATACAAATAGTAGTGGTGACAAATTGTAATACCTAACTAAGAACTTAATATAACTGTCACAAAAATTTATCATTATGCCCCTCTCGTTTGTAGTCTCTAATTTATTTAGCCATCATAAACGGTGTGATTTGACAAGGATTGCTGTACTTCTACCGCACAGACCAATGCATCTACGCTCACTATACCCTGTTACTGCCAGTCATTAATAGCTGTCGGAAACCTTTGCACAATACTCCACACACTTTTAATCATAGCTGAATGCTTTATTGGAAAAATTCATTATTCTGAAGACCACTATATAATATTTCAACAACAATGGTCGAGAATAGGCAAATGAGATAAATAGGAACTTTATTGTTAGACTTGGAATGTTAAATGAATATGGTGGTACACAATAAGAAATTCATATTTCATGTAGACTACAACAAGCTTTGGAATCTTTAGGATTGTTCTGGTTCAAAATCCACGAGATGTGCGTTGCGTTCCGCTGTTTCCCCTTCCTCGTACAGCACGGATTTGATGACACCATCCTTCGGTGCGCAAATTGTGTGCTCCATTTTCATAGCGATCATTATCACCAGTGGTTGACCAGCAGTAATTTTTTCATCCGGCTTGACTAGAATTTTTTCTATCATTCCAGTCATTGGAGCCACCGCTCCTGAGCTGCCGGGTGATCCCGAACTACCTTGTGAAAGTTCGGCGATAAAATTCGGTTGAGGTATTATGATTCGGCAAGTACCTTGGTCGAGAAATAGTGACAGTGTATCTTGTTCTGTATCTCGCTTTGTCACTGGTTTGTCATGGAAATATAGTTTCGTCCGTGACAATTTGTTATCAATGACAGTTTTTAACCAGGTAATCCCACTGGCGTGTTCGAGAGTCCCTAAAACTGTGCAAGTACCTGATGAGTGATTTTCAGTGACAACTGTCATATCATAAGTGGTTTCACCACCACGATTATTAACAATTACATCAACCTTAATTTCATAGTCGTCTATTTTGAGAGGTATGGTTGAACGGGATGGCAAGTTAACCCGAAAACCCTGTTTGGCGAAGGGTGAAATTTCCTTTTGCGAATTAAATTCGTTTTCTTTCAGCAAAAATGCTAGCGCGGCTTTGCAGATTATTGACGTATCTATTTCAGGTTTAGGAGGAAACAATTCGGTTTCATGTTGTTCTATGAATCCCGTGTGTACGTTTCCATTAGCAAATTCTGGATGTGAGATTAGGTTTTTCAAAAATCGAATGTTTGTGTTGACTCCTACCACATCATACTCTTTCAGATTCCTCATTAGTTTATTGAGAGCGTTTTTTCTGTCGTATCCCCAAACGACTAGTTTCGCAATCATGGGGTCATAGTAAGAAGAAACGACGTCCCCCTGTCGTACTCCTGTCTCGATTCTAACTTGTGGGTCTGAATAAACATCTGATAATGTGGAAAGGTGATCAAGGTTTCCTGCTTGGGGCATGAAGTTATTATCTGTGTCTTCCGCATATATCCTCGCTTCAAATGAATGTCCACTTCGTTTGATTTCATTTTGTTTAAGAGGAATTTCCTGACCTTGAGCCACCTTCAGCTGCCATTCAACTAAATCAACAGAAGTTATCATTTCTGTCACAGGATGCTCCACTTGGAGTCGAGTATTCATCTCCATAAAATAAAAGTTTTCTTTTGGATCCATGACGAACTCGACTGTACCTGCTCCGACATAGCCGACAGCCAGCGCGGCTTGTACAGCAGCCTCACCCATTTTTCTGCTAGTTTCCTCCGATATATTGGGAGCCGGCGCTTCTTCAACAATTTTTTGATGTCTTCTCTGTACACTGCAGTCTCTTTCAAACAGGTACACAGCGTTTCTATGGGAATCACCAAAGACTTGAACCTCAACGTGCCGTGGCCTCTGGACAAATTTTTCGATCAGCACGATATCGTCATTGAAAGATTTCTTTGATTCCCTCCGTGCAGATTCTAACTTTTCCTGGAATTCATCCCTAGTCATTGCGATCCTCATTCCCTTACCTCCTCCCCCACGAACAGCTTTGATCATGACTGGAAAACCTATTCCTTCAGCTTTCTCGAGCAAGAATGCATCATCTTGATTATCTCCGTGATATCCCTCGATTATAGGAACGCCTGCATTGTGCATTATGGTTTTGGACGTGCTCTTGATACCCATGTCACGGATGGCAGAAGCAGGGGGACCAATGAATATGACTCCCCTCTCTTCACACAGTTCAGCAAATTCGGTATTCTCCGAAAGAAAGCCGTAACCTGGGTGGACTGCTTGCGCTGCAGTTGTCCGTAAAACGTCAAATATTTTTCCTGTGTCCAGATAGCTTAAGTGAGCTGGGGAAGGGCCGATGCAATATGCTTCGTCTGCCATTTCGACATGCTGTTGGTACCTGTCCGCCTCGCTGAAAACAGCCACCGTACTTATTCCCATCTTTTTAGCTGTTTTCATAATGCGACACGCGATCTCACCTCTATTAGCAATGAGTAATTTTTGTATATGTCTGTCTGTTGCAATTAACTTTTTACTGGTTGACGCATATCTTTTGCTGTTGTACTTAGAAGAGGACCCACAGAAGCTGTTGCTAATGGCAGTAGAACTAAAAGCTAAGAGCTTATGGCCATAACCATCAGTCATAAGTCGTAAATACGACATTTTTGATTCTTCAATAACTGTACAATAAAAATTATTTAATCATGATAACCTGCAAAATTATAAACTAACCTTTAGGCCTAAAATAAAATTACTCCATAAATACGATGATTTCATCTACAATACCACGCAGCAATTTTCAGTTAATTTAAATCCTTTATATATAATATAATAGGTATTAATATAACGACTTCCTGTTATGATTAGTGTATTCCATGGTACGTATATTATAATGTACGCTAATTTTAGTAGTGAATCCGTACATGGTTATGGGTGAACGTAGGATGCGTTACCATGACCAGTTGTTGAAGCGGGCCAGACAACAGCCAAAGAGAAATGAAAAATGAGCCATACCGAGCCAACCAAAATGTAGCATTCAAATAACCCTTAACCCTGATTCGAACGGGATTTTGTTAATGGTGTCAAAAATATAGAGGTGACAATGAAGTTCACGAATAATACATAAATGTTCCAAAGTTTAGCGATTTATGAAAATAAAAAAAATCAATGAAAATTCTCAGGAGAGTCCATGTTGCTCCCATCACCCGAGGAGCAACAATCCGGGAAAATTCCGATACCAAATACGAACGAAATGCAGTGCCATGGGTCTAATGTCTGAATAAATTTGCCCTTCGCGCACACCAGTGTCATCCGTCGATCGTCGTCAATAGAACTAGAGGTAAAGAACGGAGTAGATCATCGTTTGACACCGTTTTGTAAATTTGAAGGCGTGTAAAGTGGGTGATCCGAAATTGAGAATGAAGTGGAATAAGGATCACCTTATAGTCCGAAAGGTACGGTAGTAAATTTTCGTGTAAAACGAGAGAGTTCGTTTCGCATGGGTATGTTCGTGATGTAGTTGTATTACCTTCTTCGCCAATATTCCATGTGTCTCGTTTAAAATTTCCGACGAAGAAAAAAATTGCTCAAATTTTGCTTTGTATATTATCATAATCTTTAAATTTATAGTATTCAAAGACTATGATATTATATCCTGGTCTACGTTTACAACAACCAGGATATGCTGATGATGTGTCTTGTGATGACGAAGTGTCAGATTTGTTCCGTGCTTTTTTATTATCTTACATCTTTGTGTACATTCTTGAGAAAGGTTAGAATCGTTTACCAAACGGTAACGTATGTGAAGTTTGCACCAAGGTAAACTGGCAATTTTTGTCATTATTTTAATAGATAGTCTTTTCGTTTTTTTATTTATTATGCTATAGTCAACTTGAACGGTGAAAATATGTTTGTGCAATTGCTAAGCTCATGTACGATTCAAGTAGTACAATTCTTGCATAATCTAAGAAGGAATCGCCAAAAGATCAGAGAGTAACTCTTATCTCACCAACCATGAAAACCTTTAAGTTAAAACTCCCAAAAATCCCAAAACTTCTACTTTTGGTTCTGTTCGTGATCATCATCATTACGATGCTATATAATAGACATTCCAGTATTCCAATATCAAAAAGCGATAACGAAGATGGGAGCAATGTAATTGTGATTGACAACGTGTACGAGAGCATGAAGAAACCTGTATTGGAGCGACCGAAAAACCGTTCTGGACCGGGTGAATTTGGAGCGCAGGTCAGAATAATGGATGTGGACGCCAAGGAAAAGCAGGATGAAAGCATTCAAACATATGCTGTGAATCAATATGTGAGTGAAAAAATCTCTTTGCACAGGTCTTTAAAAGACACCAGACACGACTTGTGCAAGAACCGATCCCCATTCGACTACAGAAACATGCCAACTACGTCAGTAATCATCGCCTTTTATAATGAAGGCTGGTCGACGTTACTGCGTACAATTTTTAGTATCCTACACACATCCCCGGCCGGTTTACTCAAAGAGATCATCCTCGTGGATGATTTCAGCGATAAACCCTACCTGAAGGAGCAGCTTAGTGATTATCTAAAGAATGTTGAAAGAGTTAGACTGATCAGGACAGTTCAGCGGGAAGGCTTGGTTCGTGCCCGTCTCCTAGGTGCCGAACATGCGACAGGTGATGTTCTTACCTTCTTGGATTGCCATTGTGAATGTATGGATGGTTGGTTGGAACCTTTGTTAGAGAGAATAATGGAAGATGAGACTTGCGTGGTTGTTCCTGTCATAGACACCGTTGACTGGAACCATTTTGGATACTATTATGGGGGGCACATACCTCTGATAGGTGGCTTTGACTGGCGCTTGACATTTCAGTGGCATGTCATACCATATGCTGAAAGAAAAAGGAGAAAGTCGCCAGTGGACCCAATACGCTCACCAACGATGGCAGGTGGATTATTTTCTGTTAGCAGAACATACTTTTCTCATATTGGCACTTATGATACCGGCATGGAAATTTGGGGAGGAGAAAATTTGGAACTGTCTTTTCGAGTTTGGATGTGTGGAGGTAAGCTCGAAACAATCCCATGCTCCCATGTGGGTCACGTGTTCCCGAAGCAAGCACCTTATCCTCGTCCTAAATTCTTACCCAACACTCTACGTGCGGCAGAGGTTTGGATGGATGATTACAAGACCCATTTCTATATTAGAAATCCACACGCAAAAAACGAAAATTACGGAGATATCTCAGGAAGAAAAGAGCTTCGAGACCGCTTGAAATGCGAGAGTTTTAAGTGGTATCTAGACAACATTTATCCAGACCTGCACGTCCCTGAAGACAGACCAGGTTATTACGGGGCTCTGCACAATAAAGGCTGGAACTCACACTGCTTAGATTACGCGCCTCTTCCTCACTCACCCACTGGGGGAAAAGTTGCCATGTATGGCTGTCACGGCCAGGGTGGCAATCAGTTTTTCGAACTCACTTCCAAGGGAGAAATTCGATTCAATTCCGTAAAAGAAATGTGCATAAGTGTTGTTAAATCAGACAACACTATCACCATGCGCGAATGCGTAGAGGATCACAGAACTGTTCCCGACAGTCAGATTTGGGTACAGGACAAAGAACTTTTTAAGAGCCCTTCAATAAACAAATGTATTGAAGGCGAGGTGAATGGCGGTAAAGCAATCGTGATTATGAGAGATTGTGATCCAACTAGAGAGTATCAGAAATGGTTTTGGATTGCTTAATTGGTGATTTAATTGGGTGTATTAGGAATTAGTTTAAGTAAAGCTCGATATATTTTATCTTGAATCCCAATTGCCACCTTCAGGCCTGCAAAAATAATTAGCTGCATTGTATTTTGCATGCATTCAATGTATTGCTTTACTAGAGGAACACATTTCGACCAAAAGAATTGTACCTTATATATCAACTGGTATAGTATACCTTTGTATACTTGATTTCCGAATCAAAAATAGATTCAGGTATCGATGCGGTCATTGTGTCGGCGCAGTTCAAACAACAGTCAGAATGATCTGGAAAAACACCAGGAGTAGTAAAATAGAATTTGTGGCATAAATATACGATTTTTTTAAACTCTTGGTAATATTTTGAATTTGTACCGTTTCAGCACCATTATTAATTGTTCAAGAATGTAATGTACGACATCATCCTTCTACCTAACAAGTAAATTTCAGAGGCGCATAACAAACGTTTTTTAAAAGTCGTACAACTAGGACACGTAGAAGAGATGTAAGCACACATGCGCGGATAATGTCACTCCCATCACCCGAAAAGCAACAATCAGGGAAAATTCCGATACCACATACGAATGAAATACAGTACTAGGGGTCTAATGTCTGAATAAACTTGCCCGTCGCGCGCAACAGTGCCATCAATCGATCGTCATCAATTGAACTAGAGGTAAAGAACGGAGTAGATCATCGTTTGACACCGTTTTGTGAATTTAAAGGCATATGCGGTGAGTGATTCGAAATTGAGAATGAAGTGAAATAAGGATCGCCTTACAGTCCAGTCCGTAAGATACGGTATTAAATTTTTGTGTAAAACGAGAGAATTCGTTCCGCATGGGTAAGTTCGTGATGTAGTTGTATTACCTTCTTCGCCAATATTCCATGTGTCTCATTTAATATTTCTGACGAAGAATGCCTTGCTCAAATTTTGCTTTGTATATTATATCATATCCTGGTAGACATTTACAACCAGGATATGCTGATGTGTCTTGTGATGACGAAGTGTTAGTTTAGATTCGTTCTTTTTATTGTCTTACATCTTTCTGTATTTCTTATGTTTAGAATCGTTTACCGAACAGTTACGTATAAGAAGATTGCACCGAGTTAAACTGACAATTTTTTTTTAATTTTTATAGATAGTCCTCGCAGGGGATTTCTTATTATGCTATAGTCAACCTGTATGGTGGAAATATTTTGTGCAATTGATAAGCTCATGTACGATTCAAGTAGAACAATTCTTGCATAACCTTAGAAGAAGTCACCAAAAGATCAGAGAGTTACTATTATATCACCAACCATGAAAACCTTTAAGTTAAAACTCCCAAAAATCCCAAAGCTCCTACTTTTGGTTCTGTTCGTGATCATCATCATTACGATGCTATATAATAGACATTCCAGTATTCCTATATCAAAAAGCGATAAGGAAGATGGGAGCAATGTAATTGTGATGGACAGCGTGTACGAGAGCATGAAGAAACCTGTATTGGAGCGACCAAAAGACCGCTCTGGACCGGGCGAATTTGGAGCGGCGGTCAGAATAATGGACGCGGACGCCAAGGAAAAGCAGGATGAAAGCATTCAAACATATGCTGTGAATCAATATGTGAGTGAAAAAATCTCTTTGCACAGGTCTTTAAAAGACACCAGACACGACTTGTGCAAGAACCGATCCCCATTCGACTACAGAAAGATGCCAACTACGTCAGTAATCATCGCCTATTATAATGAAGGCTGGTCGACGTTACTGCGTACAATTTTTAGTATCCTACACACATCCCCGGCCGGTTTACTCAAAGAGATCATCCTCGTGGATGATTTCAGCGATAAACCCTACCTGAAGGAGCAGCTTAGTGATTATCTAAAGAATGTTGAAAGAGTTAGACTGATCAGGACAGTCAAGCGAGAAGGCTTGGTTCGTGCCCGTCTCCTAGGTGCAGGACATGCGACAGGTGATGTTCTTACCTTCTTGGATTGCCATTGTGAATGTATGGATGGTTGGTTGGAACCTTTGTTAGAGAGAATAATGGAAGATGAGACTTGCGTGGTTGTTCCTGTCATAGACACCGTTGACTGGAACAATTTTGAATACTATTATGGGGGACATGAACCTCAGATAGGTGGCTTTGACTGGCGCTTGACATTTCAGTGGCATGTCATACCATATGCTGAAAGAAAAAGGAGAAAGTCGCCAGTGGACCCAATACGCTCACCAACGATGGCAGGTGGATTATTTTCTGTTAGCAGAACATACTTTTCTCATATTGGCACTTATGATACTGGCATGGAAATTTGGGGAGGAGAAAATTTGGAACTGTCTTTTCGAGTTTGGATGTGTGGAGGTAAGCTCGAAACAATCCCATGCTCCCATGTGGGTCACGTGTTCCCGAAGCAAGCACCTTATCCTCGTCCTAAATTCTTACCCAACACTCTACGTGCGGCAGAGGTTTGGATGGATGATTACAAGACCCATTTCTATATTAGAAATCCACCAGCAAAAACCGAAAATTACGGAGATATCTCAGGAAGAAAAGAGCTTCGAGACCGCTTGAAATGCGAGAGTTTTAAGTGGTATCTAGACAACATTTATCCAGACCTGCACGTCCCTGAAGACAGACCAGGTTATTACGGGGCTTTGCACAATAAAGGCTGGAACTCGCACTGCTTAGATTACGCGCCTCCTCCTCACTCACCCACTGGGGGAAAAGTTGCCATGTATGGCTGTCACGGCCAAGGTGGCAATCAGTTTTTCGAACTCACTTCCAAGGGAGAAATTCGATTCAATTCCGAGAAAGAAATGTGCATGAGTGTTGTTAAATCAGACAACACTATCACCATGCTCGACTGTGTAGCGGATCACAGAACTGTTCCCGACAGTCAGATTTGGGTACAAGACAAAGAACTTTTTAAAAGCCCTTCAATAAACAAATGTATTGAAGGCGAGGTGAATGGCGGTAAAGCAATCGTGATTATGAGAGATTGTGATCCAACTAAAGAGTATCAGCAATGGTTTTGGATTGCTTAATCGATATTTGATTGGATAAAGTAAGATTTAATTAAGTAAAGCTCGATATAATTCATCTTGAATCCCACTTGCCACCTTTTGGCTTGAAAAAATAATTCTCTGCACTGTATTTTACATGCAATCGATGTATTGCTTCAGTAGAAGAACATACGTTAACCAAAAGAATCATTTCGCAGCAAAAGAAGAGCGTTTGTCTGTACTTACACTGTGATAAGTGCACTTTTTCACCAGTTCTCTTATTTACCTTTCTGTCTTGTCCCTATGAATAAAACATCAAATTTTGTGAACTTATATTGTGCTTCCAGCTGTTCCATATTGTAAGTTTTGTCTGTGAGACAATGGTTGCTGTCAACATACTAACTACATTTGTCAACTTGAACATTTATGCTTGAAAACTATGAAGAATATTTAATTTTTTAAAATTTGGTGTTGATTATTGTGCCTTATGAGTCAAGACAATATGTTGTACTGCTTCATTTAGATTTTCATATTGTATTTCAGTTTTCCTGTCTCTCAAATTCTATTCTGTAAATAGGGTTCAATACAGACTGATATGCAGTACAATATTTTCCCGGACAAGTGAATATTTTTTACAAATATTATCAATACTGCGATTGCTACTGAACCATTTTATTTCTTTTCATCATTATTTTATCCTGTAATCCCCACCTGTTTTTAACGCCCTCATAGCAAGTATTTTCATTGCAGTTACTCGAGAAGCTATTTGCAGTGACATTTATATTTTTTTACTGTTACTGTACTTTGTTTGGTTAGAACATAGAAAGTATGTAGGATGAAATTTCATGAAAAAAATACAGTTTCAAAATACATTCGAATGAAATCGCGACATTTCCACTATGTTGTGGATCATGTCATTTCTTTAGCCACTGACCACATTTTACACTCGTCTTCATGACAGTGGTTTACCATTGCAATGAACTCCCAACATCTATATGATCGAAATGTATCAGCAACATTCTCTATTTCACCTGAGCGTATTTAGCATTTTGAATTTCAACAAGAATCAAAAATTAAACTGGAATTTGTATTTCATTCAGTAATGTCATTATATTAAAAACTTTTACTAAATGATATATAATGGCCCCGAATTACAGACACGTAACTCATGTAATATTCGACATGGACGGACTGCTTCTCAGTGAGTTTTGTTTTCAGTAATTGGCATATTTCTAAATCTTCCTCAAATCCTTCACACCTTGAATAATTTGTATAAAAATTTCAGACACAGAAGATCTATACACCCATGTGTACCAAAGTTTATGCAAACCCCATGGGAAAACTTATGACTGGAATGTTAAGTTACCAATAATGGGTATGAAACCATTGATAGCTGCACAGTATGTGATTGACACACTGAAGCTACCTGTGACTGTTGAAGAATGGGATGTTGAAGTTAAATTGGAAATGCAAAAATGGTTTCCTAGTGCCATCCTTTTACCAGGTATGAAATATTCATTATCGTTACCGACTTCCGGATGCCATGAATGATTGATTATGAGGTATTGCTAGAGTTCATTTTGCTGTCTTGGTTATGCGGTACATGATTAGTTCTTTGCCATGACTCTCCATTACTAAATTTGAATAGGTTTCACATTAAATCAGTGTTTTACTGTTCATGCCAGTTTCCGACTAAATATTTCATCAATCAAAACAGATTGTGTTCATCTCTACATTGTAGATGTGAATAGAGATCGAACTCTTTCTTTTCTAAATGAAATTTTCTTGAGAAAATACATCGTATTTGTAATCTGGTAATCGTGGAATAGATCCGGTAGTGTTATTAACTTAAATAGATATTTTATCTTATTTCAGGTGCAGAAAAACTAGTACGTCACTTGCATACAAACAGTATCCCAATAGCAGTATGTACAGGTAATAAATCTCATTCTAAAGATAATATATCTACATCAATGGGTCAAAGGATTATGGTTTTCATGTAATCTTTACAGGATCTGGCACGACAGCATTCAATTTGAAAACAACAAATCACAAAGAATTTTTTTCATTATTTCATCATATTGTATTATGTGGTGATGATCCGGAAGTTGAACATGGGAAGCCCCATCCAGATGCATATGCCATCACGAAGAGTAGATTTGACCCATCACCAGACCCAGTGAAGGTAATTGAATAGAATAGCTTTTACTTCCCTAACATCCAGTGTGCTTATGAGATTTTTTTTAGGTTCTTGTTTTTGAAGATGCTCCCAATGGAGTTAAATCAGCAATTGCAGCGGGCATGCAAGTAGTTATGGTTCCAGATGAAAACGTACCTAAGAGTTGCTGCGAAAATGCAACAACTGTCTTACGCTCCCTACAAGATTTTGTACCAGATGAGTTTGGATTACCACCATACACATGATATTTTTGAGCCAACCAGTAGGATGCAATGGTTTTATAAAAACTAGGAATAATTTTGTAAGCAATCACATATTATTTTCATATTTCTAATCCCATGCAATGAAAACCAGTGAATAAATTATCGTAATGGGATGCTTCTACTTGACTTGAATGTTTCATTTTGAAATCGAACACAGATGTCCAGAACAAAACTATTTAGCCATTATAAGTATTTCATGAATAGTAATGCCATCTCACAAAAGTCATGGTTGCTTTTTGTGCTTTGTGCTTCTTGCTCTTGCAATTTGTAAAGGTATTTATCGGTAAGTTTTTGATGAAGCCAATATCGAATGAGTCAATCAAGTTAAAATTAAATTTGTTAAACTTGACTCCACTTTCAAAGTGATTTTAAAGTATTGCGAGATGATTGCGTCACTGTAAAAAACAGCAATATGCAAAATAACCACTTTATGGCGTAAGAGAGCATAGTCCATCTGGTCCGCAAGAAGCTTCGCGTTGCGTAATTTGTTAACTATATGAACCGTAAAGTAATTTGTATTTATGTAAATATAAAAGCATTGATTCCACAGATATGTATAAGATTTCAGTTCAACCGTATTGCGATTCTTTCCGTCACTGCGGGAGATAAAAATGCCGATCAATGAATGCATAGGAATAGACGCCAACTAAATTGATAGACACGTGCGCTAATAGAAACTCGCGTACCCATAAAATTATATTGTCCGTGTGAGTATGAGAAGTGATCAAGTATTAGTTTTATACGAAATATCTAAATAACCGAACGGTCATAAGTCCGAGCGATTGTTAAACGACTTGGTCGCTAATTGGAGAGTACCTGTATTGTTCGCTAGTCATTTTTATTAAATTTTATTACTCTTCTCCAGATTAAAAGTTTCTTAAGATTCCAGCAATCTGAAACCTTGTTATTACACTGTACATAATATCAATGTTATTAAAACATTGTAGGGATGGTGAAGAAGAAAGGAAAGAAGGGAGAACAGTAAGTAAATGAGAAACAAGTTCGTTTATGCATTGTTATGTTCATTTGTCCTGTTTATGATTGTTATAGATCCGGAGATGTCCCAAAGAATGATGGCGATGATCTTGACAAGGCAGTGGCAGAAATTGAAGGAGAGAGCCAAGTTAAAAAGGCTCCGAAAAAGTCGAAGAAAAAGCAGCAAGACAACTGGTAAATTTTCATTTCCCTTGATTACTGAAATATAGATTTTAGCATGGGATCTTATTTTTACTTTTTTAACAGGGAAGATGAAGTTCTCAATGAAATAGCAGAAATGAAACTTGAGGATGCAGGTTGGTTACTTGGGTTCAGCATTGATGGTGATCGTGTGGAAACATAAATACTTGCAATATTTCTGATGTTCAGGAACTGGTGAAGCCAAAGACTCGAAGCCTGCTTATCAAGAGATAGAGAAAAAAGAGGATGGCAATAAAGAGGATAAAAAACCAATAGAAAACAGCAACACAAATAATGACGATGACTTTTATAATCCGAGTGATGAGGAAACTAATAAAAAAAAGAGCAAAAAGGAGAAAAATCAACCTAAACAAGGTTGTAAAGAATTTGATTGGTTTGAGTATTTCTAGCATCGTTCAACTCTATATTTTTTATGTGAGTTCAGTAGACGTTGATACTGAAGCTGGCGAACTTCCACCGGAGGAATCGACAGTCAAAACAAAGGCCCAAAAGCAGGCTGAGAAAAAAGAACGCGAACGAAAAAAGAAAGAACAACAGAGACTTCAGAAGCAAAAAAAGGAAGGAAAGGTGAAAGAAGATGAACCAGGTTGAACATTTTTGCCTTAATTTCACTTTTTTTTTAGTTATTTAGATATTGGTTCGCCTAGTTCTATTAGTCTTCAAGTAATGCAATAAATATAACAATCTTTTTTATCCTTTATCTTATTACGTTTTTCCGCAGCCTCTGTAACTTCCGATGCTCAACCAAGTACAGGAGAAAAAATTGAAAAGATCGTCACACCAACACCTGAAGATACTTCTGCATCAGCAAATGGTATTTAGTTAATTGTACACTGTAAGCTTGACATATATTTCAGGACTTGGTATTTTTCAATGCATTTAACTGTTACATTGAATTTCATCTCGATGGTAATCACTCTTGAAATATCCACCTTATTATTACAATAAGTTGATAATCCATATAATAAGTGCGAAAGTTTGTTCGTTTGTCTTTAAACAACTTTGTCATTTCTTATCGGTTCTGTATTTTTTTTTTGGAAGATCCTGCTCAGGATGAAGGACAGGCAACATCCAAGAAAAAAGATAAAAAGAAAAAGAAAGGAAAGGAATCAGCAGAGGATGAAAAGAAGGCGAAACGAAAACCAAACAAATCTATGATCAAGGTCTGAACTGAAATGACATTCTGAGCAATTGTGTTTATCAAAATTCTGCAATGTTTTTGGATGTTGACAGGCTATGCAAGAGCAACTGACAAAAATCAAAGAAGAGGAAGAAAAACTGAAGAAAGAAGAAGAGGAGAGGATACAAAAGGCGGAAGAAGCCGAAGCTAAAAGACTCCAGAAACTGGAGGAAGAAAGATTGCGAAAGGAGAAAAGAAAGCAGAAAGAAAAGGAAAAGATTCAAAGATTAAAGAGAGAAGGTATAAGAAATATCTTTGGTAATATCCTAGTTTGACGTCCCAAATTATTCCCGTTGACGAGATTCAATGAAACTTGCACAGAATCCTTAAGTCAGTCAACCAAAGCAATTGGCATCATGAAATCACTCAAGAGTGGTCACGGAAGTTGGTTTTAGGGCTGAGCTAATGGTTTTATTTATTATTATGAAGGAAAATATTTGACACCTGCGCAAAAGGAAGCCCAGAAGAAGAGGGAAGCTTACGTCGAAAGTCTACGCCAGCAAGGTTTACTCCCGACTGAGAGAGATCCGTCAGAGAAAACAAAAAAACCTAGGTACATATTTATTAATTTTTTATCCATACTGTATGTCTGTGAATCAGGAACCGCTTTGGTTAGGTACGAAGATCGACGACGAAAAAAGCCAAAAAAGCAAGAGGAACCATTGCAGCAGCAGCAAGAGGAAGGGACGAAAGAAACAACAGTTGTTGAAGTGGAAGTAATTGAGGTAACTATTAATTACTAAGTGGCAATTACTGTTACTGCACTTATTTATACTTGTGTTTTATTGACTTTATTTTTGTTGCAGAAAGAAGTTGAACAAGTAGTAAAAGAAGAGGAAGTTGAGGATGATTGGGAAAACATAACTGTGGAAGAAAGTGATGAAAATGAAATGAAGAATGAAACAGGTATAAACAGGAGAACCTGGATTTTCAAACAAACTGGTTATGCGTTTATAGTGCCGTCCCATGGATACGTTCGATTAGGTTAGCCTAAATGAGATAAGGTTAGGATCGGGTAAACCAACCCTTGCCGCCTAAAAACCCACTTAAACTAAACCTTAGCTCTCCTAACGTGACAGATTTTCGTACGGACAACGTTACTAAACTGGTACCCATAAACATATGCGTAAGTAATAGTATTTACATAATGTCTCCATTCTCTATTCAATACAGATTGTATTGGTTAATTGTAGGTCTGCAGATTTGTATAATGCGTTGTATTTTATATCTCCGGTATCAAGACCACATACATATATATATATATATATTTAGTTTTCATATATTAATTAAATAAATATTTGCAGTGAAAAACGATGTGGAGCCCAAAGGCAGCAATGGTGAGGAAGCTGACGAAGATGAATCTGAAGAGGAGAGCAGTGAAGAGGAATCGGAATTAGAAGAAGTAGAGGAAAAAAGTGAGGAAGAAGAATGTTCTCCGAGAGAAAAAGCTGTGCGCAGAATACAGGTATATAGGTCACAAATATGATATTCATTGACAATAGTCCTTTGAGCTCACTTTTTCGAATTATTCAATTTATTAGAAACGAAAGGAGACTCACGAAAAGAATAAAAATATGGAAGAGAAACGTTCACCGGTAATTTGCGTCATGGGTCATGTAGATACTGGAAAAACAAAGATTTTGGACAAGGTGATATAACCTATAACAGCGTCCTTTGCAATTATCAAATTTCTTCTTTATCCTGATTCATATCCAGATAGATGACTACCCTGAAAAGATTAAATTAAAACCTAATAATTTATTCATTTATTTATAAATCATTTTTTTCACTATATACTTTCTTAATACTTAATTGATTGGAGTCCTAGAACAACATATGACAATATTCAACTATCAATTTTCACAGATACGTCACAGTCATGTACAAGATGGGGAAGCAGGTGGAATAACACAACAAATAGGGGCTACATACATTCCAGTAGATGTTATCAAAGAGCAAACTAAAATGGTTTGTTGTGATATTATTTCATTCTGAATCTAGCTAGATCTGTTGGGGGTTTGGCAGTTTTGTGTATTATCTCACCTTGTATTATATCATATTATAACGTCTCAACAATAATATCAATCAAGTAAAAATTTCAATGTGTTACACACAAGTCATTCAAACTTAACTAAAAAAACCAACCCAGTAATCCAATAGCAGTAACATTGCAAGAAATTCAACTATAGGTGAACAACTTCAATATCGAATTGCCGGGACTCCTCGTTATTGACACCCCCGGACACGAATCTTTCAGCAATCTCAGGTCCAGGGGTTCGTCCGTTTGCGACATGGCGATATTAGTCGTCGATATTATGCACGGTTTAGAACCGCAGACTCTTGAATCAATCGCCATGCTCAAAAAAAGGAAAACTCCATTCGTAGTGGCTTTGAATAAGGTGATGATGATGTTATATTACTTAGACTTGAAATTTTTTTATGACCCAACACATTTAATAGATTGATCGCCTTTATGAATGGAAACGCGGACCAGATTCAGACATTGTGAATACATTGAAAAAACAGAAACGACATGTCAAAGATGAATTTGAGCAAAAAGTCAATGACATTGTTGTACAGGTATTGTATATCTTCTGTAAGTTATATTAGGAAGGTGAAATTACTGGATTATTCAGTATTCTACAATATATTCGTGGTGTAAATGCCTTGTATCTCTATCTGTATATAGTTCGCCACCCAGAACTTGAATGTCAAATTGTTCCATGAAAATGATGATCCCAAGGATTGGATAAGTTTGGTTCCGACGTCGGCCCACAGCGGAGATGGCATGGGAAACCTGATGGCGCTCATAGTTCAGCTTTCTCAAACAATGCTTGCGAAAAGACTCGCTTTTTCCGAAGAACTACAGTGCACTGTGCTTGAGGTACTATTATGGTTTCCTCTGGTCATTCACAGTGTATTGTGAGTATGGTAACAATAATTGAAATGTACACAGGTCAAAGCTATACAGGGATTAGGAACAACCATCGATATCATCCTGACCAACGGAAGGTTAAAATATGGCGACACCATTGTAATAGCGGGGGTGGACGGACCAATCGTGACGCATGTCAAGGGCTTACTGATGCCCGAGCCGCTTAAAGAACTCCGGGTTAAGGTAAGTGTTGACTATGTCAATGTTCCCTATTTCATTGCCAGGTCGAGTAAATAAATTTTATTCGTCAATTTTCTTTGACGAAATATATCTCATATTATCTTTTGTTCAGTAATATCTATCTTAGTCATCTCTTCACGAGACTATGAAACAGCATTTTATTGTAATTTGAGTCTAAAATATGTAAAGAAAGCCTTCAAATTTTCATACTAACTTATTTTATGGTAATGCTGAACTTCAGGGTACAATTAGGTAATGTTTCTTCATTAGGACAGGCTAAGAATATTTATTCAACATTTTATATCTAGAATCCCTACAACAAATATGATTCTTTGAAAGCTGCTCAGGGCGTGAAAATTTTAGCCAAAGATCTCGACAAAGCTCTCGCCGGAACGCAACTCCTCGTCGCTCATCATGAAGATGAAATTGATATTTTAAAGGTTCATTTAATTTTGTGATTCTAGTGTAAAGTGTAACATTGGATGTGCAAAGAGCTACTGTGGTTCGAGAATTACAAAATTTCATCTTATTCTGGATTTTAATTTCATTCAGTAAATTCACTTTTTGCAAGCTGTTCTAGTAACAATATATTATTTGTAATTTTTGAAATAGGAAGAAGTTCAAGAGGAAGTCGAGAAGACACTTAAAAGCATAAAGCTCAAGGAACGTGGTGTCTTTGTACAAGCATCGACACTGGGATCACTGGAAGCCTTACTTGCTTTCTTGAAGCAGTCGAAAATACCCTTTGCAGGTGGCCGCATAGTATTCTTATTTGCAGCAAGATTTAATATTGATATATTATTAAATACTAACAATCAGCAGTTGCAATCTGCTCACTGATACATATTCCATCTTAGAGGAGTCTTAGATAAACACACCTGCCTGGGTGAAGGAAACCACTAGATAAAATCACAATGATGCCTTTCTGGTTGTTAAATAACTAATTCTGATTGAATACAGGTATTAGCATAGGACCGGTCCATAAGAAAGACATTATGAAGGCTTCTGTAATGCTTGAACATGATTCCCAGTGGGCTGTCATTCTGGCTTTTGATGTAAAGGTACTAACCAGGAGGTTTTTTGGAGTTCCTTTTTCAATTCTCTAATAAAATTGTGTCTGTGTTCATTGTAAGGTTGAAAGAGAAGCGCAAGAATTAGCAGATAGCATGGGTGTCAAGATTTTCACAGCTGACATTATTTATCATCTTTTCGATTCCTTCATGCAACACAGAGAAGATCTTAAGAAGCAGAAACAGGAGGAATTCAGAAGTGTCGCTGTGAGTAGTTGCTTAATGTGTTAAAATGAACCGTGGGTTTTTAAACTTTCGCAGGCCACAACTCAATTATCAAAGTGAATTTTTCGCTTAGCACATCTGCTTCTCCAAGCTGATACAAATAATTCTTGAGTCTAAGTTATTCAAGATATCTTTTAGATAAAAATTTGACGACAGTGGCATAAATCAATAAGTTTTATTTTTGAATACTTGAATTTTGCAACAATAGGTTTTCCCGTGTAAGCTACGAATATTACCTAACTGTGTATTCAAATCTCGAGATCCGATTATAATCGGAGTTGCAGTGGATGCCGGCCAACTGCGTAAAAACACTCCAATCTGTGTTCCTAGCAAAGAGGTAATATTTCGGTTATTATTAATTAATCGGTTATTATTGTAATTTTATCAAGTAATCATCTTCTATTATCAGTTCATTATGCTTGGCTATGTTACTAGCATCGAGTTCAATCACAAGAATTTAGATTTAGCACGAACCGGTCAGGAAGTTTGCATTAAAATCGAGGGACAACCAGGGGAGGCACCAAAGATGGTTGGAAGACACTTCGTTGAGAGTGACATCTTAGTGAGCAAGGTAAACTTATGGTAATTTTCATATCTTTTCTTTTGCGAAGATTGCATAATTTGTTTTATTCCACCTTTTCGTTTAAGATTTCCAGGGAATCGATCGATGCCCTGAAGGGCTGGTTCCGTGATGAAATGCAGAAACCCGATTGGCAGTTGACGATCGAGTTGAAAAAGTTGTTTGAAATCATGTAACTTCATGACCCTGGGTGGGCTAATTCCTTTTTCTTTCTCATATTTATGCAATACGACTCGGATGTTGTGACACAGACTTAAAGTGTTGTATCGGATTGCAATTATGTGTCTATACCACTCGTGCTTGGTGAGGGCAATCGCTTCTGAGACAATGATAGAGCCAGACAGTTGTGGTTTAACTTCCCTTCTTATTTTGCACTGTCTGTAGTAGCTTTTGTCCGGATTGCTTTGAATACCGAGTTTTTGTGGCACAGTGTAAAAAAAATATGTGCAGTCCTGTTTTATGAGATGGTTGGGTCTTGAAAATAAACTAGCAGTTTGTGGTGATATTACTCCTGGTTGAGATGATCTGCAAAGTATTGAGCGAAGAGTTAAATTATAGGATTGCAGAATAATCAATTTAACCCTACATTGACGAGTTCACCTACTGTTCATTCATCAGCTACAGATTTTGAAGCCAAAGGAGTTTGCTGTGACCTTTGTTGGAATTTAAGATTTTTACCAAATGAATGGTAAGGGTACCCGGTGCTTGATGTCAATCCCCGTAAGGTAAGGTAGATATGCTTCTATCACCAGAGGCTTGGGGATTGCCTTATAGCATTAAAACAAGCAGTCAATACATACTGAAAATTTTTATTTATGTATATAAACAGTGATTATAAGATATTTCAGAGAGCAAAATCAATATGAACTACAGAGTAGAACACGAAGCAAGCTTATTTAATAAGAAATGGAAATTTGTTTTGGTCTTCAGAGGGAACTTGTTCCCTTATATACATGAACATCCTATTGCATTTTCAACATTCAGAATAAATCATCAATCAAGGCAAACAACATGTCATTAATCCTATGGAACTTGGATTAAAAGACATGATTGAAAATGGACAATGATTTTTACAATGTGTTATTTTATTTCCTATGTATTCTCATCAAATAGGAAAATCTATTGCATCCTCGTCATCATCGATCTGTATTGTTGGAGGTGACTGTTCCAAAGCTTGGTTTTGAGATATGTCAAGTAGAGTCTTTGGTGTAGTACTGGCACTTCGGATCTTAGCTTTCTGTGTTTCACCATCGCTGTGCTCGCTGCCGCAGGAGGAGGTGATTGACGAGGAAAGGATCGAGGGTGTGTCCTTGTTAATGGCTGTTTGGTGTTCTTGACAGTGGGTCGGAGGGCTTCCCTCCTTTGCAGATGCTTTTAGTCCCTGTTCGGATAAACAGTATGATATTGTGTAAACAGTTATGGCGTAGGTGTAAAATTTGCTTCAAACTATTAACCTCAAATGGCTTTAAGTGTATCCGCAAATGTAAATTGACTTCAGCAGCCCGACTTATGTAAGGGAAGTTTCCTCCTGTTTTTAAGTGAGCCTTTTTTGCATATGGGAAACATTTGTAAACGTCGTCTTTCACACACTGAAAAATAAAATATAATGCCATGTGTGAATGAATTGTTCTACCACAAGTGTTTCTATGTGGGCAATACCTGAGATATGGCACAACTATCAAATACATCTATAATCGTCACAGGAATGTGCTGCAGCACATGCGGTTGTCTTAAATATTCTCCATTACAGTGAAGCGTGAGTCTGGATGCGATCTCCTGCTGCGTCAAACCGTCCAAGCAATCAACGACAAAATCAGTAGCGTCGGCTTGCTGGGAATCCATAGTGTCTGTCAAACTTAATATTAGTACTGTACAAAAATAGTGATGATTGGGAGGACAATGCTGCTTACCACACTCCAAACTTCCAAGTAATAGTCGTTTCAGAATAAAGCCGGGAATCATCCAAAAAGCAGATGACGCCCGGGTGTATCTGAATACATTCGTGTCGGTGAAACCGTTACAAAGAATCATGGACGCAACAAAGCCTGTGTTGCGCATTCGTTCTGCAAATTTTAGTCCGAGGTAGGCACCGAGGGAGCATCCAAAAATGTGGATCTGTTGTTGCATAGTGACAATAGTTAACTGCTTCAAATAAATTGAGCAAAATACTCTATGTAGTTAAAGTGGTAAAATTAAAAGGACCACAAATGGAAGAATATAATTAAAATACCTGATCCAAATGCAAGTAGTCCATTATCTTGCGTAAACCAATGCAAAATTCTTCGACGTTCCAGTACACTGGATAGTCCAAGGCTATTACCCGGTAGCCTACAGCAGGCAAGCTTAGCACCTGGTGTATTGGTATATACATGTAGAGGCTAGTTTATTTGGGAGTAGAAGTACAAGATACAGCACCTGACGATAGAATACATCTGCATTTCCGCTCGCAGGAGGAAGGCACAGAATTGGCGATTTGATAGATTTCGGTCCAGCGTCATACATCTTCCATACCTTGGAATCGTTGTCATCTACGATGACTCGCTTCAACGGGATGGCGCTTCGAAAACTAAGGTATTCGTTTGTATTGACAACTCTATTGTTTGCCATGTTCTACTAGCTTCGTACGAACTACTACATGACCAGAAAAGTGTTTATATGTAAAAATATTTCCTTCAGGCAATACACAGTAACGAAATACACAATACTTTCACGATTAATGTTTTGGAGTTGGACTTTGTTATTGTGATTCGTGAATTCGTGATGAGACGAATTCACCGGAATTCTGGAAGCGAGAGATCTCACGAAAAAGGCAAATATTTTTACAGTGTTCCCACTGTATTTCTTGCCCGACATTAATAGCCTCATTACCGAACAGTAAGTATGTTGCTGTAAGTATTGTGCACTTTTCTATTTTTTTTTATTTCGTTATTTAGTCTATTTAATATACTTGTAAACTTTAGTCAATTTTCACTCCACAATGTTACGTTTATGGCATTCCTGCAGCGTTTGGGAACATGAAATAGTAAACCTTTGTGAGGCTCTCATTTAAATTAGATCAGGATTACGGTTTATTTTCGCCTATTGCTATTCCGTTCTCTCGACGTTGCCATTTAAGAAGAAGCAATAATTTATACATTCCACAGTGTGAAGTGACCAGTCATATTATTAATGTAAGTACTACTACATGATTATATTACACTACTAATTATATATTTTATTTCATACTAGCCTTTAATATCCTCCATCAGAATTCATGATAATCCTAGTATAGATCCTTTATTGTTAAATAATGTTAAAATTTAATAGGGTAGCTACAGTTTTATGACGTGCATGCTGATATGTGAAGACAGGAGTTATAACTATAAAGACTGAGTATTCTGATAGTATTAGAGTTGGTTCGTAATTAAGTAGACCGACAACTGTTTGTAGTCTTCCCGATCGACGACAATATTCAGAATTTTAAGAATGGACAAACTTTTACAAGTTGGTACCGTTTCTAAGACATAAGTTTAATTTAATGTCGTATTTGTTTCATTTTCAGACAACTTTAAATAGGACATTTTGGTCCACATGAAAAGGGTAGTCATACTGGAAAGTAGCACACGATATTGCAAAATTTTACAAAATGGCCTTGTACGATGACTTTCATGAATAAATGGAGTCCAATATCATACCTTTTGATTGCTCGTCCGCGTCCAACGCTCAGAGCAGTTTCGAGCCCAATGATCTCAAAAGCCGAGCGGCTGAAGAAAATGAGAATCATTTGTCGACATATTTGATAGAAGGGATATTGGAAAGTTTTTCCCTGCACGACAATGATTATGATAAGATTTCGGAGAAGAAAGCGTCTTGTTCGTGTGATGATGGGTCGGTCGCTTCCTCCTACTGCCTCGATTGCAAAGATTACCTCTGTTCAAAGTGTGTGTCTGCTCATTATCGTGTGAAACTTACTAAAGATCATAACATGACACCTGTGTCTTCATATCAAGTATGTACTATTTGTTGTTGCTATTATTATTTAAACTAAATAAAATTGTGAATAATAATGAAAACAACAAAGGAAAAATACAAGTTACTAATGTGAATAGTGAGAATTATTGTTTTGATTCAAAATTTCTTTGTCCGTAGATGTTTGGACAAGCAAACATGAAGGTCAAAGATCTCATGTCAAACAGTTTGTCAGATTCCAAATCATTGACGGATCATGACCTGAGCTGTTGTGAATTACATCCAAATGAAGTGCTACGCCTTTATTGTGATTTGTGCTCAGTGGTAGGAATTTTGAATATTTTCGATTTGTAGTTTGTTTGTTAAATTGTATAGAAATCCCATCCCTTTGCTGTCTATAACATTATGGTCACCATATGGTTCATTTTAAAAACTCAAAATTAAAGCTATATATTTTCACTGAAGGGATATTCATTGTTATATATAAATCCAGCACTTCTGTTTGATTAATTATAATCAATGAAGGTCACTACTGTTGAAATGTTTGTTGAATTTTTGTTTTATTTGTATGACCAGGCTATATGTAGTCCTTGCGCAGTTCTCAATCACAGCGGTCACAATATCCGATACCTCAAGCAAGCGATAGACGCAAGCAAAATGGAACTATTATCTCTGCTCTCAGAAGCCAAGTATGTCATTTAGTTTAAATGAATCTTTTTAAATCAGGACTGTGAATTCGTTACACAAAACATTCGGCTCCGACTTCTCAAATCGGGATCCCACAGACTCGGCTAAGTGTAATTAAAATAATTATATAATTCCGATGTAAATTTAAAGTGCACGGCATACAAAGCTATTTCATCACTGCCAATGTAAATCATACTACTTCATAGCACATGTTGAAGTTTGGATACATCGTTATGACATTTTGAAGTTATTTATTTTTACAAACAAACATTGAGTTACAAACATTAAGTGACATCAAACATATTATTGGTATATATGTGGTTGTAGCAGAACATTTGCCTCATAACATTTGTGAAAACTCCACAGCCCTGTTTTGAATAAAACAGTGATCAGCGTCCCAGTAGCTAATTTCATTTGTTACTCAACTTCTAACAGAGCACAAATGAATGCGTTGGAGAAAATATCGCAAAATGTCGAAACCACCATAGAGAACCTGGATACCCAAGCCAATACTGTATGCACCGATATTCAAGCCACTATTCGTAAGATCACTACAGTACTCGAGAACAGACAGCACAATCTGGTTTATAACGTGCAACAAATCAGACAGGTATGCATGGCAACTACGTACTAAACATATTATCTGACTTTTAATTGTTAACAATGAATGATATAGGAGAAATTCAAGGTCCTGTGTAGCCAAATCAAAACTATTCATCAGGGAAACAATGACCTGAAACTCTTAGTGGATCAAGTGAAACAAACTTTTGATACTGGAAGTAATATGGAGATCCTGAAAGGTCTGTGGCTTAATTCATTCCGTTTATTGTAGAGAATGCTAATTTGATGTAACCAATCATGACTTTCTTAATCCTGGACTATTTTAGCAAAGGAAAGTCTCTCAGCTGCTCTAGTTTCCGCCAATCGATTGCTAACAAGAAACCGCGTCCCTCATGAAGATTCTAACATCATTTTCTCTGTGTGCGATCCTGGAGTTCAAGAGATTATTGGAGGGATTGGTAAAGTATCGGGCGGGGCCTCGGCCACTTTTTCCATGGTCTCTGGAATGGGTGTATCAAAAGCAAAATGCAACAAATTCAGTCACTTTGAGGTCATTACATTTAATCCACTGGGTGAGCCTTGTAGCACTGGCGGCGACCCTGTTCATGTGGTCATCACTGCACCAGATGGTACAGCGCTGCCGTTCGAATTTATGGACCGTCAGGTAAATGTTTTTTCATGTCATTTCTCCTTTTCTAAGATTGTCTGACTCAAAAGATGTTTTTCAAATAATATGCAAATAATACAACACTTTAAATTTACTAATTTATGATCCCAATTCTTCCCCTGAAATGCTGAAATTCTTCTCTTGGTTATGAACCCCAAAATTTCATCTAATCATCTTGGAATGTTTTTATCGCAGGATGGTACCTATACAGTCCGTTATCAGCCAGTAGTAGAAGGTGAACATATAATAATGGTCACTATCCGTGGGCTTCCTGTTGTGGACAGCCCGTTTCGTGTGTGCGTGAAACGGTCCCAGCAATATTTTGAAGGCAGTGGAATCCCAAGATTGATGTTCGGCAGTGAAGGGGAAAAAGACGGGCAGCTCTGTAGACCATGGGGCATCGCTTGCGATTCTCGTGGTTACTTTGTTGTCGCAGACAGAAGCAACAACAGAATCCAGATTTTCACACCAGATGGTAGTTTTCTGAGAAAATTTGGCATCCCAGGGAAACGCCCCGGTCAGCTCGACAGACCGGCCGGTGTCGCGGTCGACCGGGACCATCGCATTGTGTTGGCGGACAAGGATAATCATCGTATACAGATTTTCACGTTCAACGGGAATTTCTTGCTCATGTTTGGTGAAAGAGGTTCCAAGAATGGACAGTTCAATTATCCCTGGGACGTCGCCTCGGACTCGAGAGGCATGATAGCCGTGACCGATACCCGCAATCACAGAGTGCAGCTGTTCAATAACGAAGGTATGTTCATCAGTAAGTATGGGTTTGAAGGGATGATGTGGAAACATTTCGATTCACCTCGGGGTATCGATTTTATTTCAAACACGTCAGCTCTGGTTGTTTCCGATTTTAACAACCACAGACTTGTCATCATCCAACCCGACCTCAGGTCGGCACGTTTCTTGGGCTCGGAGGGTTCTCAACCCTCTCAGTTTTTGCGTCCTCAGGGTGTGGCAGTAGACGAAGATGGGAATTTCGTCATCGCTGACTCTAGAAACCATAGGTTGCAGGTATTTTCGCCTTCTGGCACGTTTATCGCTATGCTTGGAGGTACACAGGGTAACGGACCGAATCAAATGGACCGTCCTTCGGGAATTGCCATCATGCCCAATGCTGGCATCGCTGTGGTTGATTTCGGAAACAACCGCATTTTGGTGTATTAGTGGTTCAGTTAGGTGGAGGTGAATGATCCCTATATCTTATTATTGATTCCAATTTGACTGGGTGGGTCGTGAAGAATCAGGTTCGAAGTAACATTTTCAGTTTTACTAAGCTTATTAAAAATTCTGATGTATTTAAAACGAATCGTTTCCTATTACTAATTTCCACCCTGTATATTACAGTAGTTCTTTGTATGACCTCATTATATATGTAGAAATCAGTTCCAACTGTATATAAATCTAACTCTAATTATCGCTAACCTTTTAGTCGAGTTCCAGTGTATAAAAGTATGTTTATTTGATGATACGTTAGTCCATTCTTTTGTCACTTTTTCTCCAAACACTTGTAGCCAACACAGTTCATTTCTTATTGTTCTCGGTACTTCTAAAGTAAATTGTTAATATCTAACCACTACGATCTACCTCCGTCATCAGACTGCTCTCTAACACTCCGTTTCACTGTGCTTATGACCCAAAATCGCTGCATAATCATGTACCCTTGTCCCACATCCATCCTAATCTAGTTTTCTTGTTGACTGCACATAATTGAATCTGCACATCATTGTGCACAATCTGCACAATATGCATTTATGAATATGGGACTGATTACATGGTAGAAACTCGGGTATCCCAACCAGGGTGCGATACTCATGTGTTGACAGCTGATTAAATTTAAAAGTAATTTTCCTTTTTCTGGGAAATTAAAATGACAGTATAAACTAAGGACTCGCAAATGTTCACTTTTCTTTCTTAGATAAGGAATACAGATTAGAGATTGTGAAAAATCTTAAGTGAAGATGGTGAACATTAGAATGTTGGGGCACCCAGTGATAAATCAGGTGTAATGATAAATGAGCACCGCTGATATAAAAAAAATTATTCCACACTAATGTTACAAAATATTTTCATTTCAATTATCGGGTAATTAGAAACTAACCTCAATCAACCTCAGACATTACACATAGGCTTGAAAATGCTAATTTGAAACTTAGAATTTCAAATTTCTTTCTGTGTTTATTCATAAGGCCCTCCAGCAGCAGTGTACATATATTTGTTACTCAATTCACGAAACGGAATCACATTCTATACAGGAAACAAATGTATGTACGGCCGATTCCCTCTAATTATTAAACTATGAAAAAGGCCTGTGTTGTTTTGTTAACATAGTTCTTATTTGTGTTAGACACAACATTGATGTTACTATTAGGTCAAACCTGTCGAAAGTTTGAACATAATTGTTTGAATTTTGCTATTTTATCTTCCATGTGATTCTCACCTGCATTTCTCAGTCAAATTAGTTACAATAACCCTCAGACTGCTGAGAAAACCTAACGCTACCCTCATTTTTCCAGTTATCGTAAATTTTTATCATTGCCCGAAGCAAAACTAATACCTCACTCATATTTTTCACTCTAGCTTTCTGCACCTAACCTCATAATATTCCTATGCCTATATAAGTATATACACCTCAGTGTATTGGACTACAATGTTTGGACACTGCTAGATAGTAACAGTAATTGTATATATTCTCTAGTAGTGGCTGTATGTGCTCAAAATTTTCTCGATTTTAGTGTTATGTATTGTGAAATTTGTTTCTTCGCTTTGGATCGTTTTAATTTTTTTTGCAACAGTTTCAATTTTTATTCCCTCTAAGGTTAATTGTTTTATCACCAACAGTGGATAGCTTGCTTTTATCACCGATGTGTTGCATCGAACATATTCAGGGCATTGCCAAAGAGAATTTTGAACGTTGTGGTTCTGAACCAAAAAAAATCCCATAAAGACGAAAAATTTCTTGTTACTACTACTTCATTGTCAGAACCATCATATGGGGCCACTCTCCTAGAGAGCAGGTGTTTTGTACAAAGATTATCTTACCTCAAGAAGAAGTTGTTCTGTAAAATTTATGCGCATACCTCATTAGCTATGGCAATAAAATGAATTTATACTGAAAGTCCTCAAAGGGCCCAGCAAAAAAAAGCAACAATATACCTCAATCGAATAAATGTGCGTGCGTAACACTTCTTAATGTATCTGTTATGTATCTTCGTAATATTAGCATTCAATTGAATTGAACTATTTTCATGCTAGAATGAATATAGAAATAAATGAATATCTCTTGAAGACAGTTCTGATTTTGAATGCTAGGAAATTCAATCGTAATATTTTTACTTATATAAAATATTGTATATATATTAATTGTGAGTAAGTGATATCAAGGTCACCCATCCTCGCACAAATCTATGCCTCGTAGTTCGAACTCTGAATTTGAGAGAAATTCCATTCAGAGTTCGAACAGTGCTTGATATAATTCGCCGTCAATCACAAGTAGATGTTATAATAATAGTAGTAATGGGCTATAATAATAACATATTTGATGGTGTCGCGTGATATAAGCGTGGTAATCATATATTCCTACACATATCCTAATCACAATAAAGAAACAATAAATTCCAGCCAAAGCGTATTACCATTTCCCTATAGACATTCACACATGTTTGTACGTCATGTCTTCGTTGATCATTACAATAAAGGAACAATAATTTACGCTAGCACGTACAGCGGCCAGCTGGGCGTTCCTTCGTCTTTTTAGAACTCTAGAGTTCTATTGTACTCGGTGTCGAAATATATGCGAGTTTGCAAGTGACCATTTCGATAATTCTCTCGTACTAGAGCCAGACAGTATGCGAGAGAACACGTGTGCTAAGCGTGTTGCATAGCAGTTCAATCATTCTCCAATTTTATTCTCCTCGATTTAGCAAATTATTAGGCCTTTTCTATGGTTTTCCTGGGTCTATGCATTTCCTGAGTTTTGTGTTATACGGTACAAAGTATAGCTTAAAAAAAACAGGTTGCTTTAGCAGATTTTTAAAGCAGCTAAAAGTTAAATAAATATAAATAAAATAATAATAAACACGTATTAACATGTTCATGTTAAAAGTTCAGTAACTAAAATTGTGCTATTCACATTTTCTACTACTGTATATGAAAAAAATATCATAATATATGTTTCGTTTTGTTTACTTATTTTAAAGCCTAGGAACTAGCAATGCGTAGCAAAATCGAAGTGAGAGCTTGGAAACCAATGTGCAAATAATGACCTATTAAAAACCGTCAAACTTTGAAATAGGTCGATAATTGCCAATCAGTCACAAACTGTAGTTGCTTCTTGCTGACTTTACTGACTGCAGTTGCTTTACTGACTGCTTTGCTTATTCGTTGTACTTCTCCGCTTTATGGTATGTAAGTATCTTTTATCTCTATTTATATCCAAACCGTCCTCCTAATTTGTCACCTTTGTAAAGCACAAAACATACGTGACAATATAATCAAATGGTTTGAAGAAACAGTTGTCGTAAAGGAAGTGAAGAAAAATAGTTATCACTTACAAGGTTGTGAATGTCTCGTCGGTTAAAAAACTTAGCAGTTAACATCTGGCTGTGTTTTATTGTAGATTCTCACTGTGACAGGAAGCTAGTTGTTAATTATTTGACGAAACATGCCTATGTTGCATTATTATTGTATCAGAATCTGGCCCGTATAACAGTAAGGTCACCTTCGCGCTCGAAACCGATCCTCGTGCAAATTTTCGGAGCACCCAATCGAAAACTTTCGGAGTTATGGACACACGAACATCCGACACACACACACACACACA
>QRAM01000184.1:78331-96775 GCA_013436055.1 Halocynthia roretzi | reverse complement strand
ACTAGAGTATTCCTATCACACAGTTCGCTAGCACACAGTTTTAGGCGGCTATGCCAATTATGCCCGGATTATTAAATAATTATTTACTCCAATTTTATTGACGATATGGAACTAAAATCATTTTATTTATCAATGTTTGGTGTCTAGCAACATCCTGCAATAAAAAAAAAATATTTAAAATTAGTACAAAAAAAAATATGTCCATATCAAATTTTATGCCAAATGTGCCCAAAATCTGTCCCAGCCATTTTGGACCCTTTATAGGTAGCTTGTCAAACTCAAACTTTGTCATAATTTTTCTAAGACTACCATCAACCATTTCCCAAAAGTGTCGTTTTCAATTTCGCGCAAAATAAGTGTCAATTTTAGCTTTGAAATGTCACTTTTTGACCCAAAATATCGTCTACCACCCTTCGGACCCCCCAGGCTCTCACAGTTAGTGTGTCAAACTAAAACTTCGTCAAAATCTCTTTAACGATCACATAAACAATTCCTGAAAGTTTCGTTCTCAAATTCGCGCAAAATCGTAGGTAATTTATGCATCAAAAATACCATTTTTTTACCCAAAAATTAGAGTTTGCCCCTTTGGGCTCCACGGGCCCTCACAGTTGGCTTGTCAAACTTAAACTTTGTCAGAAATATTTATATTATCGTCAAAAACAATCCCTGAAAGTTTCGTTTTCAATTTCGCGCAAAATAGATGTTAATTTACGTCTTGAAATGCCGATATCATATTTTCTGACCCAAAATATGGCACACGGATATTGGACCAAACATACCCACACAGTTGCGTTTCAAATTTCAAACATTGTCAAAATATTTCCAGCAATGATATCAACAATTCCTGAAAGTTTCGTTTTCGAATTTGCTCAAAAACGGTGTCAATTTACGTTTGATAAATACCGTTTTTTGACCCAAAAATTCATGTCCGCTTCAAGTTAACCTTCCAGACTTCCTGATGTCGATTTATTTTTGTAACGTAAGATTCACGTACAAGAATCAATGTTGAATATAGGACATGCAATACACTTGATGTAGAAACAATACATACATCTCAAATACAAGTCTACCTTGTTCAGCGGCTCCCGTTTGCCTGTGAGGATTTATTCTTTACAGGTATCACCGATAATGTAGATTAGTCTTACACCTCGTTCAATTTTCCAGTGCAACGTTATATTATCTAAAAAAATCAATACGGCGCTCGTAGCGATTGTATTTAAAGAAATTGTAATAAGGTTTAAATTTGACAACGCAATTGTGTTGGCTCACGGAGCCATACAGGGAAAACATGATGTATCTTGCGCTAGAAACGGTCATTTCGAGACCTGAATTAACATATATTTTGCGTGAAATTTGAAACGAAACTTTCAGGGATTGTTGATGACGGTATCACAAAAATTCTGACGAAGTTTGAGTTTGACACACCAACTGCAAGGGCACGTGGGGCCCGGAGGAAAAAGCCTAAACTCCCGCTGCAGTGGGAGTTCTAATTAACTGCTATGCAACACGCTTAGAACGTGTGTTCTCTCGCATACTGTCTGGCTCTCGTGCTGCAGCGGGAGTTCTAATTAACATTCACGAATATAAAATACTCTTTGATACACAGCAATAAAATAGAGGTATCGTTGGCGAAGATATTTTGTTCATACAGTGCCGTAGATAGCCTTCCAGAAGAGGGCTGAGCAATTGGTTAACTACGACTATGAAGCTGAGCGCCGCACTCGTCATGTGCGCGTTTTACGTGTACATGAGCAAAGTTGATTGCCTTACGAATGAAGAAGGTGAGCATCTCAAATATTCATAAGATGATTTATATTGAAAATATCCTATTTAAAGAAATTCTGTTATATACAGGGCTGCCAGATCGTGCTTATTTCTAAGATTTGTTCTCATGTTGAAAAACAATGTCTTAGAAAATGTTAATGTTCTTGTTTCTAGAAAACGTGCTTATTTTTGATTTGCGTGCTTACTTATTAGACGTAGGAAGAAGTACCTAATCACATATGTTGACTACGACTATTGGTATGCCCCTTCTGTTTCCCGAAATTTATGAGATGCACGAGCTGATTTCCAAAGACAAATACGGAATAATGAGATTTGTAATAATGTTAACAGTCGGTCCGGGTGGACAGACGAAAATCATCTGTAAAAGACCGAGTGACATCACTTTCGGACGCGTTACTTGCAGCAGTGATTTCTCAGTTGTTGATCGCCTTGTCGCAGTTCAGTTTTCCCAAGGCTAGATTTTCTAGGTTCCGTTTTCACAGGGTACTCGCTTTTAAGGAAGCAGTCAAGAAAGTTTACTAACAATATTTTAGTATCGAAAAGTTTCTTTTTAACCCTTCGTAATAATTTGCACCGTGCAGCTATTTTCTTATTTCTCTGTTGTTCACCGTCTCAGTTTCCGTCCACACTACGTCCACAAAAGGGAGAAATAGTGATGAAGAACTCAAAGAGACCTACCACGTATTTGATAAGGTTCCAATGAATTATTCAACGTTTTATCAATAAAATAATGACCATAGTATATTGTGAAGTATTGTAAAATATTGGTCGTTACGTAAGTAGTGCAACTGGTGTGAATTCAAGCAAAAAACTGCATTGTAATTTATGTAGGATGGAAGCGGTTACATTGAATGGGAAGAATTGAAATACGTAGAGGAGCTGGCAAGGAGCTGGTGAACCGTTGGGCGACGAAGAAGTAACGGCAAGGATGCAAGAATCCGATAAAGATGGTGACGGAAATATCGACTATGATGGTCAGTAGTAATAATTCTTCCAGCATTCATAAATATAACTTCAGTTACAACCGCCAGCATAACAGCTGCTGGCTGGCTGTATCACACATCCGGCATCCCATGAGACTATATTCATTCTGATAAACTACTCAGTTGACTGAAAAGATTTCTAAGTTCATTACCACTTAAGAATTCTTATATGAAGGCTTGTTCATCAGTCCCTAATTATAAAACGACTCATGGTCTTGTTCACTTCTGTTCCTTATGACCATATTACTTATTTGAAACGCTAAATATAATTATTCAATCCTTTAGAGATAATAATTAACAAATGTTGACAATAAACTTATATCCATAAGTCACAGCAATCAATTACAGATGCCTCATGCTTTCTTAATATACTTACTCTAACATACACTAACATTCAACTTTTCTTTACAGAATTTGTTGCTATGATGGCCGGAGAATCGCAGATGATATAAACCTAGTTATGAAAAGTATATTTTTATTCATTCTCTTCGTGATATTCTATTATTCGGTCTCCAAAAACACATTTAAACATTCTGAAAATTGCCCTTCAGTACTTCAAGTGATGCACATCTGCTTTCAAGCATGAATTTTCATCTCTCATTTTTTGATTGGTATTCCTTCAATACTATTTTTAGTCTAAGGCTCTAGGAGGTCCTATGGAGGTTACAATGTTACAAAGCTTACAAAAAAATAATACTGCACCCATTCTATCTACACCAGAAAGTTTGATCACATTCTTTTCTGTACTTAATGCTACAGACTGAAAGGCTAATAAAAGTGACTCAATCGTTTGAAATTTGATCAATATACATGTTGTCGATCCGATGTTAGGTATGGGCATTGTTGTCTGAATGGGGCACTAGGCGATACCCATGCAAGTTGTTTGACTATTATAGTGATCTTGTATATAATAACAGTATATAAGTCTTCCACGACTTCAATTCGGTAGTGTGATATACTTGATTTTACCCTTATATTTGGTTTTGGAATGGGTTTGTTGACCCCTGAGTTGAGCGGGACTATATTACCTTTTCTCTCTAACAGAGAATACGTTTCCGCTTATTCGCAATCTCGTCTATAATACGTAACTCCATCATATCATACTACTTCGCCTGCTATTGTATTGTGTCGTTAATTTAGTTATGTAATAATTCAGTAAAGATTGTAACACTGTAAAAGAAGTAGAGGTAGGTAGCATTCACACAGATATCAAGTGTATACTGTACTGTATATAGTATATACATCGTTAATTGTGGGAGTGATATTCTAATTTTCACAAATTTTCCACCCTAAACGTCCACCCGTTATTGTTGTGGTTTTCCACTACTATCTGGTTACAAATATTACCATCACTAGTTCTCTGTACAATTATACTCCGCCACCATGGGGATTAGTGTTGAAACAGGCATATACGATCTACGTGGCAAGTAGCCACTTATTTTGTATGTCGACACTCCCAGCGAATATTTTCATATGTGTCTGTTGCTCTTGGCCGGTTTCCTTGCACATGGAAAAAAGTACACGATTTGTGTATGATTTTTTACTATACAGGTATTGGGTTTTATGTGAGGTATAAAAACAAGGCATTGAATTTGATTACATTTAAACAATAAGAAAACTGATAAAAGTCAATATTTTATTTTGAAGTAATGTACAGCATCGTACTAATTATCCCGCAATATGAAATCCGTAATGACCAGAAAAATAGAAGTTTTTCCACTATTTTCATAGTTGTCCGCTAGATGGAGTCGAAGATTTAACGAATCATTGCTAATTCAGGTTGGTGCGTTACACAGACGGCCAGCGATAAGGAACATGTATCGAGACATAGACGCACTTTTTCCATTAGCACTCTGTCGAACCCATTGCCGATCAGCTACGCTGCGTACATACATGGAGGTGGAATTCAGATCTCACATAAAAATAATGTTGTTTAATTACTGTTCAAAAACATGATGATAAAAACTTTCGGATTACGGAATCTCTGATGAAGGATTTTCAGCTGTATTGGCTGGTACAGTAGCTTATACCATGGTGAACTATGGGTTATGTCAACTTCATTACGTTACGTTTTCCCGAGGGAGAGTATTTTTACACAAATATCAGATTCATATATTTTTTAAAACTTGCATTTCGGGTTGCCAAAATTATCTGACTTCCAAATACCCAAAGGACATGATATGTTGGCTACGACTATTGGTATGCCCCCTCCCGTTTCCCGAAATTTATGAGATGCGCGAGCTGATTTCCAAAAACAAATAAGAAATACAGAGATTTGTAATAATGTTAACAGTCGGTCAAGGTGGACAGATGAAAGTCATCTGTAAAAGACCGAGTGACATCACTTTCGGACGCGTTACTTGCAGCAGTAATTTCTCAGTTGATGATAGAATAAATATAAATGCAGCACAGGATACAAACTCGTCGTACAATCACAAAGGACTTGACAATCTAATCGACAATGGTCATGAAATTAGGCTGAATGTGAAGGTCTTTAACATAACACAACTAGACTTGTTTGAGACATTGCAGTTATCCCACTTACCGAACTTACCAAATACAACTAGAATTGTACACAATTATACAGAACTCTTGTCGTTGTCAATTGTAAAGTTGTCACATTATCACCACTAGCATCACCGTGCTTACTTCAGATCAATGTAATGTATAATCTACATTCTAAATTGCGTGTGATCAGCAACAAACTATATATGTGCTACACACAGATATATGCCAATGACATGAGCTGAATTTTCAAGTCAACAGCACTGACTTCAGTTTCATCAGCACAAGAAGGTCTGTTACTTAATAAAGACTCATCATCTCCAGATGGAGGATGTGGTACAATAATGTCAGAACCATGAGGAACAGGTCCAAGAGCAGACTTGCAAGCCGAAATTTACCTTTTTATTCTGTAATTCTAGAAAACTTTCACGGTCCTGTATTTACAAGTTTAAGTTTTACGAAGTTTATGGAACATATACTTCTGCTAACGATCTTACACGTTTAAAAAGTGAAGAAGGTTGGGAGGATTCTAATTAAAGCCAAAGAATTCCCTGGAGTTGACTAATTGCGCTGCTGCAGAGTCGCATCCACGCGTTCAGTTCACTTTAAGTATGCGTCAACCATATAAATAGTTCCGCTAGTTCGGCTCGAAACGACGGATGTTGGAATAGGCGTAGAAATCCCATTGCCATTTCATGAAGCAGAAAGGCAGTTCGATGAAGTGGAGATTACTAGAACCTTTAAAAATTAGTCGTCATTTTTTGCAAGCAGTGTATGTATTAGTGAGATTTGATTTTTTGTAAGAACCATTCTCTCATACTTTGTATCCTAATTTTGTTGTCGATTGAATTGATAGAGAAAGATAGNTGTATGATTTTTTACTATACAGGTATTGGGTTTTATGTGAGGTATAAAAACAAGGCATTGAATTTGATTACATTTAAACAATAAGAAAACTGATAAAAGTCAATATTTTATTTTGAAGTAATGTACAGCATCGTACTAATTATCCCGCAATATGAAATCCGTAATGACCAGAAAAATAGAAGTTTTTCCACTATTTTCATAGTTGTCCGCTAGATGGAGTCGAAGATTTAACGAATCATTGCTAATTCAGGTTGGTGCGTTACACAGACGGCCAGCGATAAGGAACATGTATCGAGACATAGACGCACTTTTTCCATTAGCACTCTGTCGAACCCATTGCCGATCAGCTACGCTGCGTACATACATGGAGGTGGAATTCAGATCTCACATAAAAATAATGTTGTTTAATTACTGTTCAAAAAACATGATGATAAAAACTTTCGGATTACGGAATCTCTGATGAAGGATTTTCAGCTGTATTGGCTGGTACAGTAGCTTATACCATGGTGAACTATGGGTTATGTCAACTTCATTACGTTACGTTTTCCCGAGGGAGAGTATTTTTACACAAATATCAGATTCATATATTTTTTAAAACTTGCATTTCGGGTTGCCAAAATTATCTGACTTCCAAATACCCAAAGGACATGATATGTTGGCTACGACTATTGGTATGCCCCCTCCCGTTTCCCGAAATTTATGAGATGCGCGAGCTGATTTCCAAAAACAAATAAGAAATACAGAGATTTGTAATAATGTTAACAGTCGGTCAAGGTGGACAGATGAAAGTCATCTGTAAAAGACCGAGTGACATCACTTTCGGACGCGTTACTTGCAGCAGTAATTTCTCAGTTGATGATAGAATAAATATAAATGCAGCACAGGATACAAACTCGTCGTACAATCACAAAGGACTTGACAATCTAATCGACAATGGTCATGAAATTAGGCTGAATGTGAAGGTCTTTAACATAACACAACTAGACTTGTTTGAGACATTGCAGTTATCCCACTTACCGAACTTACCAAATACAACTAGAATTGTACACAATTATACAGAACTCTTGTCGTTGTCAATTGTAAAGTTGTCACATTATCACCACTAGCATCACCGTGCTTACTTCAGATCAATGTAATGTATAATCTACATTCTAAATTGCGTGTGATCAGCAACAAACTATATATGTGCTACACACAGATATATGCCAATAACATGAGCTGAATTTTCAAGTCAACAGCACTGACTTCATGGAACATATACTTCTGCTAACGATATTACACGTTTAAGAAGTGAAGAAGGTTGGGAGGATTCTAATTAAAGCCAAAGAATTCCCTGGAGTTGACTAATTGTGCTGCTGCAGAGTCGCATCCACGCGTTCAGTTCACTTTAAGTATGCGTCAACCATATAAATAGTTCCGCTAGTTCGGCTCGAAACGACGCATGTTGGAATAGGCGTAGAAATCCCATTGCCATTTCATGAAGCAGAAAGGCAGTTCGATGAAGTGGAGATTACTAGAACCTTTAAAAATTAGTCGTCATTTTTTGCAAGCAGTGTATGTATTAGTGAGATTTGATTTTTTGTAAGAACCATTCTCTCATACTTTGTATCCTAATTTTGTTGTCGATTGAATTGATAGAGAAAGATAGGCAGCTAATATTTTGAACTAATATAAATTCATCAACTGATTCCACAAACTATTGTAATTTTAGTAACCGGCTTATCAAGTCGTATTGCAAGTAATTCTGATCGCCTTGTTGCAGTGCAGTTTTCCCGAGGCCAGATTTTCTAGGTTCTAGGTTTTCACAGGGTACTCGCTTTTGGGAAGCGGTTTTGGGAAAGTTTGCTAACAATATTTCAGTATCGAAAAGTTTCATTAAACTCTTTGTAATAATTTGTATGGTGCAGCTATTTTCTTATTTTCTCTGTTGTTCACCGTCCCCGTTTCCGTCCGCACAATGTCCGCAAAAGATCAATTGACGCCAGAGCAGATTGCAGAATTTCAAACTGCATTCGACATGTTCGACGACGATGGTGGTGGTGATATCAACACAAGGGAACTCGGAAGAGTCATGAGTCTGCTTGGTTGGAATCCAACACGAAACGAATTAGATGACATCATAAAAACAGTAGATGAAGACGGTTAGAAATAATGTTTGTTTAACTATGCCCCAATCCACTGCAATATTTAGATTGATATGAAGTTCACGTTTTTAGGAACCGGATGCATAAATTTCAATGAATTCTTGACGCTCATGGTGGACTGGATGAAAGACGATAAAACCAAAAATAATGATGATGAACTCAAAGAGGCCTTCCGCGTATTTGATAAGGTTCCAATGAATAATTCTACGTTTTATCAATAAAATAATGACCATAGTATATTGTGAAGTATTGGTCGTTGCGTCATGGTCTGATTTCAAGCAAAAAAACGGCATTGTAATTTATGTAGGATGGAAGCGGTTACATTGAATGGGAAGAATTGAAATACGTAATGCAAGGAACTGGTGAACCGTTGAGCGACGAAGAAGTAACGGCAATGATGCAAGAAGCCGATAAAGATGGTGACGGAAAGATCGACTATGAAGGTCAGTAGTAATACTACTTCCATCATTCATAAATATAACTTCAGTTACAACCGCCAGCATAACAGCTGCTGGCTGGCTGTATCACTTATCCGGCATCCCATGAGACTATATCCATTCTGATAAATAACTCAATTGACTGAAAAGCTTTCTATGTGCATTATCGCTTTAGAATTCTTATATGAAGGCTTATTCATCAGTCCCTAATTATAAAACGACTCCTGGTCTGGTTCACTTCTGTTCCTTATGACCATATTACTTATTTGAAACGCTAAATATAATTATTCAATCCTTTAGAGGTAATAATTAACAAATGTTGACAATAAACTTATATCCATAAGTCACAGCAATCAATTACAGATGCCTCATGCTTTCTTAATATACTTACTCTAACATACACTAACATTCAACTTTTCTTTACAGAATTTGTTGCTATGATGACCGGAGAATCGCAGATGATATAAACCTAGTTATGAAAAGTATATTTTTATTCATTCTCTTCGTGATATTCTATTACTCGGTCTCCAAAAACACATTTAAACATTCTGAAAATTGCGCTTCAGTACGTCAAGTGATGCACATCTGCTTCCAAGCATGAATTTTCAGCTCTCATGTTTTTTATTGGTATTCCTTCAATACTATTTTTAGTCTAGGGCTCTAGGAGGTCCTATGGAGGTTACAATGTTACAAAGCTTACAAAAAAATAATAATGCACCCATTCTATCTACACCAGAAAGTTTGATCTCATTCTTATCTGTACTCAATGCTACAGACTGAAAGGCTAATAAAAGTAACTCAATCGTGTGAACTTAGGTCTATATACATTACGTGGTTCCGACGAAGTCTTGCCTTTGTAACAAAAAAAGTTCTTCAGGGATTCCTTTTTTCTTCTTCTATAAATAAAGTAATATATTGGGGAATGCAACGGAATCCAAGCTGCATGCATACCAAGAAATTCAAGATTTACCTTAAAACACAACTGGAATTCACCATAATGCAAATAACGCCTCAGGCGAAAGACAGAAATGTAGAAAGGTCGAATTTTATCCTTTTTTTCATTCGTCGATATGTACCGTGATTTGGTATATAGATACGTGCTCTCACGTAAAATGTTTTCAGTTTGACGTAACATGAAGATGGATCATGCGTCAGCAAAATGTATTGACATCGATTCTTATAAACGTTTGCGCAAAAAAGGGCGGTAAAGGGACGAGAGTTACCGTAAAAATGTTGTTTTAGATTTTCGAACTATTATTTAAATTACGTACCAGTATTTTGAGATTACTCCGCGCGAGTGGTTGTTCAGTATCATTTATTGGTTGTGAGTATCCGACCCCACAACCGTATAATAGAAGTCGATTTGAATGTGTGTTAGGGTAGGCACGATACTATCAATCCACACGAGTCTGTGCACTATTTATAGAGAATGCTTTAGTAGGCTAAAATCCACAGAGCGGGTATATTCCTACAGTTGAAGCCGCAGAATAGAATGTACATAGAGTTTCATAGCGTGTGGTATACACAGGAAATATAGCGATTGCTGTTAGCGGCAAAACACTTTCAATTTCCTCGATTGGTTTCAGACGAGGTAAATGTAGCCTTCAGGTTATCCTGCAATTTGTAAGTGTTAGCGATCACATCGTATCATTTTTCACTATTAACTCAGCACGACGTGAGACAAATACGAAGACTTAATGAATTCCGAGGCAGCGATAGAAAGATACATACAGGTAAAGAGCAGTCCTTCAATCTGACATTTCCGCTTATTTCCTCCACGCGGTGTTTGGTTACGGATAACGCTTACACCTGTGTGGCTTGATGGTAATAGTACCGCACAACCGGATGCGTAAAGTTCTGGAGGTCATGCGACACTAACAATTGCGTTTATCCTTGACAACAATGAAAACCTTTCATATACAGTATTTTGCACTTCCGAATTCAGTTTTCCAAGTACTGTAAGTACATCATCTTGACGCAGTGTTTGTGAACAAACAGATGTAGTGTTGATATTCATGGTAATTTCCAGGGAATGCTATTTCATGCGTAGCAATAATTGATTCGCTAGACTAGCATAGTGAATGAAGAGTGGAAGGTTTATAAGAACACATTCTAGACAAAGGGTGGCAGTTCCAGCTGTAAAGGACCTCAGGTGTAGATCGTGTTGCATTCTAAGCGTAAAAAAAACAGTGATTTTGTTGCGAGTAATGTAGCTAGCATATTCGTCTCCAGTATTGAATTCGATTATGTACTTTCATAGCTAGCTGAGGTTGATCAAGACAGTGATGAGAGAAAAGTTGGATGCGTGTTGGATTATTGTATAGTTGGAAGGTCTAACTGTATCAGAATCGGGGTGGCAGATTTTCTATAGACGTTCGCGTATCAAATATATGGAAGCCCCATAACAATATTTGGGCCAGATTAAGGGCATTTTAGTATATTCAATTATTAACAAAGCATACTTGGATGAATAAAATACAAGCCGAATCACTTAATCGAAATTTCGAATCGAAGAAATAAGTTGGGTCGCAAAAACATGTGACGTATCAAGCTGTATTACTCAAGTTCATGCTACTTTCTTAAAACGGCGAATTTGCGAAACCGCGAGTGTTAAAGCGGAAGTCTACTACAGGTCTGCTAGACGTCTATGGCAGGTACTGCAATCAGATATCCGATAAAAATTGATACTGTACGTCAGAGGTGTGCAACCTGCGGGCCCGCTGGCCAAATGCGACCCGCGAAACGAGTTTGTGCGGCCCGCAGGAAGCTGCGGTTTTTGAATAGGCTACGGCCCGTAACAGGAATTCAGTGCCACTGTTTTTGATGTTATATGAATAGCGATGCGAAACGGCCCTAAAGTTGATATATTTGATTCTCAAGATAACCAAATCGATTTTTTTTATTCCGGTCACTAGTTAATAAAGTCGATGTGAAATGCAAGTGCGGCCCGCCGTCTAATTCGGTTAAGTGTATTTGGCCCGGGAGTGCTACAAGGTTGTTCACCTCTGCTGGACGTTATAATAATAATATGCAGACTTTATTCTGCAGAAAGTTAAAAATGAAAATAGCTCTGAGCTATATAAATAATCTAGTTAAATCCAAGGTGTCAATTCTATGTGCTACTGTATTTTTCGTTCTCACCATTTCGCAGAGAGTTCATTCTCATATGTAAGTAGCCTTACGTTCTATTTTATTTAGTGTAAATAAGTATAATGGACAAGTTTGTAAGTGTAAGCTGCTATGCTCTTTTCTTGACAGCATCTTAGCGAGTGGTTTCCAGATTTCACATATCTTCAGGGCTTGTGGTAGCAAATTTGCGTTTACATGCGAGTAATCTAATCGTTTTATATTTGATTTTTCCTTCTTGACATTTCTTAATCTTCAGCCACGCCTTGGCTCTGTCAAAAAACGCTGGAATAATTTGTATATGATTTGTTATTGTGGACGAATTAATTGGTACCGTGCGTACATGATTTTTATTTTGGTTAACTTAATTGTATATTATCAATAGAGTTTACAAATCACTATAAATACATAATACGGTCATAGAAAGTCTAACATTTAGGAAATGCAGTGTAACTTCGATGATATGCAATCCAATTCAACGCGATGGGTGATTTGATCTTACTATGTAAATGCTAGAACCCCGCTTTGTGCCTGATAGCATTTTATGGATCTCAACGATCGCGTTATTCCAAAGTTACATTGCATATCATATCCAACTCGAATCACAGTTCCTCGGCAATGCCTTTTCTCATAAAACAGAATTTTCAAAATTTGCCTTTGGCATTACTAGTACATTCCGATATTAAGCTAATCGCTGTGAGAAATTATCTTTAATATCTCCTGATTATATATTTGTATATATTCGTATACCACAAACTGCAATTCTGATTCATGAACTGTATACAAAACATAAAGTATAGCAACGTCAACCACATATAATCACCAGATTCTGTAGATATATCGGTTACACTTGTCAAGCGAACATTTCAAGCATTCTTTTATACAATAGTGATGAACCATAAAAGGTATTGCATTCTAAAAAACACTAAAAAAAACTACAATACACCACTAGCTACTCCAACAGTTTTCAGACGTCATTATTTGATTTTATAAGGCATATTTTAGAAATGTAAATTGTTAACTTCTTTTTTTCAACATTCTCTATTTCCTTTCCTACAATTAAAAATAGATTAGTTTACGTGGGTAAGATTGTCTGTCTTGATTTTTCAGAGATTACCTCGTTTCGGCTCCCGCAGTTTTTAGGAGTGGCATCACCCAAAATATCAGCGTGAGGATATTTCATCATGAAGAGGCGGTATTAGTGAATGCCACGGTGATGGATTGGCGGGGAAAGGTTATTCTTGCAACAAAAGTAGCGAACATAAAAAGTAAGGGAATTCATTGGATATACTGCTGCAGGAATAACTGAAGAATAAAAGTATAATAAAATAGTATTCGTTTAAGCTATCCACAGCGGTAAATGCGGGACATGCTTTATTATGACAAGGTAATCCTTTCTATTTTGTAATTCTATCTCCTCACCATAAATGTAACATGAAACTACCTACCACCGCTACACCCTATTAATCCTAGCATAAAAGGGTATAAAAACAAAAACATTATCTTGCAACATATAATATTCCTGTCACTACTTTACTACAGTATACCAATATATTATATAGATACGGAGACTTGATGATTTATCTTTGACCTTATTAACGGTAATCATTGTTTATTTTTAGAAAATGGAATAATTTCTCTCGAAGTAAGTTCATATTATATATCTTTTCCTAAAACATTTCTATTTTTATTGCTTGAAACTGGTTTTGTAAAGCTACTACAGAGGCAGACGATTGTTTAGAGTTATACCTGACCGATTAAGTAGGTGTCCGTCATGATTTTTAAAGGGGTCATGACATCATGGTGTTGTTGTAACTGTATACCAGTGTAGTCACCGTAATTACGCCAAACCCTAACCTAATAGATCATCAATAAGTCAACAGTTTATTTATCAAAGCAGAAAAGACATATGTTTGGCGAAAAAAGCCTGGCAATTTTGATTCAAAAGTTTTCCTTGTTCTGCCGTTAAATATCGGTCGGTTGATCATCCGTGTTTTTCCAGCTCGTTACAAGAACCACAATTCCGTCACACTTACGGTGTTGTTACATTACCAGATACCGCCTATCAGTTACATGACATTTCTCTCGATTAACTGTAATAAGTTCAAGTATTCCTTGAAGTTTGATTACCAAGGAGTGGTGCTGGTATGTTCCACCACGACAGCCGAGTAGCATCATCTCTGTTGACAAAAAATCCATTGTGTTTACTTCTATTCGTAATACATATGTACTATAACGCCTGATTTACCGATTTCCAGCTATATGTAAAGAAATAAATCTCCCAAGTAGATGACACCATTTGGTATTCTGTCAGTGGTTCCATGTATTTTATCGTACATTAAAAATAAGTTCTTTACTGGATTCAATAATATTAGAGTTTTAAAAGAAACAACGCGTTCAAAGAAAGTAACTTTTCAAAATATATATATATTAATATTCAAGTGTTTCGATTACGATATCTCTTCGTGTTTTATTACGGGGGCTGTCTCTGCGTCACGTTAGCGGGGAGATGTGACTCTAATGTTTGAATTTATAAATTCCTTGAACTATATTTTATTGCGACGAACACTGTGATTATATTTTATCAGAGGTAGATCTGTTACTCATTTACTTCCAGATTCCCAAAGGAAAAGCGGGAAAGGCCATATTACAGGTCTGTGGAAACTGCATCGCAGAGTCTGAATTTCAGTTTCAAAATTCTACGACAATAACTATATTAAATAAAAGCTTTTCAGTATTTATTCAAACGGATAAGCCGATTTACAGACCACAGCAAAGAGGTAATTTCAATTCACCTACTCTTATCAGAAAGATGAAAAGGAATGTTTCTGTAATTAATCATTTTTTGCTACAGTTTTCTTGGGCATTTACATGGTTGACCGTGAACTACGACCCATATCAGAAAAAGTGAGTTACTATTTTGTTACAATTTAAAAATGGAGTTACAAAATTTGTTAACAAAAAATATATCTTTTGTGTATTTTAGATGACTGTGTACATAAAGGTTTGTTAAGTTATCCTTCCCGTTACAAAATTTACCAGAATTTTTTTCCGTTAATTAGATGTAGCAGACTTTACAAACACTTCTTTTTATTAGAATCCAAGCGACATTAAAGTAACTCGGTGGAAAAATTTGCTTCCGACATGTTGTGGTTAGTAAGCTTAGTTGCGCTTAAACGATATAGCTTTCAATGATATCACTCATTTTGTTATATCTGCCGTATTGTTTACAGGGGTCATCAACAGTTCGTTCTTGCTTACTGATCAACCAATTCTAGGAACTTGGCACATATTTGTCGAAGTTCGTGGAATGCTTTATAACGAAACATTTGAAGTCCAGAAATATGGTATGATCACAATTTCTCATGAATAATATTAGATAATATATTTGATATTTTTTTTTGCAGTGCTGCCTAAATTTAAAGTCACCATTGTGCCACCTACAACTTTCCAGAATTTTACCGAGTGCCAAGAAGCCTCCGTGACGGCAGAGTACACGTTTGGTAAACCTGTCAAGGGTAGCCTGCTTCTCAACACTACTGTGCTTGGTCTTGGCTATTTTAAGAGGGAGATGGATGAGGGACATACGGCTGTACGCAAAATGCAGGTAAGCTTCATATCCACTACAATATTTTCAGGGTTTCTATAGGAGCAGTACAGAAAGAGACATTAATAAAAGACATGGAAGGCCTAACCTGATTGAAGAATAAATGATCTCAATGTTATTTATACTCGAAATTCAATATTTACAGCTAAATGGTGAAGCGAGATTTTTCATCTGTGTACAAGACAATTTGGGTCGTAAAAACTTGAACAGGCATTTCCGTGGCGCCCTTTCGATTTCTGCAACCGTCACTAGCGAAGATGGATCACAAGTGACTGCCTATGATGATACCACTGTCGTGTCACGTGTTCTAGTGGAGTTAGAATTCGCTGAAGATACCAGAAAACATTTTAAACCTGGGATAGCTTTTCAGGGACAAGTATGTAAAATTCATTCTAGGCTTAGTTGGGAATTTTGTATTTAAAATTTGTTTTCCATTTCCCATAGCTCAATGTGAGGTACTTGAACGGAACAGGAGCTGAAAACGTATTGATTCAGCTCAAAGTTGAAGACCAAAATGGCGTGATCATTACACAAGAATTGCTATCATTCCAAGATGGTGTTATATTATACACTGTTCCACCTCATCCAAAGACAACTGAATTTATTTGGCTGCAAGTATGTTCATGTATATATGCATGCGTATATGGGCTGAATATTATATTGTATCACAGGCTAAAGTGATTGCGATTAATGGAATCAGTACAAGGCATGAATACCTTTCAGTGTACAAATATCTCCATACATGGTATTCACCAAGCAACTGCTACATGTATGCGCAACCGCTTGATCATGAAGCAATGGTTTGTTATACTGCTGCTACCTTGATAATATTTGTTTTTATGATGTATTCTATACGGTTTTCTTTTCTGTTTCAAGGCAGGGAAATATACAAATATCTTGATTAAATCGACCTGTCCATGCAACTTTACTTTGCTATATGACGTGTTGTCACGGGGAGATATTGTAAAATCAGGCTCGATGGTGGTAAAAGAAGAAGAAACAAAACTGAACTATGTTAGTAGATTGAAACGCCCTGCTCCAGAAATGCCATTGAACAGCAAACCTTTCCTTCATCTGTCTAACGATAAGGCATGTAAGTGTGGCAGTGCTGTTAATAGAGTCATTTCCAGAGGAGTCAAGTTAAAAATTGTTAATACATTTTTTGAAGTATGCGTTGTAAAAACCTGTATGAAATTTTGAATCTACAAAAAACATGAACTGTGAAGACTTCATACTTTTTTCTTAATTTTTAGGTAAATAATTCTTTTTTTGCCTCATCGTCTAGATTTTGAAATGATGAATACTTGCGAGGCAATTCTACCTATAATGGTTACACCAAATATGGCACCTATATCCAAAGTGTTGATGTATTACTTGAAAGATGATGGAGAAGGTGTTGCTGACAGCATTGAGTTACCTGTAAAATTTGAACTTGAAAACAAGGTATGTCATCATAATATTATTACAGTGTAACTCCAATTTGATGTGAATTTATATATAAGCCAATGAACATCATTGAACTTTTTTCAGTAATCAAACGCGAGAATGCTGCCTCCTGTATTTCAGTCTTTAAATCCCACTTACCAAATTTAGACATTAATTTTAATAATCCAAATGTACTGTATTCAGGTCTCTGTCGAAATTCTTGATGATGACAGCAAGGTAAAACCAGGTCATGATATTACCCTGGCTATTGACGCTGAGGAAGGATCCTGTGTCTGTTTCAGCATAGTTGATAGTAGTCTACATATCATTAAACCTGATTACTTCCTTACTCAAGATGAAGTAAGTGTTTCCGCTACAACTCTTCAGTTAATGAATGCAATAAATCTGTATTATGTTATATTGGAATACTAATGGTAGGATTTGATTACCAGTTGGAAATTGTCTGGTTCCTGTCTTTATGAAATCCATTTTATTCTAGATCAACGAGGAAATCAGAAGCTATGACATGAATAATTTGCCATTTGATGACGACCAACAGTGGCGTTCCGTTTCTCGCAAGAGAAAAAAAAGATCCGTACACGGTCATCGAAACACAAAAATAAGAGATTCATTTTACGCCTTCCTTGAAACAGGTCTAGTAGTCATGACGAATGCGGTCATACTAGATCACAAACAAAGCATGAGGGTATTTTCTGAACGTCATCGTCAGGCTCTGATGCAGAATGCTATTAAATATACTACAAGGTGTTTTATTATTCTTTCTACAGGCATTAATTCTACCAGTTATTCAGAAGCTAATATAGAATACTAATTCTTCATTATTCTAGAAAACCAAGAAAAATTAAGGTTCGTTCATACAAGCCAGAAACCTGGTACTGGAAGTGTTTTAACATGACGTAAGTCTCTTACATTAATTTATCTAGCTATTTCCACTTTGCTACACTTATATATGAATGCAGGACGGCAAGAAAGAATCTAACTCTCAAAGTCCCAGACACGATAACATCATGGAATGTAAACGCCATTTCGATGGACACTAATTTGGGTATAGGAATTTCACGGCCATCTCGGCTGACCACTTTCAAAGACCTTTTCATTGAATTTACATTGCCATACTCGGCGATACGAGACGAACAGTTCCTTGTGCCTTTGACGATTCACAATTATTTGAATATTTGCATTGAGGTTTGTTTGAGATAGTATGTATAAGGATGACAATCACATTTGTATTCTATGTATTCTGAAATTTTCTATGTGCATATTTTTTCAATTCATTTTCTATTCATTCATCTTGCAGGCCCACGTGACAATAGCTTTACCACCTGGCATCTCATTTGGGACTCAAACATCGAGCAAAGTCCGCCATATTTGTGTTGCTCCTCAGTCAGCACACGTGATCCATTATTCTCTGAAGTTCAGTAAGCTCGGATGGAATAAAATTTTAGGTAATGTATATGACCGACTGGTTGAAAAATGTATAATTCGTATAAGTCACTAAATATGTGCAATGGCTACAAAATAACAGTAAACCACGAGGTACATCT
>QRAM01000184.1:0-77027 GCA_013436055.1 Halocynthia roretzi | reverse complement strand
CATTTTTCCATTACATGTGTGTATCAATTCCATTCCCTCTCAATATATTTCTGAGAAATAGTTCTATTATTAACAATGAATTGCATTGTGTTGTTACTGATTAGCTGCCGTAATTGCCACCGATGGTTCCACGAAATGTTGCAGCGAACGAAAAGTACTTTTGCCGACACTCAAAGAAAATGTGGGCGAGGAACATACACCAAGTATATCGGAGAAAATTGTGGGAGATGATGCGGTCAGAGCCACTATATTAATCAAGGTAGGAAACAAATACCATAGATGGTAGTTATGTGGCAGGTAGGGGATGTAGTCAATAGCTGCTCTGAATGCCTGCACTAATTAAATACTATTATGAACAATGCAATTTGATGGAAATTATTTATATAGTACTGTGCATGTTTTTGAAACCACAATTCACCTTATGCCGGATTCATTGCGCATAGGTGTGTCCCAATTCACTGGAATCCACTTTAAAATTCAATTAATAAACCTTACAGGCCGAAGGAGAACCACGTGAATATACACACAGCGTATTTTTCTGCCCAAGCGAAATAATGACGATCGCTCCGACTCCACCATCTGTCCATAGATTGTGGATCAACGAAAATAAGAAATATTTTATATTTCTCGCTAAAGGTAAATAAGTAAATGTAATCCTAATTTTCTTTTCAGTAATAATGTCTTTATTACAGTGAAATATTATGTTTCTCTGTGCAGAACTCTACAGCTATATGTAATATCTTTTCTCCTCACTCCATAGAATGTCTGAAATCATCAAAAAAATTTGGTGTCATTATGTCATGTTGTTTAACTTTCTCCTCAGCGAGTTGTTTGCCTTAATTACTGTTTTGCCGATTCAGTAATTTTACTCGATTTAAAACTATGAAGGCCAGAGAAAAAATATTTACACTATTGTATCTGTTTGTTCTCATGTCATGTCAATTTTTTTTAATAATTTTTCTCTGTTTCTGCATCACTTTGTAGGACAAGAAAACATTCATATTTTACTGGAATCGACCCAGTCGTCTTCCTCACCGAGTTACGTGATAACAATTGGCGGAGACGAGAATACCAAAACATGGATAGAGGAAAACAACAGGCTATTGAATTCGACTGTGTCTGAAAATATATTATCGCTCGAAGAATATAGGGCTTTCTGGATTAGTTGGTCCAACTCTATCATTGCTGTCAGTTTTAAAGATTTTGAAATTTCAAATTGTTGATTTTTCATCAGAATTACATAGAGGTGACATCCGGTAACTTTATTTAAGGTTGGACACGGCACCAAACAGAGGGAGGCATCGGAAATATTGCGAGTTGACGCGAGCGCAGAAGTGATGGCAAATATCATCGGATTGAAATCAAGCGGCCAGTCGATCGTAGAATTCCGTTTGTGGGGGAGAAATGGTAACTAATCGCATTAAATTTAGTTCAGTTTTGGAATAATTATGAATTCTTTCTCTTACAGAGTCTTCCGATGGATTTCGTGAAGCTCTTCAGCTAAACGTACCTAAGAATGCTATTCCTGGTTCAGTTAAAGGGTTTGCGACACTCATAGGTATATAGGTTCACATGGTGCATTCTAAAATATATATGTTAATTTATGAGCTTGTAATATCAACTTCATTTTTGACATTGAGTTACTTTTCCAGCATTATCTTAATTTTATTACATACAAATTCATTCCCGATTATCGTACATAATATTTAATTTTTGTAAAAAATTCTTTCAAGGTGATGTGATGGGACCCACTCTGAAAAATCTTCACAACTTGTTGAAGCTTCCATACGGATGTGGCGAACAGAATATCATTAACTTTGCGCCAAACACATACATTTTAAAATACTTGAAGCGAACCAATCAACTGACTAATAGCAAGGAGATGGAAACACTCAAGTTTGTACAGCAAGGTACAATGTGTGATTCAAATTTATTCATTTGAGGGTTTTTCTACCACCTAGAGTGGGATGTTATCACGCACTTATTCAGATGCCCCATACAACTCTTGTACCCTATCAATTCTTCTAGCAAATATGTTATTGTAGATATATTTAGCATTTTATTACAATATATTGAAACACATTTCTTGTTTTAAGCTTGTCGAATTCCTCTACTAATTATTTTCCTGCAAATCGGTTTCAGATTAATACATATTTATTATTTTCACCTGGGATGCAATGTGCCATAGGTTGTTGCTCTTCAAGGTTTTTCAGCATGACCATCCAGTCAAAGTTCTCACTGCTGCAAGATAGTTTATGCAAAAAATTTCCTTGCTTTTTAGGATACCAGCGACAACTTATCTATAAAAGATCTAACGGATCCTACAGCTCCTTTGGAAATCGCGATCAATTCGGCAGCATGTGGTAATATTTCATAAAGTTAACTAAGTAATAAAGGCAAGATTTTCCTCAAAAGATGATATTATCTTTCAGGCTGACAGCATTCGTTCTGAAGACGTACTCGGAAGCAAGAAACTACATCTTCATTGACAAAAAAGAACTTCATGGACCACTGCATTGGATACTCAGTCATCAGGCAGAAGACGGCCATTTCCCGACAGTCGGGAAGATCTTAAATAAGGATGTTCATGCCGGGAAGGCTAAAAAAATTTCTCTGTCTGCTTATGTGGCCATTGCAATCCTGGAGAAGGGCATTCACAGTGAGGTGTGGCTTCTGCAATTGTGTATTTAATTTTTCCATCAATAGCTTTTACAAAATATCTAGGTCTTTCAACATGTGCTGTAGTTTACAGGCCCCTGCTATATATTAGGCAAAAAAATTAAAATTTTATAACTGTACTATATCATGTAAAGAACGAAGAAAAGGCAGTGAAAAAAACATTGGAATACTTGGAGAACATGGATTATGGTTTTGAAAACCCATATTCTGTGGCTCTCACGGCATATGCCTTGACCTTGGGAGGAAGTCGTTTTGCACACAATGCAAGACAGACGCTGCTGGACATGTCGCTGACATCTGCTTCAGGAAGTTATCGTTACTGGTCTTTGAAGAATTACATGGATGCGGAAGAAATGGTTTATGCTGATATTCTAGACTTGTTTCCTGATACTGCGAACCAGACAGGTTACTACTAAACCTCTTTCTGCTTTCAATTTTATTCACAGAACCTTTTACAGAGGGCAATATTCTTTGTTTCAGCTTCCTCGATTGTTAATTTATAGTGACTGAAGAGGTTAGGCTTACTAGCTTGAGATATAAGCATAAAAATTACTATTTTAGTGGCATCAGCAGAAGTTGAGATAGCCTCGTACGCCTTACTTGCATTCACGAAAATTGAGGACATTTCAACGGCTTTGCCGATCGTAAGGTGGATTTCTAAACAGCGAAATTCCCAAGGCGGTTTCTCATCAACTCAAGTGAGTATTTCCAGTTTGTCCATCTATCTGATGACTCTCCATTGAATTTTAATCATCAAATTTTTATCCAGGATACGTGTATCGCATTGCAAGCTCTATCTGCCTATGCTGCCATCGCACACATTGGTCCAGTCAACATGAAAGTTACCATGGAGGCAGACAATTACTTTTGGGATGTTACATTGAACGAAACCAACAGTGATGTTCTCCAAGTCAGCAACTTAGCTTCATGGAATCGTGCTGTTGTAACTGCTTTTGTGACTGCCAGTGGCGAGGGTTGTGCTCTTTTGCAGGTCGTATTTTTGAAATTCCTGATAATGTATCCTGTCTATTTTAGTAGTTTTAATTACCTGTTGTTAGAGCACGCGACCTTGCATTCTCTTCTCTTCTTTTTTTCACAACTTATAATAATATATTTTATAATCGCTTTTGACTCTATCTGGTACTTTATACTGCAGGCTACTGTCCAGTACAACATTCCTAAAGTCACAGGGAAGAAAGCCTTTGAATTGAGAATAAAAATGTTTGAACTTTATGCTGACAAAGAAGAAAAAGATCCCGATGGTAAACATACAGTGTGTTTTTGAATAGACATGACCAAAATTCAGTGTGTCTTGAAATCGTTTTTTATATTGCAGACTGGCTCAGTAATAATGATGACCAATTTAGTAACATCGAAAACGAACCGACAGACAAACTAGAAATGGAGGCATGCATGAGATGGACTTATGATGGATCGTCCAACATGGCAGTTTTAGAAATTTCTTTGCTGACTGGACTAATCCCTGATACTGAGAGCTTGGAAAATGTAATTTTTTGTATTTTACATCAAATTGTTTTTCTTAGTATTTAAATTTACAATTGCACACACATACATATTCCACATTAACTTATTTTATATTATTCTATTTTCTGCTTAGCTCATGTCCAACCACAATCAAAGCCTCAAACGCTATGAGATTAAAGGCACGAAAATAATATTCTACTTTGACGAGATTTCGAGCATTTGCAAGTTATGCGTCCGGTTTAACGTTATTCAGAAATTCTTTATGGAAAATGCGAAACCGCAGGTGGCCAAACTCTATGACTATTATGAGCCAGGTAATCGAATAAAATTTTGCTAAATTGAAGTAGCTTAATTGTACCAGTTGGGGTAATTTGTAAAAGATATGTTTTTTTGACAGGATTTCAAACTACTGTATTCTATGAAAGACGCAGGTATTCTACAACTCTTAATGGAAATCATATAAATGGACTGACAACACAAGATGTTGGTAAGCCAAGCTAACTGGTTTTACTATGGTTGTAAGATTTTGATTTCACAGGTTTTTCATATAGCATAAATCTTGAATATTGATTGTATTACTTCTTCGGTAGAGTTTGATGACTCCTATTCTATGTGCAAATGCTACAAAGATTGCGGCTATGAAGGAGTCGAGACTTGCGGAACGGATGGCGTGCTCTATCTCAACCAATGTAGACTTGATATAGCTTCGTGCGAAAGTGAAAATTCTGTGCAGATGGAGACGGAATCGGACTGCATGCCACAGATAGGTAAGCAATACCGACTGTGAAATATATTGAATATAAGCACACAATAATAATACACGGTTGTTTCAATTGCAGATGACATTTTTCCTGACAATTTTCCTGACAATCCAGAGGTTTGAAATTTTAAATTAATAATTTCCAATGAGATATTTATTCTTTTGGAAAGTTCATAGGGAAGCAATTCGAATGAAAAAATTACGTTTAAAACAGGATTAATCAGGGAGCAATGATCTTTGATGGAAATTATTGATATATTTTTGATATTTTTTTTAAATTACATCCCCTTTATATCATATTCTACAGGCTTGCAATAGCCGAATCCGGCCCTGATTAGATCTACCATCTCTTACCTTTTTTTTACAGAATGAATACACGGAATACAGCTATACTTACTGATCTTCATCAATCAAACACAATAAACTGAACATACCCAGATAGTTTAGCGAGTTTCGAATAAATTGCCATCTAAGCTGCACAGGTTTTGCACAGCCAAAAGCCATTAAATGCTTTTTATCTTTTGTTAGTCTTAGCGTCATCGTGCTTTGTTTTAAATCGCATTCCTCTTTTGTATTATTGTTTTACAGAAGAACTTTTTGTTAACTCAAGTTCATCCAGAAACACACAACTTTCCAAGGTGTTGAATATGAAAATTATTAATATTTTTGCTATTTGTACTTGTCGTAAAAAATCTACTTAATGATAGTAGGCTGTAAATTGTGATTATTTTATTAGATTTTTTAAAATCAATGTAATATTCATATTAACTAATGTCTTTTTCATCGCTGAGGGAAATGAAATACAGTGATTTAGTCTGTATTGTAGAATGAATTATGTATTTTTGTGGGTATAAAAATGCTTCCTGCACAAAATACAGACATTAATGTATGTTTTGTAGCATGTTATATTAAAGAGTTTTTTTGCTAGTTTCTCATGAAAGTGTAAAGAACATGGCCGTTAATGGAAACGGTGGTTGCTGATCTTGTTAAAGCATATGGTAGTGGGTATGTTGTGAATGAAAATCATCCCGCAGGTTTTGACTTTGAACGTGGAGTCGAGGAAAGCTAAAATATAACTTTCTTTCATAATCATCTTTTTGGAAGGTCAAGGAAATTTATTTCAAAAGGATTAGTCCGAGGATTTTCTTAAAGGGGGTTTTCCCGAGGTTTTCCTTAAAAAAGATTCGTCCTACGTTTATTTATAGGGGTCGGAGGATTTATTTACAAGATTCTTTCCGAAGACTTTCGTTATCTTAATTTGATGATGATAAGAATTCATTTCAAAACATATCGTGAGGATACGCGGCAGACTCAATCTAGTATGCAAAAGTGTAGGTACTAGATTTTGTGTGATAAACAACACATGGATATGGCTGAATAATTTTGCGAGACATCGATCGATCGTGTGTAGACAACAATAAAGATTACTCATGATCATGGATAGTAAAACGTACTTTCGTTAGTAAAAATATATATAACAGCATGAAAATATTTCCAGTATCTGTGTAGTTTGAATAGTATATATAGTTGTTTTAGTATTCAGAGAAGGATTAACTCTCAACTCCATGTATGTAATGAACCAATGACATTACGTAAGTGTTTTCAAGTCCTGCAGGCAAATCGTGACACACAACCTTATATTACCTAATTGATTGGTTTCGGCACAGTTTATTGTTTAAGTATTAATTTATTGTTTCTGCTATCCCTTGCAGTGCAATAAACTTTATTCTTTATCTTACTCTATCCTGACAAAATGTCTGTACGACCAAAATTACGGAATGGGAATGGAAGAACAAACGACTTGACCAATAACGAATTGTATTGTGGATATGTTATGCACCAGTATAAGGGAATTAAATCAAAAATGGTGAGTGAATTCTAGCAGCTGTATGATATGTAATGTTTTATTGTGAATAGGCAAAACATCGAGGAATGGCTTTACAGTTTGCAGTGATTTTCATAAAGAGTGTTAATTAATCCATAATTTCCATCTAATATACATAACCTTTAGAGAGTGATTCTCAGTTTCACATTCCATTAATGAATTCATATTGAACGCCCTATGATATGATTTTTTACAGAGATGGGGGCAACTCTGGACAGAAAAAAATGAAAATGACAAAGGCAAGTATAAAATTAAAATATTTCTGGTCATCATGTAAAGTATATTTTAAAAGAATTGTAAAGATGACTTAAGATTTTCGACAGAGCTTTTTTCAGCAAAATCTTTCATGAATATCTATTGTTTGTTACATTAGTTTGTCAAAATCTTCTCAGGTAGATGCTGTATAAAATTATTCAAGTTTGATGTCGTCAACCAAAAAAATGAATTCAAAAAAGATTTGAAACAAAAATTAAGTTTTGAATTTGATGAAGAAGATTTCTGTGGTTTGGAAAAGGGTGAACACTACACGCGTAACGGAATGCGGAGGTTGGTGACCTCTCGTGCCTTTTTTTAAATGAGAAACATCAAAATCCTATATATAGTATTATATTTTATCTTTCAGATATATATGCATTATATTGAGACACGAACATCTCATTGTTCAAGATGCGATCACAGCGAGAACTGATACTGATCATAATGTCATTGCAACGTGGTACAAGCAAATATCGATAGCCATGCAGTATAGTAAGTATATGATAGTGAAGTCACATCTGTGCTGTGTACGAAGAACATCTTGTATATTTCCTATCAGAAAACTTGCCTCTTTGATTAGTTCACCGTGTTACCACAGCAGAACAGTCATGGGTCATTTTGAAACATATATGCCACAGATGGTTCTGTGGCAACAGGTTTTGGTAATATATGATTTCAGTTCTCAGTAAGATTTCCATACTTTGTGAGATTGCTCATCTGGAGCAAGGCTTCCCAAACGACGAGTTTTAGGGGTCGCAAAGAGTACACCAATTTCACATGAACTACTACATCTATATAAAGTGTACTTTTTCTGACTTTCAAAACGCAATTATTAAAACTACTGCAAAACATAAATCTTAACTGTGTTGTAGACGTGAACACCACTATAGTGCGACTTGGTTACATAGGTAAATGTGTACCAGTAACTGCATTGAGACCGGCATTGACAAACATTAAGCAATGGTTGGACTTGCTATGCAACAAAAAGCAGTTACACCCATTCAGTAGTGTTAATCTGAATAAATGTTTGTTCGTAGCTTGTTCTCAAGCACTAGAAGTTAAGATTTAACTGTTTCAATAAAATATCTAAAATGTATATTTTTAACTGTTTATCACTGTCAAACATGAATGGTCGCAGAAAATTTTAATAAGAATGGGGCCGCTAGCAAAGAAGTTTGGGAAGCCCTGGTGATATTCATCGATCCATACCTCTATAATAACTAGCACACTGTAGTCTTGAGTACAGAGTAATGATCTTTGAAATTTTTGTCTGATGTTTTCAGTGAAAAGTTGGAAAATGCTAAGCGATGACAGAGAATGCAAATTTTTGCATGCGTCTCGAATGAAGTTATGCGAGTGCTACAGTCTTCATAATTCATCAGTTGGAATGAAGGGGAAACGTAAGTTTGTTATACTTTTTTTTGACAGATATTTAGTATCAAACCAGTCTTAAAAAAAGAAGAATGGTATTACTCTAATGCAAACAATTTGCACTACTTTGATTGTGAATTTTTTTGTAAGTTTGTTGAGGGAAGACAGTATATGCAGGGTGTAAACATATGCAATACTATATAAAACCTTTCATCTATATAATATTGTTTTTTTAGCCTTGTTGATAGGCTCGTGGAATATTGCAGACATTCAACATGCTGAAGAGGCGGAAACGATGTTTCAAAATACGATACATACATGTATAACGTTCAGTCATTCTAAAGATGGTTAGTATTTACTGATTTTCTATTCTGAGAATTTTAAAATCTATTCTCGGATAGTTATTTCGATATGTTGATGTGAAAATATCTATAATATTATTATTATAATTCTGGTGATCCAATCATGCTGTTTTACAGCTAAAGGGAAAAAAGTGAGCTTTTGTCTCGAGGGAGCTGTTAAGCTGAAAGATTTTTTACCGAGGACTGGAAAAACAAGAACACACCATAACATGATGGGAACCCTCTGTCCCGGTTTTGACGGTGGGAAAAGATACCTTTGTTTTAGAAATATTGTTACTTATTTTGGGTTATTTCAATATACATCATTTCTAATCAGGGATGTTAACAGAAACCATCGTATTATGATATATATGTATAAAAATCATATTCAGTAATTATTATATATATATATTATATGATTGCATCATTTTTGCAGATCTCAATCTGAATCCTAACTTAGTGAGAATCACTGATAGAGATACAGGAGTGAAAAAAGTCAAGCCTGGTAAGGTCATTGTTATAAATTAATTAAATATATGTAAATGATAAAATAGATGACTATAAAATATATCAATGTGGTGATTTTAGAAGGCTACACCTGGTCAGTACATGTGTAAGATTTACCAATTTGAAATTGTCTATTTCTACAGCTCCTATGAACCTACGTGAGCTTTCGGATAAACAAAGAGTGAAATGTTCCAACAACTATTATGGCCTGCAGGTAGAAAGAGACATGGGTCATGAAATTCATAATTCACTGGTTCCATTAGCAGATGTTGTGCAAGCATTACCAGAGAACAGGAACGGCAATATTGCGTACGAAAACAGATACGTGGAACAAAACGAACCGTTTCGACCACTGAACGACCTAGCTCCACGACCTCACATGAACAGAACGTACCGGCCACAGCCACCACCACACGACCACCATGACGAGAGCAAACTCAAAAATAATCCTGAGGCGGTGACACAGGTCAGTGTGGATTCAGATTACCAGACTGGTGAAATCATCTCTGACAATCATTCAGGTATTTTTTTGTTGTTCATTTTCAAACAATATTATCAGCATTGTAATATGTAGTACTGTGTACAGGCTGCTGCATGAACAACTTTGAATTTTATCTGTATATATTTCCTTAATGAGGCTTAAGACTAGCATGTTTAAAAGTTACAACTTGTGCGAAAGCAGATCATAAATTCATTTCTAGCTTTTATTTTTGTATGCCTTCCAGATATGGATTCTCACCTTGCTACTTTGAACTTGCAACAATCACCAAATGTGACAGCCAATCATGACCAACAGATGTCTTCACCTCATGATCGATTAGTCTGGTATTTGCCGTTCATATTGATTACCCTTGAAGTCGACCCCTAAGTTTCTGATGTTTGTTTTAGGATTTAGCCTACACTAAAATAGGGCAGACTTCCATCTAATTGAAACTAAACTTAAGCTTTGAGACTTAACGATATTGTTTCCACTCTTTCAGTGATAACAATTCAGTGAATTCAAGCGATCCACCTGCAATACCAAAACGTGAAGACTTACCAAGTAACAAAGAAAGGTACATCCCAATTTAATATTGTTATAGCATTTTGAGATTTTAAAACTGACCTGTTTTTACACAGAGTTTGTGACCTAGTTGAGAATGCATTACTACAGCAGCAGCTTCCTCCGATTGACACGAGACCTGAATCATTCAGGCCTGGGTATGAAAACAGCTTATCGGTAAGATCCAAACCACCATATCCGGAAGAAATATTATTGTTTTATATCATTTAAGCTGGTCTAACATATCTGCTCTAGATTGAGGTGTCAATAGCTGAAATTTTAAGGGACTATGATCGTGAGAATCGAGATATAGGTCTTCACCTCCCTTACTCCGTGTATATCAGCTTGGTATTGGGATTGGAAAAAGAGAGTGTGGCTAATGGGAGTTGGAGAGGATTGGCATCAGCATTGTGTATGTAACCAACTGTCAGATAATTTTCACATTTTGCCTTATGTGGCAAAGCGTAACAAGACACATTGTTCTAACTGTAACTGTAGCTTATTGTTATGCTCTGCTGTTAACAAGAATTACCGATGTTCATTTTCTTGAAGGTCTCACCCTTAATGATGTTGAGCAAATCGAGGCAGCTGTCAAAAACCATTCAAAATTATTACAGGCTGAAATTCTGTTACTACATTGGAGTAGAACACAGGTTAATATTAAATCAAATTTGGTAATACCAAAATGTGAATGTGTTATCAGCCTAGCTCTACAAAGTGCCCTCTGGTTTCGGTATGTGATATTTATAATGAACGCAATGATATTTTTACTCAGGCTCCATATCCCTTTACCCGGTCGAATTTGCGTTCTATACTTTCGGAAGTGATGGGTCGGCAGGACCTAGCCAATCTAATACCGGAAGATGAACCCAATCAGCAAAACAAGGGGGATGATTCCAGAAAAAATGACCCGAATTTCAGGGACCCAAAAAACTAATGGTTTCCATCTTGTACTATATTTGTAACTATTTTTATTATTTGATCGTTTGTAAAATTTCGCGCTTCCAATATTCATCTATTGCATTGAGTAAAAACAGTTGTAAAGTGTTGCAATGTGCCGTACTGAAATAATTTTTGAGATGCCTTTTATTGCAGTGCATATTTTTAACCAAAGGTATGCAGTATTGCACTCAATAATGTTTTGAACTTTGATTTGAATAAAGAACTATCTTTTGTTTAACGAAACATGGTGTGGGAACATAGAACTGGAATAATGGCCTTGTGTCCTGCAATTTGTTCAATTACACATACCTTCGGAACCTATGTAGTTGCTAGTTACCCATTATTGGGCCCAGACTTTGTCAAAAGTTTCCCAAGACTAATTATTTTTAATTTTCCTTACTATTTTAACGTCTAGTATTTATTTAAACATTAGTTTTTATTCTATTGTAATGATGGTATTAAGGTCAAAAAATGGGGAGAGAAAGCATTCTAGCCTAACTAGAACACAATATTACATAGGTGACGTAATGTGCCTTGCTTTTACTATTTGTTTAGATTCTCCAGGACCTACAGTATTGCCGGGACTCTTCGGACTCTGAAGTGCCCCGCTTGTACCTGGTACCATTGCGCTTGGGCTCGAGGTACACGGGTCGAAGTACTATATACCCATTTGCCTACACCAGAGCCTCCGAGAGGAATTTTATCAGGGGGTACAAACTTTTTTCGGGTCCCGTTTCTCATTCCGTTATATATGTACGCACACATAGTATTATACTGTATATAAAAATAATTTTTGAGATCATGGGAAACTCCCCGGTCCCATTGAACCTACAGGCCCGGTAAAATCTATCCACCTCTCGGTGACCTACACCCGGTAAAAGTTCTAGCGGACGCCCGGCCTGGGGTACCGCTATAATTTACTCATTTTATGTTGAAATGAGCAAGTAATAGGTTCAATTGGATTGCGTGTTTGGTATTGTGCCGTTCATAAAGTCAAGCAGTTGGTAAAGGCACTAGCGTGCGAGCAAGATAGTTTGCGGTTCCACTCGATTAGTTTGTCACGAAAGATCTCATGCGATAAAATCGCTCGTTTTAAATCCCGTTTTAGCTTCGATGCGACGCTGTTATCAGCTGAAATTCAATGAATAAGATACGAAAAAAGAAATCGCATTGTTTGCTACGGGAAGGCGAGATTACAGTTCTTTAACTTGATCAAACTGAGTTAGATTGCCTCATTCCTTCGTTAGCAGCAATGAATGCAGTATGCAGCCATTCCTTAATCTTGTGCGTTCTTGAAGTTGATTATAAGTCGAGTCGAGTTGGTGATTCTCGGAATATACTCGAGTATATACAATAGGTTAAATATATATTCCAAACGTGTGATTACCGTAACTTAAGAGCCTTCCATTATATCTGAACGAAGGTACTATCAGGTCTCTTATAGTAAACTGCTTATTCAAGAGGCCGATGTATATATTCAACTCGAAAATAAGTTATGATTTCTTCATACAACATCAAGATAATGTGAATATTTTAATTCAGAGAAACTAGAATATAGCCTGCACTAGCCAGGGATATATGCAATATGAAGCGCTGCACTGTTAACCGAAGTCTGATTCCATTGAAAGTACTTTATTTCTTATACTATGCAGGTGAGCCTTCTTGCTGTTCAAATATGGTTCCTGATTTTTTTATGACTGATATTTTGCTTTATGTGCTGTGATGCATTGCTTAAAACAGAAGTGTGGATACTAATGGTGGAACTGATAGTGGGGGTGGGGTCAATTTTACCCACATTTAACCTTGGGTGTATATTAATAATAATGGTCAAGTGTTTTAAATAAAACTGGGGGAACTCCATTAATACCCATTGCCATCCCACTGCACTACTGTTTGTGGTTATTTTCGTCAAGTCCACTCTACTTTTCAGTTGTCTTTGAACATTCCTTTCTTTTCAGGACTTTCTTGTTTCATCCCATATAAATCGATTTATCAGAAGCAACTCGGCATGTCATCAGGTCAAAACGGTGTGATTCAAGCCACCATGCAACTTGTATCTCTGTTCTCTCCACCTATAATAGGGATCATCACTGACAAGACGAAGGCGTACATCTTGATTCTATCGCTTTGCACATTTTTCTCAGTTGCCTTCACTGTACCGTTCTACTTCATATCCCCAGTTGAGAGAGAAGTTTTATCTGACTCCTATTTCTGTTGCCCCAGTATCACTGATCCCGTTGGTCTTATTTGCCCTCAACTAAGCAATGAAACTAATCTTATTTCCTGTGCTGACTTCAATACATCTGATGCAGTGAATAAAAGCAGTATGTCACCCGGAAACTGTTCGGCTACAGGCACAACGCTACAATGCCAATACGAAACTGCAGAGGATATTTACGGACGAACTTTTTTTTCATTGGTGGCGTTGACGGTGCTGATGTCGTTCTTCCTATCTCCCGTGACTCCGCTGGTCGACGCATCTGCAATGGATATCATCGGCTTGGCGAGGATAAAACTTTATGGGGTTCAGAGACTGTGGGGAGCTGTGGCATTCGGCATTGTCAGCTTATGTATCAGTTATATCACCGAAATAGTGAGCCCCGGGACCATTGAAAAAAACTATCTTCCCTCTATCCTCGGTGCTGCTTTTTTCTGGTTTCTTACAATAATAGTTACAACCACACTGAAGGTAAAAGCACCTAAAGCCAAATCAGTTCTGAGGGGAGTAGGAAAGCTATTAAGTGAAATGAAAGTCCTCGCCTTTTTGGTTGTTGTTTTTATGAGTGGTTATGGTACGGGAATCCAGTATTCCTTTTTGTTTTGGTATATAGGGGAATTAAAAAATTTTTCGCAGACAATCCTCGGTCTATCTGTCCTGGTAACATGCTTGTCAGAAATTCCAATGTTTATGATATCGGGATGGATTTGTGAAAAACTGGGATATGTTTCTGTTCTTTCTCTGGGTCTTCTTGCTGTAGCGGTGAGTATAGTTTCTGAATAACTGTTGGTTTTTCAACATTAGAATTTCAGGAATTTTTATTCTTAAATAGATTCGATTTTTCGCATACACATTCCTGGTTGAAGCCTGGCAAGTGTTGCTGGTTGAAGGACTGCATGGGATTTCCTTTGCCCTTCCGCTGGCTGCAATGTGCTCACATGCCACTGTGATTGCCCCCAAAGATGCAACAGCCACGTTAATTTCACTAAGTCAGGCAGTTTATTGGGGTTTAGGTAAGTAATTTGGATGAAATGTAGATCACCCCTCGGATTGCTACATTAGTTGTAGTCTTTTTTTATCTTGTCTTGTATTTTCTACCAATAGGCAACATGGCCGGGGCATTGTTCGGTGGGTATATGTACCAAACTATTGGGGCGAAAAAAATGTTTTATGTGAGCGCTGGGATGTGTGCCTTCATTTCGATCTTGTATTGGTTGTTGTACGGCCCATTGCGCTTTCCCAGACCTGCAGATAGGAAAAAAGACGTGAAAGAGTCTAAATGTAAGTTATAATTACATTGTGATCGTATATAGATGGCATCATTATTACTTTGCTCTTTTTTTTTTGAAGCTGATAAACAAGAGGAAGCACCTTGTATTGTGGAGGATCATTTGACAGACAACATGTAATGATTGCAATAAAATAAGATGGTTTGGTTTGTACGAGTATAGTTATAATCATTGATTACATGTTTATTTTATTGTGCAGTTCTCGATCTAAATTTGTGCAGTACTAAAAATTTATAACAAAAACTACTACATAGCAATATGATGGAATTATGACAATATTGATCCAATTACTAAATTTTATATAAATTTACTACATATAAATTGATTGCCGATGATGAGAATGAATATCAATTACGGGGAACTTGGCAGACCACGATCATTCATAATGAAAAGCAAATGAAAATTATTGACAACACTTGAAATTTCAAAAATAGCCATTACAAATGTTTCTCGGACATAGAGAATCTCAAACACCGGGTCATTTTACCTACATCAAAAGATATATTCCTTTATAATAAACACTGATACATGGTTGATCTATGGGTAAAAACTTCTGCGGCTCAAGAGTATCATTACTGCTATCTTATATATGATACTTTTTATCCAGCAATTTAAGGTTGACTATGATACTATTACTATGATACTATACTATATTTTTTGTATTTTTTCTTGCCTTCTAATAATATGAATGTCCATCGGACCTAACTATCTAACTTTGTCTTTATATCTATTTTCATTGCATAATTTCTGTTACCAAAATTTGTATTTGTGTTATCGAAGGGAATTTTCATTTTTAAAATAATGTGGATTCGGATAATGTATTTACTGCCAAATTCAGGGTAAAAAACTTCTTTCAGTTCTAATTTAATACAATGTCAATCAAGCTGTACTACAGGACTAGATTAACATTGTAGTAAAGTAGCATTTACTTCCGGCCTCCGCTCTCAATGCTTGCAAGCTGTCAGCATCTCACGAACGGACATCTCATTTTTCACGTCAACATTACTAAACTCAGTAGCAATAGTGGTGAATGCACAACTACACATCTCTTTTTTCAGCTTTGTCCAACAGTTAACCCATGTTATACATAATTCTTCACTAGTAACCCGCCACCGAAGTTGGGAATTTTTTGCATCACCCGCGATCCAATTCACCAGAAATTACGCTACTTCCCTACGGGCATAAGCCTAATCCGTCACTTGGTTAGAGTTGAGACTGCCTGACCAGTTACCTGTATTAATTATGAGAAATAGTGCCAATTTGTATAACGTTTTCCTATCTATGCTTGCCAGTAAATTCTTTTTTTTTCATCGTACAAAAAAAGAATAAAAATTGTGCTATTACGAATGTATTCCAATTGTTGTTTCGAAATGGAAAATGTAAATTGATGATGTGTGTGTTGTATAGGAATATTTTAAATTATTGCATGGGGTCAGCGTTGGCATTGCCTGATTTATGCCACCGACTAAAAATAGGCCATTAGACTGGATAGAATTACCTACCGGAAAAATGATCACTGATTCTTCTTCGCCGAGGATTCCCAACTAAATACTAAAACGTCGCCCCCTGTCATCAATCATTGTTGAGTAGAGGAAGCTATAGCCTACATGTTGTGTTCGTTGACTAATTGGTCGATCTAGTAGGTGAAGCATGCTCGGAGTGATTTTAAACCCCGGTACTGCCCATCGTGTATATTGATTTCCGTATTCGTGATATTTTGGCAACCCGAAATTATCCTTTCCTAAAATCCATAATATTTTGTATCTGTTGTGGAATCTCATTCCCACGTCACTCAGGGACGTTATTTTATTTTTTTTTAAATTGTTTGTTTTTTGATCCTAAAATCGTGGATACGAAGGGAATACTGTGTAGTGTTTTACTCAGGGCCATCGATAGGAGGTTGAAAGGGCTGCATTGCACCCGTGCCCGGAAATTTCCTGTGACCTCAAAAAATGTTCACCTATCATATTGTGTGTGCATACATACACAATGAAAAGGGGCCTAAAAAAACTTTGTTCTCTCTGGTGAAGTAGTAATGGTACACTGTACTGCCTGATATTAACTAAAACTTTCTGTAACAGCTGAGGTGCGTGACTGTATTTTGTACTATGGCATAGTAAAAATATGCATTAACGACCTCCACTTAGTAAGTTAAAAATAAATGAACCCACTCACACGCGACGTGGTCGTTACCATTTCAAAACATTCCGTGAGGTCTACTGTTGTTGCGTGCCACCAAATTGCGAAATGGAAGCGAAGATAGCGATGGTATCACGCAAACACAACTAATCGCCGCTTCACCGTATTAACTTCAAAAGCACTACATAACTGCGGTTAAAATGAACTCTTGAAGTTTTCCGTTGAAGTACCAAAAAGTTTGCTTTAAAAAGCCTGTAAACAGGTGTTGACGAAGATTGACTTGACGAAATACTACATTTTCATGACTTTTCTTACCTAGAAAAATATCGCTTACTGTCAATTCAGGGAAAATGAATGAGGGACATGTGGTGAAAAGTAGATAGCAAATTATAATTGGGCCCATTCAAGAAAATGTCAATTTGCTTTTTTTAGTATGGAATTACTGTACAGTATTCGAATTACTATTTAATTAGAACTCTCACTATATATATAAATCTAATTATCTTCTTCCTCGTTGTATTCAAAAAGTTTTGGTGCTCTTCGATCACCAAATATATTTTTTCGATATAGTCATTGAACCAAAGCTCGAATGCGTGCTTTCAAATAATTAACTCAAATAATCGATGTTGAAATATTGTGATTGGGTAATCAAGAAATCTTCGTATGTTCCTCAGCGTCCGGAGTACATTCAATTATAAAAGCCAGTTATTGAAGAGCATTGGAAGTAGTTTGAAACGTGGCAGCTCGTAGCTTGAATGCCTGTTTTTGTGTTCTTCATTTCTTACTAGTGTTGAAGTTGATTTCAGTTGAAAATGGTACGTAAATTCTGATCAGTTTTTGTTGTCCGTATTCCATTATATAAAATAATCTGGTTTCATTTCATAGCGTGAATGCATCTCAATCCACGTTGGCCAGGCCGGTGTCCAGATTGGTAATGCTTGCTGGGAGCTCTATTGTTTGGAGCATGGCATTCAGCCTGATGGCCACATGCCAGCGGAAAAATTATCTGGTACAGGTGGTGACGATTCGTTCAACACCTTCTTTAGCGAAACTGGTGCTGGAAAGCATGTCCCTCGAGCTGTTTTTGTGGATTTAGAACCCACTGTTGTGGGTGAGCATATAGGGAATAGTATTATATTCTACTGTGTTAGTTCCACCGTTTGAAATCGTTATCGTGAAATATGTTCTATACAGACGAGGTACGCACGGGCGTATATCGCCAGCTCTACCATCCTGAACAACTAATTACTGGTAAAGAGGACGCCGCGAACAATTACGCAAGGGGACATTATACAATTGGTGCTAGAAATATCCTCGATATTGATTTTTCATTATTGGTGGCTAATTGGGAAATTCAAACGATTTAGGAAAGGAGATTGCTGATCCGGTTCTGGACCGAATTCGGAAACTTTCGGATCAGTGTACCGGCCTGCAAGGATTTCTAATATTTCATTCGTTCGGCGGCGGAACTGGTTCGGGATTTGCTTCTCTCCTTATGGAGAGGTTGTCTGTCGATTACGGAAAGAAATCGAAGCTGGAGTTCGCAGTATACCCTGCCCCACAAGTAAGGAGTGATAGTTGAAAGTAGTACTACTGTTCATTTGTAGGGCTTTAGCTAGTAGTCTTAATGCTCGGAGGCTGATTGTTATGGCCTCCATGCGGAATTTCTCGAAAGGATCATGCCGGCTCGAACATTAGCTGTGTATCTTTTCTTTCAAGGTATCTACTGCTGTGGTTGAACCATACAATTCTATACTCACCACGCACACAACTCTAGAGCATTCTGACTGCGCTTTCATGGTGGATAACGAGGCGATTTACGATATCTGTCGTCGTAATCTTGACATAGATCGGCCGAGCTACACAAACTTGAATCGGTTGATCGGTCAAATCGTTTCGTCCATTACCGCCTCCTTGCGATTCGACGGCGCACTGAACGTCGACCTTACGGAGTTCCAAACCAATCTGGTACCGTATCCACGCATTCATTTCCCATTGGTTACTTATGCTCCGGTTATTTCTGCGGAAAAAGCCTATCATGAGCAGTTATCCGTCGGTGAAATCACGAATGCGTGCTTTGAACCATCAAATCAGATGGTTAAATGCGACCCGAGGCATGGCAAATATATGGCGTGTTGTATGCTGTACAGAGGGGACGTTGTACCCAAAGACGTTAATGCTGCCATTGCTACTATAAAGACTAAACGTACAATACAGGTATTTAAACATGTTGTCAAAAGATTATATTCCTCTCGTTTCAAGGCTTTCAATAACACCCGCCATGTTTTGTCGGTTCAGTTTGTGGATTGGTGTCCCACTGGATTCAAGGTAGGCATTAATTATCAGCCGCCTACAGTTGTCCCAGGCGGAGATCTTGCCAAAGTACAGAGGGCGGTTTGCATGTTGAGCAATACAACAGCAATTGCCGAAGCATGGGCGCGACTCGATCACAAATTCGATTTGATGTATGCCAAACGGGCGTTTGTTCACTGGTGGGTTCGACAGTAAAGAACGGAAGTCGGTATCCTCGATCTTGACGTATGTTTCTGTTCCTATAGGTACGTGGGTGAAGGAATGGAGGAAGGCGAATTCACAGAGGCACGTGAAGATCTCGCAGCTTTAGAAAAGGATTATGAGGAAGTTGGAGTAGATTCCGCGGAGCAAGAAGCCGGGGAGGACGAAGAAGATGAATATTAGAGCTTTACATAATCGTTCGTTGTTCAGTTCTATGTTTTCGAGACTTATCTGTTGTTGAATAAAATTCGGTTCGAGCAAACGGTAGTAGCCTATTGGTATGATTTTTTAGTTGTGTCGCGTGTTACCACGACTCGCCTTAATTTCTTAGAATTAATGTCTCGTCTTTTTTTCCTGAAAGACCCATGTCACAGACATTTTGTAAATCCTGATGCGAGTATCAAGCGAATTCATCTGTCCAGTGTGCGACAAGGTTTTACCATTTTATACTCCTACAACCTCTTGCCTTGATTCATTCGAATAGGACGGGGATCCCCAAACTTCTTGCACCAATGATATTTGGGGTGAAAATTTGGTTCCATCGCATCGAATTTATCTGAATCCGGTATAGAAGACAACTGATCGCAAAATACTTGTAATAACCAGAAACTACACTTAAGTGATCTTATATAGTTTCCACAATCATCTTGACTTGTCAATGTGATTAAACCCCATAGTTCACCATCTACGATTTTCCGGATCCTCATCCGACAAATTAAATAATTCTTGACCTCTTTAACCTCGTGGAAACCAAGTATAAAAATCGACTGAGGAAGTATGTTCTATCCATCGTATGTGTAGCTATTTTATCGTGGCAGCTGTCACGTCATTAGTACACAAGACAATTTTCCAAAGTGTTTGTAATTTATTCGCTGTCATTTGACTACTCGTTACACGTTATTAATACTCCCGACTATTTGGGCAAAGTCGCCTATAGGAGTTGTTAACGGTACTTGTAACAATATTGGGTCGAAGTAACTGAAGAGGACTGCAATTTCGCTTTCCTTTTCCTATTCGATATAAATTCTCGTTACACAATAAACACATCAATAATGTTATAACGTGAGGAGAACCTGTTGGCTACATTTGACTCTTGGACCGCACACTGTGTAATGTCATTAACTGGATCATCTAAGTTGCTGTTTGCGTTCTATTTATTGATATACATTACAATAAGTTTTATGTTACTGTCAATCTAATTTCTAGGCTTGTCGTACGACGCTTCTTATAAATACTGCATCATTGCTAAATATACTCTGCACATGTGGCAACACGTGTGCATGCACATGCGTTAGTTTATTGTCGATTTCAGAATATGATGTAATTATCGTTGTACACTTCAATACCCTAGAGTCTTTTCTCATAACAGTTCTAAAGATAATTGCTGTCAACCTGATGTTTCCACCATTCTTGATCTACATGGTGTTCTGACTATGTAAGGATCTGAAGTAGAATATTCGATAAAAATAACAAATTATTGCATTCGCAAAAAAAAAAATTTTCCAAGTAAAATATTCTCCCTACTTGATATGAACGATATAGAAATAAAACTCCGTTGCAGCTTTTCCATTGTAGAGTTCAGCCTCGGTTAGTATGTTCCTTTAGAATGAATGATGTCGTTATGTGTAAGCGCCCTTTGTCTTGCTGGTAAGCGTTCATTGATTGAAAGACTTTACGAGTCGTAGCATATGGATGGAAATCATCAAAGATTCCCTGCAAACTGATTGGCCCGAACTAAACTTATGTTGAAGACGTTATGCTGAGGCGAACTTTATTTATGAGATTAGCATTAGTTCATAATCTTCGTTAGATGATAAGTGAATATTATTCCCTGCCCTCTCTTGCTTTTTTATTAAGCAGTTCGCCTCAATACATCCTGTTTCGGTGCGGTTTACTGGTAAGGATACATTTGTTGTTGACCGGGAGGAAGCGTCTGCAATGTGCGCGCAGCAGGCATTAATTCTATCACCTTCCCCTTCTGCACTTACAAAAAGTGTAAACAGCAGTCTGGAAGTTCGCTGACCAGTGGTTTTAGCAAAATCTCTTTATCTTATCGCACGCTTTGCGGGGTGCAATGGAAACAGACCGACAGACTGCGAAAAGCAAGGTGTCCTACGATCTCACCATACTTGCTGTAATTCAACACTTCTCTTGTGATAAAATAAAAGTGGATGCTGTATATATTAAGTGATTAAGAAGGAAAACAATCATTCTTTATTTAGCAGTGTATTAAAATGAACCAATAACTATCGGTACTTCGTTACAATAATGGGTTAGAAGTAGCCATGTTTTGTCATGTATGATAGATAGCTTCCCAGTGTATATCGCAATATAGCATCACGCTATAAGTATTGAGAGAGCGCTCGCTCGCTTAAAGAAAGTATAAATTAACGTCTACATGCATGAAGCAGCTTGATTGAACCTGTTATGGTGCACTGGCCATTTGTTCGCTATAAGACAAGTTTAGTCTGCTATTCCCCACTGAGATTATCGTCAGACGAACAGTTGAGGAAAAGCTCTAATACAGTAGAGCCATATGCACCGAGAATGGAAGATTGTTCTATTCTTTATTCATATACGGTGGCGTCAGAGATAGTCGAATTAGATTGACTCAATCTTTGGTTTGAGGAACAGATTAGTCGCATTTTAAGCCTGTTAGGCTTAAAATATTAATAAGATAAACTAAGGGTGTGGCTATCATAAATTGTAATTTACTAACTAGAAAGATGAAAGTGTATAAGGAAATGTATAGGAATCTCAATCATCAAGTGAGGGTTTTCAGAATTCAGAATAGTTTGTGTTACGCGTCATTATCAACCAGTTTCCACTATCACCTGTTCAATTCGACTTACTTTTATTTCATCAATTAATATGATGTATTTTTATTAGATATACAAGCAATTACAACTACCTTATTTGTTATATCTTGAAGAACACTACGGAAAATCAGTATTCTTAGACATGGATATGTGTTTTATTTCTTACGAGGAAAAGAAAAAAGATATAATTGATACCAACGGTGAGTAATAAAATTCTTTCTATTTGTCATTTCTACTTTCTTGTGGTGGAGACGAAATAATCAGTATTGGATCGGAGTCATCTTTATTTGCATCTGATCCAACTTCCTCATCCGTGGATGTAATTAACTGATCGAATGGTCTCTTCGTTCGTTCGTTATTCCGCCTGCCTCCCGGCTCTCATTATTATTGTCAAAAGTGTACGAATACTAATATCTGATTATTTTTTTAGATTCTTCGACCCTTTACGACGATTCTTGCTCCAGTAGTAACGATGAATGCAGTGCACCTACAAGTGTGACCTCCCCCTCTTCATGTAGTGCAGGTTCTTCGAAATATACCGATAACAACAATAGAACTTCAGATTCGAGTCTCACTACTAGTCATGACTTCGGGACATCAGATGACATAGCAGATGACTTGCAACCTATTGACTTATCTTTAAAGAAACAAAATGATCGCATCCGTTTTTGCAATGACAACAGAACTAAGCAACTGCCTCAACGTACCAACGAAAACTATAATGATTTTCTCATGCAAAAAATGGATAGTTTCCCTATGTTAAATTTTCCGATCCCATCGTCCATGCGAGGGTATTCACCGTGGCATCATTACATGTGCGCATCGCCTCTATCTTTCATTCCGCCATCATCTCTTCCTAACTGGAACCCGGTCAGCTCCATAGGCGAAATGATTATGCCAATGAATCCTCTTTTGTATGGGTTACCCATGGGCGAAGTTTCGTCTGCTTCCGTTGCTAAACCAAGCTATTACGAAACTTCGCAACACCTTTGGAAATCTTTAGCCACCGCAGGACGAGCAGACGCTTCGTTATTCCGTAAATTTGTTGCGACTCACGAAGATGCATATGCACCGAAAAAAGGAAGAGCTGCCCCGATGTTCCCGAATCAAGAGCTGTATCAGGTGTGGGATCAGCATTTGAAAAGAACCGATGACAGAAAATCAAGGACGGATCTCGAGAAGGAGTTAGTTGATGATCAAGTAATTCCCCAAAAGATATCAGCAAGAGTTAAGAAGGAAAGAGACATCAACGTGCATCAGTATTTCAAAAATAATCAAGAATGCACAAGTGCAGGAAGGACAGAAGAGCAAAGTCGATCGACAGATCAACAACGATATGTTATTGACCGCGAAGAAGGCAAGTTTCTTATCAAAAATGAAAAATATTATCAAAGTTTATTATTCTGAGTAGTAATATAGAGTGAAATTTGTAATGTAAAAGTATGAAATTGAACTTAATGAATGCATATTCCAAATCTAGCAAATGGATAGTTATATATAATGTTGGAATATTATTGATGTCGACTTTATCACTACTACAACAATGAGTAACTGAATTTATTACTTTAAATAACCAGGGCTTATCAAGACGAAAGACAAAAATCTATTGGAGAATAAGTCACCCAACAAGAGACGCAATGAAGGTAATTTATCTTGTTGTTTCCTTAGCTTGATCTATTTTTTAATCTTTATCATGCAAAGCTCTGAGCAACGCAACATATGTACATGGTATGCATAGTACAGTTAACTAAAAACTGTTTTTTTTTTATCTTCAGATCCTTCAACATCGGACGAACATTACGGCACATCAGCAAAGAAAATAAAAATGCAAGCGAGTGAAGATACAAATAAGGAGTTAGTTCATGCGTCCACTAGTGACAATACTGATGATTCGAATCAAATAAATGGAACCTCGGTAAGAATCTAAAATTTCTATGCTTTTCCAAAAAATAGCGGACGCCTGATAAATGTTTCAAGATTTAGCAGTTCCTTGCTAGCTGGTCTAACTGTGTATTATTCTGCAGAAAAATATTGGCGGTAATTTGCAAATGACACCCAAACCAATAAACTTCAAGCCTTGTCGTTTTCACTGTTCGGAGTGCGGAAGAACATATGCGACAGTCGGTGGGTTGATGAAGCATTCAAAATATCATCACGATCCGGAGAACGCTATGACTTTTAAGTGCAAGGTAGGCCACACCTATATTATATTGCAGTTTGTAATGTGTGAATTGAATGCTAAAGTAGTTAGAATAAGAGATAGCAACAGTATATTTCAATCATCTATACATTTATCAGACTTGTGAAAAAGAATACACTTCACTCGGCGCGCTTAAAATGCATATACGGACCCATACTCTGCCTTGCAAATGTCATATATGCGGAAAAGCGTTTTCAAGAACTTGGCTGCTTCAAGGTCATATTCGCACCCATACTGGTAAGCAGATATTTCCTTATAGCATTCATTTATATTTCTTAATCAACGTGTCGTCAACAATCTTTGTTTGTTACAGGAGAAAAGCCGTATCAATGTTCGGTGTGCTTGCGAGCCTTCGCAGACCGCTCGAATCTCCGCGCGCATATGCAAACTCATCAGAATGTGAAACGTTATGCTTGTACGGGCTGCGAAAAAACTTTTTCACGTACCTCACTCCTCAACAGACATCGGGCTAGTGGATGTGTACCCTGATTCAGTGATTACTGATTATAATGTATATATTAGTAGTACTGTCTGATGTACCAAAAACGCTCACGGGGTAGAGATTCATAAAGGTTCTCGGAGATGTGGATTGTAATTCTTTGGTTATTATTTTCTCTCTTTTGCAAATTACGATTACGTTTTACTATCTAAAATTCATGTTTTCACTTCACTGTTTGAATTTATTTATAAAGTGCTAATTGATTGTTGTATATCTTGAATCCCGGACGAAAGTCTTATTCGAGACGTTCTAATGCTGGAAATTTGGAGGGTGTAAAAAGGCCGGGCATATACGTGGTTACTGTAAACTTGTTGCACTATTAGATTATTATAAATAACGTAAAACGGACTGATTGCATCTTTTTGGTAGAGAAATAGAAAAGAAAGAAATGCATTTCATGTTATCACGATGTAAGACGAAAGTCTGTGGGCTACCGAAAGGAGCAAACTGATGATTGTTAAGCGGATGTAATTATACTCAGTTATCATTTTGCGAGCTGCATTGCAGAAGTCTGCAATTCGTGTGGTCAAGTGTACAGTCCACGTGTAGTCGTGAGTATTTCTCCTTGATATATCGTAATACGTAATACAGTGTAGACAGTAGTTTGTATATTTTATTTCACTAGTTTTAGTACTGGTTTATCAGGTAGCCAGGCATTCTAGGTAGTCCACATTTACATCTCTTTATAAAGTCCGCAAGTTTAGCTACCATTGCTAATGTCTGATGAAGGTTTAAAGAAAAACATGGGTATGGAGTTGATCGTTACCCGACTTAAAACTTATGGATCGTTATTTATATAATTTTATGATTTTCTTTTGGAAAATTGAAAAAAAATTGATCAGAACGTCGATGGTAAATTTTTGTTCCACCTAAGTTGCGTGCCTATCTATCTGCACAGATCGCACACCACTAAGACAAGTACTGGCATTACATTATGTGTAGATGGGAATTCAAAAAGTGTGGTCTCTAATCGATAATGAACTGTAAAACTTCGTCTGAGTATGAAGTTGCAATTACTAATGCATTTATTCACTATTTCCAGCCTAGTTTAATGAAAATTACATAAGAGTTATTAGATAATTTTAACATGACATCATGGAACGTTTCCATCATAATCAAAGGCGATCCACGCCATTTTCCAAACCCAGGTCGATCAACTCCCCACACAATCACTCGCGTCCCACTCCAAGATTCACAGACTCTTGTGAAAGCCCGTTGTTCCAGTTCAAAAGTGTCAAGTCGGTCCATTCAAGAGCAATGTTGCCAAAATCTCCAGTCAAAAGCGCGCCTCCGGTCAGCAGAGTTTTTCCATACAGGAAGTGGGCCCCAGAAAAGGCACATGCTGTGTCATTCAGGAGTGGCGAAGCAGAGAGTCCATACGTCGACTCGGCATTGTATAGTCGATATTACGATTCCGAGAGTTCTGAGCTTTATTTTGAACAGTGCTTCAAATTGGAAAAGAAACTCGGAGAGGGATCGTTCGGAGAGGTAATGAAGGTGAGAAGTCTCGATGATGGAAAACATTTTGCGCTGAAACGTTCGAGAGAAAAATTTCGCAGTGAAGCTGACAGACGTCGGAAGTTGGACGAGGTAAAAAAGCATGAGCAATTACCGGAACATCCGAACTGCGTCAAGTTTATCAAAGCGTGGGAGGAAAAACATCGACTTTACATACAGACAGAACTGTGCTCCATGAGTTTGAAAGAATTCTTTGAGAGCAACAGAAACATTAGCGAGATAGACGTGTGGCGAATACTAATAGACCTTCTTCGTGGCCTGAATCATATACACACTCACGGATTCATTCATCTCGACATAAAACCGGATAATATATTTCTTTCAGACTGTGGAAAATGTAAAATCGGAGACTTTGGTCTTGTCATTGATAATACAGACATGGCGCATGCTTGCGAAGGCGATAACAAGTACATGGCACCGGAACTATTAACCTCGGTATTCTCAGCAAAAGCCGATGTCTTTAGTCTGGGTATCGCTATGCTTGAACTCGCAACTGACGTAGAATTGCCTGCTGATGGCTTGCCTTGGCAATTGCTTCGTCAAGGCTACATGCCCCAGGAGTGCTATGAAGTATTGAGCCATGATTTGTGCAGCACTATTCGTTGGATGATGACCCCGGACCCCAATGACAGGCCCACTACGGAAGAGGTCCTACGTCATCCCTTGATCACGAGTAAGCGTCAGAAACTGTTCCCGCTAGAAGTATCTGACTGGATTGCATCACAATGTGCTAGAGGATTGTGGTTTGCTGTTTGTATATTATCTCATATCTTGATTCAACCGTTTAAAATTTTATTCCATTCTGTCACGTTTTCAAACAAACCTTCCAAGGGAACAACGCCTCACTCCAGTGAGGAAAACAGTGTTTCTACTAATAAATGGGAATCCAGTGACAGTAGTAACTTGGATATATTTTCTAAGCGTTCTGAAAGCGTATTTTTCACTCCTAACGTACAGCGGTCTTACGCCCACATGACCCCTAGTCCCAGGAATTCATCACCCGTCAGTACTCGTGCCGTTATCAGAGCTGTCGCTAATCTCTCGCCCGACGTAAGTCCGTTGTCTTACGCCAAGCACGAAAACTATCACATGAGGTCCTCTTTGTCTCGGAGCGACAGATCATCCTTGAATGATGTATTGTATGATTCAAGCGATGGCTTTAATGATAGTGTTTTTTCTTCTAAGCCTAGAAATTTATTGGAAATGCTTAACAATGTGTCTGACTCTGATTAAGTTCATTTGACTATTACCAAATGACATATTAAGTCGTTTATTTTCCACTGTATGTTAAAAGGTGCATTTTCTATATGCTACTAATACTTGGTGTGCTCAAAATCTAACATAACTTGCATTTGTTTATATTTCTTGTTGCGTTTCTGCACAATCATTAAAAGTTATCTGTATTGCTACTATCCTGAAAGCTCAAGCGCTGCCTTTATACGCTTTATTTTTGTAGTTCTTGTCATTTCAGTGTTAAAAAATTAAAAGATTCCTTTATGAGAGAATGGTTTATTTTGCGGAAGGGTGAGGAAATAAGATTAATATCGAGATGAATTAGAAATTCTGTATCTACATTAGTATGTATATTGTAGTCCAATACCCGTGTGTGTGTGTGTGTTCATTTGTGGAAAGAATTTAGTAAGGGTAGATGCAGAACAGGAGGAAATGACACCTGCTATCTCTAGTGGTAATAGTAAATGAGTCTCCAATTTGGGGATTTACGGAAAGTGAAAAAGCAGACCAGTTACACTACGATCGGCGTTCTCTCACGTTATGTGCAACGATGGCTATAGATTATCATATTCGTGCGGTTAAGTCAACAAGTATGACAATAATTTGTCTACCCCAATGCAATCTAAACAGAGGACGAAGCAACCAACTATTAATTGCACAATATTTCTAGTTTAAATTATTGTTTAATTGTCCTGGAACGCATCCATTCTAGCTTCAGAAGCATCCGATTTAGTAGAAGTAGATGGGCGGCAGACAGATTGACAGTGGTGTTTTGTCGTAGATGAAACTTTAATACTGTACTAAGCGTTATTTCGATGAACCAAATGGCTGACGAACTCACAGTTGATACTGTACGCGAGTTCATTGCACTCAATGATGGAAAAGTTAAGAATACTGTGCTAGTTGCTCATTTTAAGAAAATTTTGAACAATCCAAGCATGAAAGGTAAGTATCCCTAAAATATAAAAAGAGCGGGAAGGACGGAGATAATCCCTAATCCTCACCCCCACAGATTAATTTTAGACCCATTTCCTAGTTTGCTGCATTTTACATTTCCGTATTTCACTGTAGTCAGCAGGTGTGATGTATTTTCTATCGAATTTTCCTATGTAAATATAATTTTCGTTTCAAAATCACCTACTTTAAAATGTAAATATGTGTTACATGTAATAATAAATGTGTGTGTGTGTGTGTGAATGTGTATTATTAATTTGAATAAATAAATAGTATTCATTATTGGTAATAGTGCAACAAAATATTGTTTATCAAGTTATGCTAACAAACTGTTTTTCTTTGCAAGTTGAGGCCAGACAAAAATTTAAAAACTGTGTCAATGATGTAGCTGTCGTCAAAACAGAAAATGTAAGTTAAATGATAATTGAATTACTTAATTTAAAAATAAAAGTGAATAAAATTTAAAAAAGAATCTCTTATTCAAATCTCATTTTAATGGACTGTTTCTCTTTATCAAGGGGGAAAAATATGTCCAGTTGAAAAAGAAATTTCGCACTGCAATGCCGGTGTCTTCTTCATCACTCAGTTCTTTCATTCCAGAATCTCACAGCACACAAGCTTCTCCGTCACACATATCATCGTTCGATAATCCGATATTAGCGGAACCAGAAAATCCAATTTTATATGGTTGGTATAGTTCAAAATATTTCAAATCATTTTTCAAGCATCTAGTAAACTTGAATACTGTGAATTTTAAAGAAGTAAATCATCACCAGAGAATTTTAACCCTTTTATTTCAATTTTTCAGCTGATAATACAGAAGGTTTTGATATTCCCACTGAAGAAAGAAAACATTCCAATGCATCTAGGTACGAATAAATTGGCGTAAAAATTTGATCAATATTAGATAAAACATAATTATAGTTAGTAAAGTAAGTTCATTGCGTATGTGGCAATTGCTTTTGTTGTAGGCGATATTTCACACTTCATCTGTCGATTTTATTTAATAATATTGGAGTATGAAATTATTTTGAGGGTGTTCCCTTTGATTAACTTATACATAAGTTTTATGGTATTAATTGTTTTAAAAACAATAGAATGGCATTTGATACAGAATTGAAAATAGAGGAACAGTAACATCACAGATACTTATCATATTTTTGTTACATTTCCCTTGAGAAGTTGTAACTGGATCGCTTGTTTCTTGTTAGTAAAAATGGAAGGTCGACTGATCCTGATGCCGAAGACAATATGTTCAAACAATTATCAGATAATAGTGGACTAGCACCAATGGAAATTGAACATAAGGTATCTTCATTTCGTTTTACAATTTGAAGTAATTTTTGTTGGAATATTGAATCTACCAACTAATATAATATTCCAGTTTCATCTCAAAGTACGCAGTTGTGCATGTTAGTTTAATCTGGTGGTTCTTTTAATTAGTTGTGGCCTGTTTTGATTATTTTCATATATGTTTTTTGATGAACAATTTAGCCTATTCCTGAAAGTAGCAAAAAGTCTTATTCCCATCATCACGGAGAAAAAAAAATTGCAGTACCATCTAATGAACGAGAGGTCGAGCAAAACAGAGAGAATGTTCCACCGTCCAACAGCATTGTGGTAATTTAGATTACATTATTACCGCTTCAGTATTTTTCCCATTGTAGGTTAACCAGTCCTTAGCTACAAAATTAGGGTTGTATTAACTTTATGTGTTATCGATCACTATGATTGAGGTGTTTTAAGAAATGGGTATGGTCGATTATTTTCCTCACTAAGACTCTCAAATATTTTTTTCGTAGGTGAACATATTTTTATATCTACTACTTGGTGTAAATGGTGCGTTTGTTTAATACTGGAAATTTTTTTTTGGTGAATGTATATGCTGAATATGTAACATCTTAATTTTGTTCAGAAACATTCAGTAGAACTTTAGGAGATTTTTATTTATAAACATGGTATTGACTGTACAGCCAAACACAGCCAATACAATTCAGACTGAATGGACTGGATGAAATATGTCTGTTACTAATCCAATATAGGCATGGCATAGTTTCATTTCTTTCATTCAATCACCAGCCGATAGGTGCTGTAGAAAGAGCCCGTCAAAACTTGCAGAACAAAAATGGAGATTCCGATGACACGTCATCGATTTCACACTCTGAACATCAGAGTGAAAGCATCAAGGTTCTGTTCAGTATTTTATATCATCATATCATAGTATGCTGTATGTTCATGAAATTTTTCGCCACATGTATTTCACCACTTAACATGGTGCTTATGCGGCATGATAATATTTTTAATGTAATGATTTTTAATTTGGTGAAGGTGTTAGTGAGATTTTATCCAAAATTTTATCCACCTATTATTTTTATTTATTTTTCGATACTGTATGAAATTACTGTACAATAAACTTGTCTAGGTTCTGTGTGTTGTAAAATGTTCTACTAGCTAACTAAGTGTCTGCTTTTATACCTATCTACGATAGAGAAACTTACAGTGTGTTTTGTTTGATGCAGGATAGTGAACAGGAGTTTTATGACAAAGGAATTGGACAATTTACGGTATTGTAATATGCAATATATCAATTGTATGAACCATGAACCAATCATTCCTCATAGTCTTAAAGTGCATCTTGTTTCTATTAGGATCCGCTGGAAAAGCTGTGGGTGTTATCATGCGCCCGAGGAAACATGGTTGATCTCCGCAAGCTCCTCAATCAAGATCCAAATTTAGCAGAAAAAAGGGTAAGTTATTTTATACATATTATATTTACGGGGGCTTTTAATTAGTATTATTACTGCTAACAGTAAGACATGAGGAAGATTTCTTGCTTAAACACTGATTCTACATAGTCTTCATTATAGTTATTTATCCGTAATATTTCCATGCATCTAGTAAAGAGCTACATAATCAACTCGTTTTTTTTGTTTTTCAGGATTTCATGTTGGTGAGTTCCCGATTTTTCAGCAAATCCATCATTTACTCAGCTTTATGATACTTTAATTAAATATTTCTTTTTTTCTTTCAACTCCGATCACAACAGGGGGTAAGTGGTCTTAATTATTTTTTTTTATATTTTTATAAATAAATATTTTAATTGAAGTTCAATTGAAACATTGATATATCACTAACTTTTCTTTTTCTTTTCTCATTTCTGGTACAATTGTTGACGGTGATTTTTGCTACAGTATGTAAGTATATTTCATTACAAACTAAGTTCTTCAAATGCAAAGTATAACAAGTATACTTCTATCACAGACAGCATTGCATTGGGCAGCAAAAAAAGGAAATATTGATTTGATAAAAATGTTTGGTGATGCTGGAGTTGAAGTCAATACGAAGTCGGTACGTAGATATATTCCATATATATGTTGTATAATACCTGTGTGTTCCAGTTCGTCATGATATATGATGTAATATTGAATCTTTTCACTGTATTCATTCATTTGAAATATTGATCCACAAAAGCAGTGGTTCGTTGAAGCACAGCTTACTTTTGTTAACAAAGAAACTGCTTTATAACAACTTTTTAGCACACTCCACCACACATCCACTGGATGGTAATTTCCACTGACACGCTACAACACGTAACAGAGAATGATGTTATCGTACTAGAGGCTATTTCATGTCATAGAACTTATCTGTCTCTGTTTATTTGTATTAACGTTATTACTTCATTCGTGCCCCCTCCCCCCAAAGCATTTGGGGCCCCCTGAAATTGCGGCCCTCTACATAATTTATGTTCGAAATTTGGCCCGGTGCTAAAAAAGGTTGAGAACCAATGCAATAAAGTAAACTTTACTATGTTTCATGATTTCTACAGTTGTGATTTTCTTTTTCATGTACCTTGCCCTGAATTCAACTTCATCAGAAAGGAGTAAGTCTCGTTAATAAATTCGATACCATAATATGTTGCTACCAATATATTTTATAGGTATTTGACTTAACCTTTACAGGGTTATACACCAGTACATCTGGCTGCAATGAACGGACATAAAAAAGCACTTCAAGTATTGGTTGATGAATATGGTATGTCATTTATCATATTTTCTTCTGAATAGAGTTGTCTGGAAAAGTCATTTATTGATTGCTATAACTTTGAATGTATTCCAGGTATATGTTCAATGGAAAAATTCTTATAGGTTTATATCAATATTCTTATGTTGACCGATATGGGGCGGTCCTAAGTATCCTAAGTCCTTTCTGGACTGGGAGACCGAGCCTTGGTTTACTCTGTTCATGTTTTATTCTGGGTTGCATCTAAACCTATGTACTAAATTTAGTAAAGGACATTGTTTCAAAATAAACAAACAGACTTCTCAGTCAGAATTTCATAATGTTAACAATGAGTTGCTCTTTCATTAATCAAGATGCTGACCCGAACATTCGAGACCACAGCGGAAAACTTCCTAGATATTATTTGGAGACACAATCATTTTCACTGCCTTTACAGAGTAAGGAAGTATTCACCTTTACTAAAATTTACTGTTTTTTTTTGTTATGCAACCTATATGTCATTCGCTGTTATGTTATCAGATGTAAAAATGAGTTTTTGTAGTCAAGGAAATCCACCCACTGGTATTTCAACTCAATCCTTGTTTTCTTCTTAATATTATGTGCTTAGAATTGAAGGAGTTCCTTTCTGACTAAAGTTAGTTACAATTTATATATGTATGTCAATATTTTATTCCTATATTTACCAGAGAGAGCCTCAGAAAATTATGGGTTCTGATCCAAAGAAGATATTTCAATATTTAGCCACCTACCAATTGCTAGTAATTTTGTCATGATCAACAGTGTTGAGCCGTAACCTGTTTCCACTCTGGTGTTGTTTTACCAGGATTGCAATAATATTTTTGTGATTAAAATCACAATATTCACATTTTTGTTGTGTCCTCGTCGTCCTAGTCTCACTCAATCATTCCTTTTGTTTCTGTCATAATATGATTTTGCATGACAGTTTTTCCATTAAATTTCAGAAATTTTGCTTGGTAATGATGGACACTCCTCTCTTAAAGGTGATATGTCCTTATCAGCATTTGAAATTTGAAAGCCAATAACTATGAAAATTTTATACATAACATATTTTCAATTTTTCAAGATTTTACCCACGGACTGAGACCTAGGTTGGATTCAGTCCGTAAATCAAAGCGTCTCGGAGATGCCATTAGTGGAGGCGTGGGAGTATTCGGATCTTTGGTAAAGGGTAGAGCAACTTCTACAGAGGAATTGAGTAATACTGGAAGTCCAACAATTGGGAGGAAAGGGGTATTTGATTTTGAATGTTGGTATTATACATATATAGTGCGATATTGTTAGGAAATATTTTTCATAGTAGTAAATTACATATAATGAAAATAAAATGATCTGAAATTTGATATCAAGTTCTTCCATTTAGCTTAAATCTTCTATCATACCCTCTTGCATGTATCCAACAAGTTTATATGATTTTTCTTGCACTACGCAGAGCATCAAAGGAAAATCTAAAAAGAAAAGTCGGAAATGGGGAAGTAGAGAAGAAAAGTCGAATCTCATGGTGAAGAATGAGTAAGAATTTCATTCTCTATGTAATTTTACTGGCAGCAAAACAGGAATGACAATGTAGTCATTCAAAGCAAACAGGTTGAATCTCTCTAATCCTTCTCGTTGTGGTCCGACACAGGACTATAACAAACCTTGATTGGAGGTTGTGATATTTTCCAGTTTTAAGCTTGGTCCTACTTTTGATAACACAGCAATAAGCATAAACTGGCAAGAATAATTTCCAGATCCCAAGGTTACCTTGTATCTGCAATTTGTGCTGATGCTGACCCTGCTTTACAAATTATTATTGATTATTTTCAGTTACTATCTAGATCTAACCAGTTTCTTCATTAAATTGTTATGCTTAGTGACGTAGATTCTGGATTTTCTGTAAGTGGAACTTCTTCGATGTCATCTGCTCAGGATTTACGGCACAGTCACCTTTCTCATGGAGACCAGAGGTCCAGAGGTAACAGTTGTTCATTGTTAATGATTATGCCTTTTATTATATTTACTTTATTTAATTCTCTTATGGTAGGTGGGTCCACTAATTCCAGATACCAGGATTACAATGAGAGTGAATAGTTGAATGCAATACAACATTTACTCAGACTGTTCAGCGGTTTGCGTGTGTCCAGATGTTTTTATTTATATGCAGGTTTTGGTAAAGATTTCATTTCTTCAAAGGCCATTGGAATTTCTTGTAGCTGGTGGCTAGATTAGCATTCAGAGAAGCTTAACATCAGGGCCACCTACAGGGGGGCGTATTGTACCTGTACCGGGGGGTTTAAAGGTGCTGGAATCTCCTGTGATCTCAGAAAATTTTCCATATTTAATATTATGTGTGCATTGGGAAAGGAAAGGGAACCTGAATGAAACTTTGTATCCCCCTGATCATTCTTCTCGTGTAGCCCTGCTCTTTATGGTTTTTACCTATCAATTAATTAGTAGTGATGTCTGAATTTAGTAAATTTCAATTCTGTTTCGCATTCGTGCCAATCCTCAAGGGTATGCAACTTCGATATTAGTATACTCCTTAGTATAAATAGTTTATCCTTATTCTAACCATAGTCAGAGTCTTCACTTTTTTACTATAGTTGCTGTTGAGAAATAAATTTTGCTACCTTTTTTTTTGTTTTATTCGAAAACTCACAATTAATATAAAACTGTGATATGAAGCGATGACTAGAAATTATCTGTACTAATTCGCTCTCGAAATAGAATCGAACCAAATCTATTATGTAAATTTATACGATCAAGAATCATTGTGCATTCTTATTATGTTCATGCCATAATTGAATTTTTGAATATACTCATGTTTAATTACCAGCTCTTTTGAAGATTTTCGAGCAGTTAACTAAACTTCTTATAATATGTCATAATTTGATTTCCAATATGACTACTACGCTGGAGAACACATATGCGTCTTGCAGGGTTGAATTACATACCACAAAACGGCATTTCACTCAAATGAATCTTACTGTCCTACAAACTTTTAAAATCAATTCTCACGTTTGAAAATAGTTCAGTGGTATCCCGCATAGTTCAAGAAGTTCAAAAATTCAAATCACATTCAAGAGCCAAGTCCAATGTCATTTCCGATTCCGTTGGAAGTCGGGACGTGTAGCCCATTTTGAGTCGACTTACTGACCCGACACACAATGCTTATTTCCAGTTTTACAAGCATTGAAAACCATGGATACTATCTTAATTCTACATAGGAAAGCACCGTCACGTAATATCGAAACCTTGCATTTTAAGTAAACAGGTTTGCAGGAAGGTCAAATAATGGAAAATTTCCCGATCTTTGCATTTAAAAATAGTATAAAATACCACGCAGATGGTGTGTGAACAACAGTTTTACTTTTGGATAGAGTGAGTAAATAATTGTGTTCACGGAATTTATAACAAAATGATCAATATATAAATTTTAATCTTATTTGAGCAGGCAAAACTAGTAAGCTGAGGAGCTGGGAAATCAGTACGGAAAAGGACTGTTACCGAAGTGGAATGAATTATGAGACGTATTGAAGGTATTAGCTTCATTTTTTATGGTTGCATTTGGGAACAATTGAAACTATAACCATTGTGTACGACTGATTTGTGAAATTGCTTGTCCACCTCTTTTAACTTTGCTATATGTGTGTGCTACTGACCTACAGCTGAAATATGTTTTTGCAGAGAATTTTACTGCGCATCATATACTAACACCGAGAAAAAAGTTGTTGCTAATTTCAATTATCGTAGGAAATCATCCCGTTCGATTGTATGTATGCGACAAAACCATTTTTGTTATTTCTCAAAAAAACTTCGTCAGACATGTAGCTGGTCAGTGCGTCAGCGACGACTATGACGTACCGCGTTGCGTCAAACCATGTCTACTTACGCCAGTCGTTTGGAACGGTGGTCTAGTTCAAAGTCCACTCTTGAAAGTGTTATTTTTCACAATACATAATATTTTGAATATCGTGAATGTCCTCATTCTGGTCAGGTTTCGATCGATTTAATTTATCACCGTTGTAAGCAATTTTCACCAACAGTAATTATACGTCTTCTAAGAACACTTGTTTATTTTGCTTTTCGGTAATGCTAGGATTCCTCTTTATTCAGGTACTTATTATTTCACTTTCCAATTCCATTTTATCATGAAGGCCACACTATTAATAAATATTGCAGGAACACGGGTCATGTCGTGTCCTCTGTGAAGAAGTAATCTTCAAAGAGTCTTATAAGATTCTTTATATGTATATTGTTTATTTGTAGATAATCATCTTCGAGTCTCAGGTTATGATAGTGCAAATTAATTCCTTAAGCCTAAACCGTAGACCATCTGTCTCGGTGACGTGCGCCATCCGTTATATCAAGTAGGCGATGGGCGACATAATGGAGGAAATTGTTGACAATAAATCGCTTGTTTTGGAAGTGGACATTCTTTAGGAAACTTTTACAAGCTTTATGATATTTACACCTTTGCAAACCTCCTTTATCAATCGCATTGAAGTTTCACATGATGTTAAAAACTAAAATGCCATTTCGGAATGTCTGCTATAGCCGGTACACACAAAGTTACTTGCCAACAGGGCATAAGATGCCAAACCGCTAACAAGATGACTGCTTAGATAGTGAATGCTTTCGAATCCAATGCATAATAATAATAATACTAAATGGTAATAATGCGCTATTTATAACAATAACTGCTCTATAACGTCTGCAAATATCGAAATAATATTTAATTCTTCGATTTGATTCTTGTTTCAGATTGAAAAATTATTTAACGAAAGAAAACATTTATTGACTGCTAAAAAGGATTTTCTACGATTTCAGACGATCTTTTTCTCCTAGTTATACGTTGGTGAGTGAAAACATTTCATATGTCGTATTTTATATCTGTGTCATTGTTATATTTGCTGTTGTCGATTTGTAGAATTAATGTGCTATAATTTTCAGGATTTCAAGCTTTTTAATAGTTCTGTTTAGTAACGCGCTGCTATGAAACTATAGACAGTTAGATAGTTGATAGATATTTCTCACGAAATGTTTTTCTGTTTAGGCAAGTGTTAGTGTCGAAGCATTCAGGTAATTTAGTCAACTTGTTTAGTAAGTTTTATAGTGTTCAAAATATTCGGCATAGTGTTATTTGTGTTAACGTAATTTTAAAATCTGTTTTTATAGAATTTTAATGAACTGTTGGAATTCATAAAAAAGCTTTATTCTTACGTATTGCCAATACCATCAACGCGATCACATGTAGCTAGTGAAAGATTCATTCAGTTTAATGAAGTGTATTGTTTATCATCATATTTAATATACTGCATATGCTTCACGATGATTTATACTACGTTGTAATCTTATTGCTGCCACTTAATTGTTACACTTACAGGGACCCTAGATTTAGTTCAGGACGATTTCCATTATCGATAGATGGCGCTAACAACATATCTGAGGAAAAACTGAGATATTCTGAGATTTTGTTATATGTATTGTGTTATTCTTAGTCGAGATCTTTAATGGACTTAGCAGCATTAATCGAGATGTGTTCGTCGCTCTTTGTCTGAATTATTACGTTTAGGAAATACTGAGCTACGTGGTACTCTGTAACCGGCACTCCATATTCATGATTTCGGAGAATTGTAAATATGACCAAATTACCTCGGTCGATGATTCACGCATGCAGTGGTTTTTCGTGTTTATGAAGTATGGTCTAGTTGCGATCTGATTAAAGAGAAATAATAATATTTTGTAAAAATTATGCCAACCCTCCACAATTTTTTTTCTAGCTTGTTTAGTAACTAAATACAATGTGAAAATACTGAATACAACCACTTGCCGACACAAATGTGACAAATTTTGAATGATATTCAGTTGATCCCCGTTTTCGTAACGACGTCGGATTTATGTAGTATTTTTGCATAATATACTATTTTATTACTTCTCTATAGACGTATGTAACGTCCAGTCCAATGCAAATCTTCTTTCCTTCCTCTTAGATTTATTCGCGTCTCAAAAATTCAATATCCACTTTAATGCGATCTTAAAAAAGTACCCTTTCACTTTCGCTAATTAATTAGGTACGTTGTGTATCGAGGTCCGTCGGGGATTGCAATGTCAAAAACAATAAACGGGCAAAAAAACAATACACGAGACATGTGGTCCATGTGCACATAGCAAAATAACGCAATAATCAAGTGCAAGGCTTTAGGAAATGTATCGATTTAAGTACAGGAAGGCAAGTAGCAGTTGGGTAGTTATTCGTCGACCCGTATGACTTTTACCTGTAAGCTTATAATGTAAGTAATGTTATATTTTATGTTATTATTATTATATATACACTGAATGCTCCTGTTTGCATTTCGATTAGCGTCTACAAAATTGTCTGTTTCTGTTTGCTAAACTAAGAGAAAATATGTCATCGTCTGACCGCTTGTCTATATAGTATTCCTAAGGATATCTAGATCGCGTCTGGTCTTATTATTTATATTTACCCTACTCAAGCGAATATACATACCAAATGATTCAGTCGAAACATTAAGGTAGTTAGGTATATTGAAAAACAAATACGATATGATTTGGACACATGTTATACCGTTTTCCTCTGTCTATTTAAGAATGTTTCTTCTCCGGTCTGGGAGGTCACTGTACCGTATTCCAGGGATAGCTACCGTATACTCTTGTTTTTATTTTTGATTCCGAGTTTATTTGGTTTTAAGTTGTCTCCGGTTTTCTCCGGAGCGGTCGTATAGGTACAATCAGGATCTTGTTCCGAATCCTAGACGACTGAATGATGGTGATAGGTAAATTTTCTGATTTGCGCAAGGCCGGTAGGATTAAAATGCGATGATTGCTGATAAGAAAAACGTGCACCATTCGTTGTTTGAAAAGTTTGTAAACAGTTAGAGCGAGATATGATCAGACATTTGCAGCAAGTATCCAAGTTCATACGTGATTTCTTTTTACGTTACTCGCTCGATGGGAAATGACAGGCACACACAGCTGTGTCTTCGAAAGATTTTTGCTAGATTTTATAAACAAATTTCAAGATTTTTGTATGAATTGATGACATTCAATTTTTTTCTCTTATATCTGTTGCCTAAGGAATATTATATATACACTGGTACTGGCAGAGTATTTCATTTCGAGTTGTTTTGCTGTGCGATTTCTGTATGTGTGTGTGTTTACGCATACGACGCGTAGTTGATAATTGACCGAACATATCGCAACAAAATGGCGCTCGTGTGATCTGTATATTTGCCACTCGGTTATGAATTTTCGCCGATTTAATTACGACTTCTGCTCTGACTAAAGCTGAGCTGTAACCATTAGAATTCATTTTAATGATAGTTCGAACAATATCTGCGTATAGTATGTTTTTTGAGTTGCAAATTTTCACCGTCTCCCCAATCAAGATAACCTTGACATTGTAATTATGTGAAGTCATTTGTTAAGTTTAGAAATTTTCAGATAGATGAGCATAGCTACTGTTTAAAGTTACGGACACAGAGAAAGTTGAAGTATTGTTCATCCTCGGATAGCTGTTCGTGTTGTTATGTATTGTATTCCATGATTAGAAAGTGATGCTATCAATTTAAAAAAATGTATTTCATATGTAGAATAATGAAGTTACCTCCATAGATTTGTGGGTTATTTCAGTGTTATTCCCATCACGAAAATAAGTATTTCTATATCGTAAAATATATATTTAACGATGCATTCTGGCTGTAACACATTGCATGTATTGTAAAATTTCCTATTTAATATCAGAAAATGGATTTTTTTGTAAGTACAATCCGATATGTATTTATCTAATGTACAAAACCTCATTCATTTCTCAAGACTATGAAATTTCTCTAGCATGAACCTTAGTTATACAATCCAGTAGGCTTGTTAAGGATTCGAACCTTGTAGTTACATGTAGGTTACGTAAATATATGACGCATCAGCCCCGTTTAGGGTATACGACATTCCGTTATATCGTGTACAGTCAAAGCAGCCCTGAGTATATTGAGTAATATTTAAGTAAATAAGTATTGAGTAAGTCAAAGTATTTTCTATACTAGAGTGACTGCATTTTGCTGCATTATCTTCATATGGGAAATGCTAAGCACACGAAATATGGATTTCCAAATTAAATTCCATATTTGTTTATTTATTTAATATTTGTATCAATGTGCTGTGATTTCCATTAGCCTTAATAAGTTTGAAGGTTAGATATATATCCAGTATGATTGTTAAGTTTGAAAGCGTCCATCAGTAAGTTTATTAGTACAGTAATAATTTTTTTTTGACCTCGTTGGTTGACTAGCTAATATTTTTTCAATAAGAAAACTGAAGAAAAACTTTTTTAATGAAGAAATGCATCGTCTTTATCTTAGTGCTAAATTCATGAATTCTAAATCACACTTAACAGTGAACATTTAAATCACAAATCCTTGGTTCAATTTCCCCTGTTGTCAGCACGGTATTACTGACGATGATAACATTTAGATCATGTAAACAATTGAATTAAGCTACCTTAAAATTTGCCCCTCAGGGTCGAAGATGTCTGAGTGTGTATATTATTTTAGGTTATGAATAATTCCCCGACGCGTTGTTGGGATATTTGTAATTTACTTTTCGGAATTATTACCACAAAACTCTATATTTTATATGAATATCTTACGTTGGTTGCATGAGCCGTTAGAAATATCAGTTGATGACATTTAGGATTAACATGTGCCTGGCCTTTCTGAAGCCCTGTCTAATATTAGTGAAGTCGAGTGTGTGTGTGGAATTAGTCTAGAGGTACATCTTGTTGGAGTACTAGATGTACTTGACTATAAATTGTTTTTTCTTTCTGAAAAATACTCAATACTCAACAACTAGACTTATCAATATAATCAAGTCAGTTATTGAAAAAAACAAAAGACTTGCTTACTGAGATTTTTGTCTGTAAATTGACTTCGTTTATGGCTTTATTCTATCCTATATTCCTATGAAAGTTATTCAGATATATTGTGAGATGTTGCAGCACATCAAAGGTTTGTCTGAGCTACAAAATTCGATATCATCATTTTTTTATAATCGTTAAAAGTTTTGGCATGGTTTGCAGGTAGTCTTCAGTTTGACTGTAGCTAACTTTTCTTGTTTGTTATTCTGAGTATGCTATTACTTCACTGCTTTCCTAATTCACCTTTGAGGGACTTAGTGTAAGAATTCGACAATAGATTAGTCTAATATTGATCCGGACGCTAGGGGGCGTCAGAGCAGTCCCGGCTTCGGGGCCCCTTTTTGTGAAAATTTAACGTTTCCACGGCCTGAACTGGGATAATCTAATTCATTACACCAAATATGGTTCTAATCGGTCCAACCGTTTAGTTTTGTATAGCGTAAAACCGTCGAACACATAAACATACACTCACTTCTATTTATTTATAGTAGTAAACATATAACGTCAAAAATAATCGACTCATTGTTTATATCATATTAAGGTTTAAGACCTAAGACTATAATGAATTTTGTTTCTTGAATAAATTACCGGGGACCTCATAGTAATTGCAGGCCAGTGCCATACGAAGTCATAGATACCATACAGCAGTTAGCATGGTTTCATAAATCACACTGTAAGGGTCTATAATTTCTTTGTCTTACTTGTGTATTTGTATTCCAACTGCGACATTTCCTTCTCGTGGTACTATAGTATGCGGTTCACCTCATTTTCGGTGGTTTTGTTTAGGGTTACAGTGGGTTGGGGTTGAGGTTCGTCTTATGATGCCTTTCAATGGTGGAAATTTCAGAGTGAAAAAGTTGAAAAAAAAATGAGATTCTGTTGAAAATTGTCGTAGTAGGAATCAATCAGATAGATTATGTCGTAAACTTTCCCGTTTACGACAGCTTTAACGTACATGGAGATGGTTATCGGTATTTTAGTATTTCATCTACTAAGTTAACTCGTAAACAATGATAACTTTTATTCATTGATCATGAAAGAGATAATTTTACACTCCGTTTGTTCGCTCCTGTTTATTCGCTCAAGACAAAATACGAAAATCGCTTTGAAAAATCGGCGACTCCTTTAAGGTAGTCGAGATGAGAGTCGACCGAAAATAAGTCTTTGTCGCGTGTGCTCCTGTGATACCTTAGACCGTTGTAAAATCGATCGAATACTCTTGGCACAAAAGAAGTCCCGAAGATAGTATAACGGAAATCTTTTTCGTAAATGTTACATTTTCGAAAACAAAAGAAGATAAAAGGGTTTCAGGTTGCTAATGCGTTATCATCTAAGAATCCTTTGCGAAGGCGGAGACGTGTGGGAGAGTCATGCCGGGCCCGCTTCAACTGTTCAGTTATTTTCTGTAAATACCAAGTGAATGGAGAAGGGGGTGAAGGTGGGTGAAAGGGAGTAGATTTAAGAGTTTTCTCAACATGATTGATTTCAAATTATGTTTTAGAGGCAACAGTTGGTTTTGATTTGTAAACTTAATTTAAGTTGTTGGTAAATCGTATCATATACACGGAATTCGTATTTCTATTCGTATTCGTATACACATTAATATAACCATTCAAAATATCAAGTCAGTGAAAGAAAATACATACTGTCACTAACTATTTATATATACACCCCACATCCTTACCAGGGCCCTTTGTTCACAAAGCTTCAAATGATAATTTGGATTTGTTAATCCAAAATGTCTAAAATTAAGCAAATTGAGTAAAAGAGCTTATAGGTAGTTATAAACTTATAGAATATGAATACTCAGTGTCGCATTAAGGCATGGACTTTAAGGACTGCAGCCAGAGGCTTCTGCCATCTGGGGTGGCTCCAAAGTTTAAGTGAATTACTTTCGTGAATGCTTAATCAAATATCAATAACTTTACTGATTTACTGATATTTCGGAATCAATTTTTCTAGTCAATTACGCATAAGAAATATTGCTTTATACTTTTGAAAATATTCCTTATGTCCCAGCAATACCAGAAGCTGTATACAATCTCAATCCATCTCTGCAAACAAGCGAACTATGTTATATAGGTGCAATATAGGGGTTAATTAGAAAGTTTCTCACACATAGCATCGTCTCTGGTGTCATTGGTAAGGTGGAGTTGTCATATCTCCCAACCAAAAAGGACATTTTTATTTCAAATTGAAAGGGGAAAGTCTGTTTTGATTTGAATTTACCTTTCTTACCTTATTTGTATGGTCCAGAATTTTGAAGAATTGTAACAATTTCTCTCGGATAAATATTTCCAAACCTAAATGACCGGGGAGGATACGGACTTATGTCAACTTCGCGCAACTCTATTATAATGTCTTCAGAATATTTCAAGTAATGGAATCTGTTGTAGCAATAAAGTGGTCGTATTGTTTTACAAGACTAACAGGTGTCGGTTGTTAAATTCTTCGCAAAGCGAATAACCGTTTTCCTCCGAAACTGTTTATGTTCCCATCGGTCGCATAATGAAACGTGGACGCGAACGCTTGTTCACCGGTAAATCGAATAAAGAAATCGAGAATTTCATGGGTTGGGAAAACTTGTTTGCGAACTCTGGTACATGAAATTTTGCACTAACATAACAGTGCGAGATTTCTTTCATCGAATTTTTTCAATAGAGCGGTACAAGATCCTTTGAATGGATTCAGTCGATATATGAAAGACTGTTTAGACTCCCCTTTCGTTTTACCGACGCCAAGAAATGATCTTTTAATAGGGCGTTAGTATTTTTATTCTGTCGCTGTAAAAAAGGGAAATGACTGAACAACAATAATGTCATTCCGACCTTCGGTTGTAATTGTGTATCTTTTTTCTTGTTATGGAAACGCAAAGAGCTCTAGCTAGCAAAGTGATTTACGCCTATCTGATCCATTCTGTAGATTAAAATGTGTCTCATATCAAATTTCACTCTTGTTAACGCTATGTTGATTTGGGGACAGGGGTTGCTAACCCTGGGTTATAAGCACTATTGTATGTTGGTATATATATCTGTCTATATGTCTTTATTATTTGAATGATATAAAAATAATCAATGTACCATACACATACACCAATCACGTCACGATAGTGTGTCTCACATTCACTCTGCGATACATCTGATATTACATCATATTAATAATGGTAACATATTGAGATAAATATATTTTGAAAGTATTTTAGAAATTATCCAAGGCAATTAATTTAATTTTAATTTTTTCATCCCATTTTACTATTGTTGTGAATACATTTGAAATCTTTTAAAGAACACATCTCATAATGCATACACATATTTCTTCTCTACAAAATATGTATTTGTAGGATTAAATGTCAAATTACTTCGTATTTTAAATTATGTAGCATATCCCTAAGTACATATATTACCGCAAAATTATTCGACTTGACTGATTTTTCGAGTTTGTAAGTAATCTCGCGTTACGTAGCAATCGACATGAATCCTGATGTACAGTACATCAAGTAGAACCGCGTAAAAACCGTGTTATCCGAAGTATTTCAACATTCTTTCAATAACAATAACAACTTTAACTTTGTCTTATGGAATTTAGCAAGTCAGCCAAAAGCTTTCCAGTAAGAATGCACACACTTGAGTTTGAAGTGGGCATTTGTAATAGTATTTTAATTAGCTATAGTCATGTCGTCGAGGCATGCAATTAAGCCAGGGCGCCGAGTCGAAGAGGACTGAGGCGAAATTTTTACTATAAGCGTCATTATTATGAATTGAAATAGACAAATGACCGGCTTTTGGAGCGGCTCAATTTCAAGACCGATCATTACCGCGCACGGGACAAAAGAGAATAATACTGATTATAACTTTGAGACGAAGTTAATTGTGTGTGAAAAACTACGATCTGTACTTAAGACAAGTTTCGGTCGCCGCGAATTTCGATTCTTCTTTACTGCATGTGGTTTAAAGTATTTTTGTCGCACTTTTAACTATTAAAAAATATCTGTCACTTTTTTTAGTTAACTTCACAGTCGTTTCTTTCTCTCTTGATTAATGAATTTCACCCCGTAATCTAAACGTAATCTTCATTTTGGTTTAATAATGAAAGACGCAGGAGATTAATGACGTATTTCCCATGACGTAGATCGGGAATGACGTCATGTTTCTTAGAATCTGACCTTGTCGCAATTGATTAAAAATGTGTGAATGTCTGTAAGAATCTGCTTAATCCTTTTTGTACTGCTTCGAGGGATTCTGAGGGTCGTTTCAAAATAATATTGCATAGAACCATCTTTGATGTCAGATATGAAATAATTCGAATTGAAATTGCCCAAATGGACCCTACCCAACACCTTATCCGAGCAAACACGGGCGCCTTAATTATTATATGATGTCCGCTTTACTTTAATCGTAGAAAAAATTCTAATGAGCGACCTAAACGAATCTAAACTATAGGATATATGTGTGGGAATTTGGTTAGTATCTTTGTTTAGTATGTAAACCAGTCAGTGATCCATCGTTAGGGTTCGCTTCCAGTGTTTTGTTCCTATGAGAAATCTTGATAATTCCTTATTCCAACAATATCCCTATTTCAGAAATATCCATGGCAATATCTTGCAACCATAATTCTCTTTTATTTTTCCGAATGATGTGTAAAAATGAATAACAAAAGCGATCTATTATAGCAATCTTATATACAGAGAGAAAAAATTATAAAACAATTACAGACAGAAATATACAAGTCGGGAATCTTCACCAATAATCTCTCCCACTGAACCGAAAAGCATAAAATTTATAAGTACTTCATGTGATGTATATATGCCTCGTTTCAATCTGTTTTTAGTATCGCTGATTGTTTATTTTTTTTAGTTTTTAATCTTTTATTGTTGGACAAATTAGGCAAACACGTTTAGGATGTTTAGTTAACACGTGCTTACAAGTATTAAACAACCCCTCGATTGTTTGTAAAACATAAGTTTTTTAAACCAATACAAATAATGTGTTCGAATGATACATACAACTACACTACCGTTTACTCTCCGCGAACCGATTTTTGATCTTCAAGCAAGTGTTTTCCTCATGTAGAAGTCTTTTGTTTTCCAATATAGTGCCGTGTAGAACACAGCCCCTACATGGAATCGAATAAGGAAACGGTGTTAGCTGTGGAAAAAATGGGTGTGTTCTGATTTAAATCTAGTTTTACAAGATGTGCTACAAAATGTTAGTTCTTTGTAAACGAATACTGTGTACTTTTCCTACATTGTAAATCAGCTTGTACTAGAAGATGTTTTTGTGTCTTTGTAAACCGACTGTCAATAAACTTCGGTGGGAATTTGGTTGCCTATTGTGTTTAAGTGTAAAATTAACCAAATCATCTTATACCAAGATTATTTCTTTTATATAGTATAATCTCCATGTTGCTGAGCAATGACAAATAGAAAGTTGTTAGTTTTTTGTAAGTTACTGTGTATTCATCCGCTAACGGAATTGTAGACTGGGATATAAATATGATATGGTACAGTAAGATTTTGAAATTATTTCTTGAATTAACTTGAAAATATCAATAATTTCGTGTTTTCATGATTCCGACCCGACCCAAACCCCTAACCCTAAGATTTTAGGAATTACAGGAAATACCTGACCAAAGCGAGGATTTCACGATATCCGTAATTTGCACAATCTCACTGTAGCATACAAAAATACCGTTACTGGCAAGAATAAATATATTTATTTTTTTATCTCAAATTTACATCTCATGATGAATTAACTTTTCCTCCTATTTTCTCTAAAACGACGAGAAAAATTAATTTCATTGTTGTATATTTTCCGTTCCAATCAACGAATTAATATTTCGACGAAAGAACGACCTATCCTCGATTTTCTATTAATAATACATAGATTAATGTACATAAATCATAAAGCGATGGATATCTTTCGATTGCAGGCCGTTTTGTCATGGTATAAGCTCCCGTTTTATTTCCGTCTATCTCGTCTATCAATAATACATTCATGATGATGATGATCACGGCGGCACCCTGACGCTGCAAATCGTAAATTTAGATCGTTGTCGAACGGCGAACGAGACGCTAACAGATTTTCAATCATCAAGGAGTTGTAGTAAAAGCGTTATATAAACAGGCTCTTGACCTTGCAGGAAAGGGTCACCTTCCGGCCTTCTGTAGGTCGATCTAATGTGTTATGTATAAACATAGATATACTTCAGTATATGTTTATGGATTAACTGAATGGTACACTTAGCCCTCGAGTAACCGAATTTCGGATTCGCGGACAGTACAAAAAATAATATACCGTTAATTTAGAAAAAATATCAAAACATTTGGAAAAAAAAAAAAAAAAAATGAACAGAAGCAATTCAGAAATCTTAAATGTGTGCATTTATATATTACACTTGTTCTGGGTAGCGTGGTATAATTTAGCTTGGTTTCGGTAAGGTTTTATTTGGATTAACAGGACTATGAAAACACGTTGGTTGAGCTCTAAGGAAGTTTGTTTATTTGCTCGCTATAGTAAAATCAAACGGTTGAACTTACAAATTTTAAAATAACTTCCTTAACCACTGTTTAATAGTTCTATTTATTTTGTACGGTAGTATTCAATTTTGTTGTAATCAATGAGGGAATTGACAATACACCAGTCTATGCAGTAAGCGTAATAGTTAATTTGTTTTGAAACTACTTTGTCAGTTCACAATGGATCATTCCCAAATTTGACATTGAGGTCCAGAAGCATATCAGAATACTGTATGAACATTCGGGCTGATTAGATATTGCTGTAATATCATTATGTTGGAATAAGGTTATGCGTATACTATGTGACATTTCAGTATGCTATGTCCATAAGTTCGCGTACGACAACTTAACAGCAATTAATATTATTGTACTGTTGGTAGTTCTGTAATGTAGATTTAATCGCCGTAGCGGGGTGTGTGTTAACCTTCCTTGAAAATGCGTAGTAAACTACTTTTGTCACCTTCCTTACCTACCGTTTTGATAAATTACCAATTTCTATTTACTTTTACTAAAGGCGAGAGGAAACCGCTAATCTTGCTAGTCTTTGCTTACTCTGGGAGGTAAACTCGCTTTGGGATTGTACAATTTGTATTCGTTTTAGTTTACAATTTTTCGTAAGGACAAAAACCACTTAAAGTCGTTCAAAACTACAAATATATGGTCAATTTCTTGCCCTTTTAAGTAAGGAAGTATCTTTGCACTTAAATCTTAGATATTTCTCTTATTCTCTTGCATACTGCTCTTTCTCCCCATTAACCCCTTACTAATCCACTAAATGTAAACTTTAACCCTGAGACCGTTTAATCTCCCTAAGTAATTGAAACCTGTGCAATGCATTGATGTTAAGTAAGACAATTAAGTGAGAAGATGCCTTCGGAATTGATATCACTAATTTTGTTAAAACGATTGATTTTTTCCTCGCTGTGCTAAGATCCTAATTGGAATAATTGATGCCTTCAAATGGAATTCGACAGGGACCGAACGTTCTTGAAATTGTGATAGAAAACCCGGTTGCGACTTGTTTTAATGCTGTTTGTAGATTTCAAACTTGGATTTCGATTAATTGTATTCAACGTTCGCGTCTTTAATTGATTGATTTTTGATTTTAAGCTTATTTTATTGGATCCGTGTATTAGGAGACGAACTGCTTGAAACTTATTGAGTTAGACGACGACTTTATTTGAGATTTTATTCTCTAAAACCTTTAAAAACCTTTTCAATTACGGTAGAAAATTATAAACTTCAGACATTTTATACATCACTGTATTCCGATAGTTTGATATAATGCCATTGAATTAAAGTATTTGGTAATAATCATTTTCATTCAAATTTATTTCACCAATTTTTGGACACTAGAATAGACCTACAAAAATAATAATAATATTTAACAATGCACTTGTTTATATACTATGTTATGTTGTAATATATACAGATAGTATTCGAGATACGTGATTCTCACTTACGAATATCGTACTTACAAGTACTAGTTAATGTATTGACGATGAATTGAATTAAGTACTCACTTCGATAGAATATAAACTCGGTCAGATCACGTTCTATTGAATTTGATTGAATTTTTGTAAGTTGCATTTAATTATACACTGTACAACATATATAGAACAAATCAGAGAATAGGATTTCAAGTGAGTTCAAATAATAATTGACGCAATTAGTCGCTGACGTCACTCGCTACCTCTTTTTTGCGTAAATCTAAGTACATGCCGAACTAACCTACAGACAAGAATGAGATTCAAATCTATTACTGTTATAGCGATATAGTCTTTTCTGAAACTAGAAAATAAACTATACCAGTATAGGAAAAGCAAATTTTCATTCACGCAATGCATTATGCCGTAAAGTGCTCTATAGATTATTACTACTTTATCTGAGTCATTTTATTCTCCAAATGTCAAATCTGGCCAATGGAAATAAGATTATGACACCTCCGTGGAGTATTATATTTTAGATCCATCGCTTTCAAAGCGACTCGTGCCTTCCATACCGCAAATTAACCGTACGATATGTTGTCATATGAACCACCAGCAGTCCTTTTCTTGTACTGAGATTTTTTTCCCTTCTGAGGCCGAAGACTTCGCCGGATTTCGCAATCGATGTATGGATAAATTATTTACATTCGAGGTAATTAATATCAAATTCCGTTTGACAGTAACAAACCCAGATAAACAAGTATGAATGCCCCCTCACTAGGAAGGTTGAATGTAGTAGTGGGTCGGTACAGCAGACACGTTAGTATGTGAGCAAGCTACCTCGAAGAAAGCTTTGTTGTGAACTCGTTATAAGATTAGCTGCTATTAAGAAATCGATGCCAATCGATTTCAACGTATTGTTTCCATATTGAATTATACCTGAAGGTATGTCAATACCGGTTAATTGTGAAACTATATTAACATCACTATATTGCTAAACACATACTTTTAAAAATTACAGCGCACAGAGTGCGACTGTACTGATAAAGCCTATTATACATTTCAAGTTTGACATTGTGAGTGATTTAATAGTAAAAACTTGTTAATTTTGATTTCAATGAAATGTGGTTTTATTAACAGCTAAATATTGTTTCATATGCATAAATAAATACATGCAGTGATGTATCAAAGTAACTATTTCAATTTGTGGAGGAGACATGTGAAAGTAGAGCAAGTTATCGATATTATTTGTTGTAACTTGTAATTTGTTGTATATAAACTGAATTGTAGACGGCTTACATCTGATACTCCTACCAATGAGGATGATGATGATGATGATGATTTGAATCTGGGTATCATTTGTTGCTTGGCTAGTATATTCATTTTTGTATGGTGTACTAGTGTATTGTATAGTATACATGTGTCTCCAGAACAAGTTTGATACCAAGCTTGCCAGATTAGTTTAGGGTACGGTACGGTTTTGTCAATATTACTTCACCGAGTCTGCTAATGCACAAACTTGTTTTAACAATATCTAACTAATGATGCTTTAATTTGCCCTAGGGTGTGATACGCATATCGTTCAACTATATCTTATTATATTTTTTATTTGGTCGAGATTATTGTTGTAGCTCAGATCCATTCTTTACATTTTTCTACCTCTGCTTTTCAATTGAACCTATGACAAGGGGATGTCTTTAAGTTGATGTGTGTACTGTCGGATATCTTTTGTCTGAACGCGTGAAACGCCACTTATTTCTCTTACGATTGCCCATTATTCGGTAAATTGTGATTTCGTCGCAATATATTTTGCCTGCCTGACATCGGGGATATCTTATTTGCCGAAACAAACTTAGTTTCCCTGACAAGGTAGGCGCTATGGGCGGTAAATTGGTGTGACATGTCAACTTCTCGATCGATGCAAATATAATGGCGTGAGACAGCTGAAAATTTATTACCTGACATAAAATGGCAATAATATTATAAGCGGCTTGTTCGAGAAGCAAAAAGTTGAGACGCTTGCCTATGATATCGCTGTTTGTGATAGCTCATCGAAATTTAAACCTCTAGATTATTCTAGTGCATTTTAGCGATTCAAATAATAGCAATTGGTCGGATATCCCCGAAAATTGCGCCCTGCTGATGTTTTATAAAACGTATGTATAATGCGGCCATCTATTGCTATAGTTTACAGCTTACATCTTCGAGGTCAGTACCCCAAAATGTCCATATCAACTCGCTTGTTCGATCCCCTACATATACCACATTCACATATGACAATAACAACTCTTATTTATGTAATTATGAGTGTTATGAGGCTCACCTGAAATGAACCCATTGTTTTTGTACTGCTATGAATATTTGTTGTGGTTATATCTTACTGATTATTATTGGATTTTACGCCTCTTCTGTTGGATTAAATTAAACTTGGACAAACGAATGACCCAGACCCGAGGGATATACTGACTTATCTCACACATTTCCTATATCCAGGGTGAAATTGATTTTGAGACGGCTATTTTTCATACTAAAGCTCAAGATTATTTTTCTTCGAAATTCTCATAATGGATTTCCGTACATATATTTTTACCTATGTATATTGCAGATATAATTGTATTGAATGGAAATATAACTCGAATTGAATTGTCTGATGAAGCGAGGGATTCATGTATGTAATACAGTAATTCTTGTGCGGATCTCGATAGCCAAACATGGTCGCTATAGTATTCTGAACTAGTACGTAGCTTATTTTTCAAAATTCCCAATTCCACGAAACCAGATAGCAACATATTCCTGCAGTATATGTGAATGACTAGTTGTTACTGCGCAGTGCAGTCTTGCCGTAGTTGCCGCTTCGCCGAAAGATAGATTTAGAGACGACGTACATGGAGCGAGTGTAAGACGGATTAGAGATGTATTTGTATTAGGTAAGCCGATAGAGGTAAACTATTTCAATGTCTGATTCTTTCATCATCGTCTAATTACAAACTACCCCCGTATAGTAATGACATGTTGTACATTCCCCCCGAAACATACTATATCGCTCAAGGCATTCGTCCTGCCTAACTTAACATAAACAAACAACGTTTGCTTCGTTTACTTAGTAGCTGTTTTCCGTTAATCGTCGTTTTAGTAATCAACAACCCGAGTCACTTGTACAAATCCGTAATGGAAATTGGTCAATTCGACGATGTTTTTTTTTTAATTCGTCGCCATTTTGTTTATGACCGTTTGTCATACAGTACTGTGTGCGGTAATGCAGTAGAACAACAATTACCCTATCTCTAATGACCAACAAATCTGGCGGTTAGTTTTTCTAAAGATCTTTTTTAATACCGGAGTACGTTGCTGTATACTCAGAGCGTTCCAAGCTCATTATATGACGTGATTTGTTTGAGTTTAATATCGCAATATTAGACTTACGCTCAACGGCTGTTTTTGAATACGATTGCAATGCATTTGTATAGGGATTTTTAAGCATTCGTGAAATATGATCAAGTTTGTAATTGATATATGATACCAATAAGTCTAGACTTGAAAACCCCCTGCCACGTTCTGAGAGTAGCGTGTAATCGAATTATGGTTTATAAGGCATAAGACACAAACCCTCAGTGATTGTTTTGTAAGAGTAATAAATATATATCCTGAGTATATTGATTCTCCTTTATTTGTAGGCTGGAAAACCCCCTTTCACCACCCCACCTTAAATGGGTTCCATATAATTGAGTTCGCTTTTATTGTATTCGTATTTTGAAAACAGTTAATTAAGTAAGTATCTTATTTCTTTGAAAAATGTATTCCCGAGTTAACTCGTTCAGTAAGCTGCTGTCCCACGTTAACAAGAGTGTGCTCAACTTACACGAAGTTCAACCAATAATTGATTCATTTGCTGAGAGTACTTGTAACTGTAACTGTAACAGAGGGTCAGGAATTTTTCCCCTTGTCGTTGAATTTTGTTCCAAGACCCCTCGTTTGCGAATACACTTTGTTCACCCGATGTGCCGTTTTTTAACTAACAATCATCCCTGCTAAATTTGCTGACTACGATTTCTAATTCTGAACAGTTTCGTAGAAATTTTGCTCGTGTTCTTTCCGGGTATTTGCATATTCAGCATTTTTCATTTTGTTATTGTTTACCATAAACAAACTGTTTCGAAAGACCGTCCTCTATACAACGTCTTGCAATCTTCAGTGACCTTGTATAAAGTCAGTCTTTAACACTGACATCATTGTCAATGTATTGAGATAGACGTAACGTAATTAACCGATTACGATTGTTCGTTGGAGATATCTATTCTCCCACGGTTCTGGTATGTAATCGTAATTCCATGCTGCTCTAGAACGCGCACTGTTCACGGGAACTCCAGCGCGCCAAACGTAACTTTCTCATATACGATGCTTTTTAGCGATAAATATTTATATGCTCGGTAGCGAATGCCCCGCGGTGGAAACTCGTGTCTTTTCGTACACGGAGCCTTTGCTTGCTGGCTTGCTTGCTCAGTGTCCTTTGAAATGATCTGTCTCGTCTAATGACGCAAGGTATTTGTTGAAAAACAAATGTCAATACAATGCCAACGTTGTAATTCAAAATATCGTATCATATACCTTATTTATTCGACCTTGTATACAGTCGACATATATTAGACATGCACATCGGATTTTTCACCTTTCAACCGTAATTTTTGTCGATTGTGTTACTGATGGAAACGGGAGGGGTAGTCGGACGTGCGCTGTCTACGAAAAAGAGCTCGTTTATCACTTTCCGACCGAATTTTAAGTTATCTCTGAAGTAATTAATAAAAACAGTCATTTATCATTGTACTCCTGTTTAATAAGCTTTATTAATTGCTATTTTTATTTGGTAAAGCGGCGCTATCGAGGTACGCCCTATTTATTCTCGATTACAATATCAGCCTTCCTTCTACAGGAATAATGAGTATCACACTCGATAATAATTATTTTACATATACCTATATAGCATATAGTATATATATGTACTGCATATGTAGTATACCTTAATCATAAACGATATTTAGAATTGCTAATTGCTTTCTCGGCGTAAGTGTTGGTTGGAAACATCTATTAGTTTCCCAGCATCTTTCATATTTGGTCGTATTTTCGTTTATGCCACTTTAGCGATCATATAGATACGTTAGGTAGCGAATAAATAACTTAAAATGCTGCATTTCTAATCTGGCATTTAGGTATACAGTCGATCATTGTATACAGGAGGGTCTAACGGTAGTAATATTTATGCCGCGCGTCGACTTTTCGAAGCAGTTTTTTATTGTTTAGCTAAGCACTCACTGTAGTTGTCTTCATTTTAAAAGTTTTAGCAATGTATATTTGTGTATCAAATATCGGGCATCCTTTTTGCAATTAAGCGGTAATATTGTCCGAGATGTATACTGTATGAAAAATTATCAACGTGAAGTATATGAGCAAGGCGTAAGAAAACACTATCGCATAGAACATTAAACAAACCATGGATGTTCACTTGTAAAGAAAGTAAAATAGGAAAGGGGGTTGGAAAAACTGGAATTGCCACGGAAAGTGCCTGGGAGGGATGCCACGGATCACATGCACGTGTTATTAATAGCTTGTTAGGTTTAGATATACCTTCACCATGGTATGAAAGGAAATTGACTAATCTACCCTACGTAGAGCTCTCACAGGACACATTTGACGTATGTCTCTCATTGATGGCCTGATGGCCAGTCGTTTCGTCCTTGAAAACAATGTTCAATTTCCCACGAACTTCATCCACCATAAAACCCACGAGGCTCGCTTACACGAGAAGGCACTCACTAATTATGGCCGAGACCTCGATCCGTTCCTCACTTGATAGCCCTACATCTATTCAGGGTTTGATCATTGTTAGGAAGATGACAATGAGAAAAGCTTGGAAGTCATCGTTATTGTAATATCGCGAGCTTACGATATGATTTGCGGACTATGAGAACACGACTATCGCATTTCATTTCATCCCTCTAGAATTCACGTTCGCTGTGCATAGAATTACGAACAAGCATTCATAATGCATTAAATTTCGGACGCGCTAGACGAATCGTAATGGAAAAAATAATAATTATGACCCGAATAATAAATTAGAGATGTGAATCGCTCGAGCTTTGAGTCCCCCACATGTCCTTTCCAGTTTTGAAATCCAATAGCTCTTCAAAAGATTTGTGAAAACCGAAAATGTAAAGTAATACCTGTGGTTGGAAAGTGTGAAATACTAAAATATCTTTGACCTGCGGAAAGTCATGTTTAATCCAATGATTGCTCTCAATTTATGATTTATTTTTCAACAGTGCCGGATATTTCGTGTTCCGTGCTATACTATACTTTACTGTGGTATACGCGCTATACTGTACGACCCCCATTGGTAGTAAGAGTTAGTTTTTCACACAGCATGTCTGAGTTTGCCAAAAAACACGCTTCTGAGTCGCCACGTTTAGAGCCAAGATAAATACCATTAGGAGCCAGATTGTCCTTCGCTACCTCAGATTCCCGAAACACATGCTTGTCTTGTATTTGACCTTCCCCGTAAGGTGCTGGAACGTATCGATACAGCGCGACATAAAGTGCGAATGGATCTATGGCCATTAGCGGAGGATGCGTCAATCGATTTATATATTGTCCCGCTCGATTTTAGGACAGGATGCGCGTTTTGTTCGGTGGACATGTTGTGCTTATTTTCAGCTAATGGAATATTTCCTTCATGAAACACACTGGTTGGCTAATTAATAATGATTTTCGGTTTTCCATATGGGCCATATTTGTACATACAGACAATGATACATTTTTAAGACTCAATTTTCTATATCCTGTAATGAATCATCTAGGAGATGTTTTATAACGAATGTGGCTCAATGTTAGTTTGTATTTTAAAATTTAAATATAGTAGATTAAGGACATTGACTATAAAACAACAAACATGACTAACTTCTTTTAGGTAAAATTAAGATTAAGATACAATACTATTTGGGTAGTAATTGATTTTGGTATCTGTTATGTGGCTCACTGGAACATTTGCCTGAGCGCCTTATCAGCCATTTCAATCAATATTAATAATATGCAATATTTTTATGTTGAAAAACTTGCATATTAATAATATAAGCTGGAATATAAACTGAAAAAAATATGCGGCGATGAGACTTCATAGTGAAAAAAAAGTTTGTTCATAACTTGCGGTTCTTATTCATTGAATGATTATCGTAAATACCTATTACGTTATAGCATACCTGTCCATCCCTAATACATAGTAAAGCATACACACCTTATTATGTTTTTTTTTTACTTTTCAATTCTTTTCCCGTGGACGTCCATAGAGTTTTGGAGAAAATTGACATTTCTGAGAGACAGCCTTGTTAGCAACGTATAAATAATCTGATAACATGGTTCAGTACAGCTAGATCGATCATATTCTTAATCAGTCTCAGTTGATTCACGATTTAAGGTTACGAAATTTTTGAATTTAAAAATAAATTGATAGCGGATGGTATTATGAATAACGGTTGCGGACCCAGCAATATTAACCCGAAATTATTAAGAAGTTTCCGTATAGGATTGTAGTGTCAACTTGAAGTCATGAAAGGCGGTTCCATGTAAGTTGCTGAATTACAAGTAACTTTCAATTTCTGTATTATAGGACCTGTCGTTGATAGAAAAAAAAATCACTTTCTCCGGAAACTCATTTACGATCATGTTTGGTTCTTGATATTTGATAAAAGATATATTGTGATGTAGCGCTACTGTCCTCGCTGATCGTTATCAGGCACGATCTGCTCTAAGACTTCATTAAACTCCCACAAAAACTCATCACGTTCGACAAGCGCTGCCTAATCACGTAAACATTGTACGTTTTATTAGCTGACTGACTATTTTTTTTTACTTTGACTTGTGTTTGCCTTTGATGTTAACGGGGAAATTTTGCGGTTCTTACAAGATTGAATCCAAAAAATCCATAAAGTACGAAAATATAACGTTGTTCGTTCAAATCCTGGTTCTCCATAGTTTGTGTTTGTGGTCCCATTCTAATTTCCGTTTAAAGTCACCGTCCTCGTTATGTGGTCAAACAATGAAAATGATTGCAGAAGCTTCTGTTAATATTTATGATAAAAATATGAGGAAATTTCTATTTACGTATCTTAAACCAGGGCCGGTAGGGCGTACCGGTATTTGGAGGTCTGGTGACTAATTTGTCGTTATGATGTGCTACATTGTGTTGAAATTCTTGTATCATACATTATAATATTATGTATTGTTTAGTGACNACCATGCTCCTGTATGTTTCACAGCACAGTTGCCACTCCCCCATACATCATTATCTCGATCTTTCGTTGAGAATTGTTGTCCATTGTGACGTACAATAAGCGAATCTCCCGCATTTCCACTGTAATCACCGACAGTTAATGTGTAATTGTCGTTCGAACCAGAGATGGAAAATGTTCTGGAAAAAAAATCATTGTTATTTCAAAAAAATAAACTCATTGCTGCCATCTACTGACCCATATTGTGCATATCTTCTCTCTCCTTCCCAGTCACCGATGTCCACACGTAACTCATAGTTTCCGTTCTTTGTTAGTTGATGAATTGTTTCCAAACCTTGAAATAATCAACATTGTTGTTAATATCAAGCTTAAATTACTTCAAGGTATTTGTTAATCTCCCACCCAGCCAAAATTCTTTGTCTTTTTCTCCAAACCCGTTGACGTACTCGTTCCACCCTCTATAAAAGTCGACAGAGCCGTCCATTCGTCTTTGAAAAACCTGGTTTAAATATCCTGGTTAGCATTTTTACCAGTTGATGAAAACCTAAGGTCAAAAATTCAACTTACTGTCCAACCACCTCCGTCACTTGTTAGGTCACAATAAACCTCAATGCCATCANAAGTGAAAGACCCGGCTGTTTGAGTGTGGCAGTCTAAGAAATACTCCAGTTCTCTAGTAAATATTAGTAGCATTTATATGTAAAAGGTTTTTGAAATTAGTAATTTGCTATTGTGTTGGATTGGAGGCGCTTTCTTGAGAGAATTGAAGTACTTAGTACCTTCCTGGCTCTACTATATCGGTTATGGACTCCGTAGCTGACAGCATGTTTTAGAAACAGCTGCTTTAATGTTTTAAAAAACACCTATTTTATACCAATGTTTGTGTTTTATTTGTATACTGTATATAAACATATTTTGTAAGAGTAATAGTATTCTAATAGGGTCTATTTATTATTATTATAGTCGGGTATTTAGTTTTGCGCTATGTCAAATCAATGCAACTACTGACGAAAGCAATCTGCTTCTCTGGCGTATATTTCTGCTCCCTATACAAAAGCTTCGCCGTCTCGTCGACGAATTTTTTTTCGTGTTATTTCTTTCCTTGCTAACTCTCTCCTGTATCTCTTCCGTCGACTCCGCTGTAGCGCTCTAAATTCGCCGAATAATGGTTGTTGCGACAATCATTGCTCAAATCACTTCGATTAATTAATTATCAGGCGTCCACCACAGGAATGAACTAAGAGCTGTTTTGCATACGGGGTTAAAATTTATAGGCAGAGAAAATGGCAGTCTTGGTTGAAGGAATAAAGTACCTGGAGCTGGAGACCCCAAGTTTTGTCTTTTATGTGGTGTTGAAAGCTTGGAAACTGCAAAGAAATGCTTGGTGGTGAAATTTCTTCCCTGAGAATGAGACTATAGTCTACTGGCACTGAGCACAGAGTAGAATGTAAACGTAAAGCAGTTGCATACAGCGCAGATAAGTTTAATCTCATCCGAGTACATAATACTGCTGAGTTCTTGGTAGGTAGAATGTCATTGTAAAGTACGTGCAGTGTTACCATTATGTGGAGTGTAGTTTCTCGAGTGGAATTTTATTTTGAGTGGATATATTTGACTAAACTTCAAGTTTATACTATTTTTGTAGGAAAATTTAGTTCGCATATGTTATCTTGCTCTCGTCATAGTTCTCTCTAGTTTGAATCTATAGCAGCCCTGTACCGTAAGATAACTCACTTGTTGTCGTCGGATAATGTTAATTCCACAGCAATTTAGCTACGGGCCTGCAAGCGTAGTCTCATCTGGTAACCAAATTGCAAATCACCCTCAGTCGGTGAATGGTATAAGACATTCAACGACTGGTAGCAGTGCAGTTCGAGCAGCAGTTTATCCGTCTGTAGACGGACGCATGTTCGCAACTAAAATGCAGTCCGATATACCCGGATTTAACATGTATGCGGCCGCGGCCGCTGCAGCAGCGGCAACAGGACAGACTGGACCGTCCGCTTTGAATTCGTCTGCGAGTTATGCAGCGGCTGCCGCGGCGGCAGCGTCCGCGCCGTCTCACGGTATAGTACCGTCGCACTACAACGCTCCTGCAATCGAACATTCTCCGTATTATTCTCCATTGGTAATTATAATTATTTTTCATTTTTATTGCTCATTCTTTATGGCTCAATATTGGTAAATCTCCTAGAAATGTTTATTTATTTTTATGGTTTTCAAATATTCTTCAACATCAACGCTGGTTGTTGTATAGTAGCCATAGGGTAATAGGGGTTTTTAACCTAATTCAATTATCAGACATTTACAAAATTCCATACACACTTACAATCATTACCACTGCTGTCACAACAAATAAGTATTTTTAAATTTATACGGTGTAAATAAGTGTTTAATTGTGTTTTCAATACTTATACATGTAACGCGATAGCGACCCGAAAACTGCCGCCATTTTAGTACTTGATACAGCATCATAATGACTACTGTTGGATTATTTCTTCAATACAACGTCATATTGTTTTTGTCCCTGTTCGTGATCACTTCCCCACTATATGTAAACGTGTTAATAATACCAAAAAATGTATGTAAATTCTCCTATATTGGCTGAAGTCGCAATTGCCTGGGTTATATCGCGGACCAAGTCGCAATTTGATACCGCATTGATCGAATTATAGCTCAAAGCATCCATTTTACAATACACGTGTCTGAACCCTCTGTATATATGTTGTACAATGGTGTTCAGCGATAATTCGAAATAACACGACAAATCGCTTACAAGTTCAAAGCGGGTTGTTGTTGTATTTATATTAAGGAAAGATATTTGGTGGTTCTACGGTAGCAATAACCACAACGTGCCGACGATGTATAGTAGACTAGCAGAGTAGTGACAGGCTATCTTTGATAGGTCGAATAAAATTACTGTGGACTCGATAAACACTCATCCAAATTTGTTAAACTCGTGTGGATATCATATTATATAATATAGTATTCGTATTCGTTTTTCCAAAAACCTATATGATCATATACAAGTATTGTACTGTATGCTCTGCTATAAATGGAATAGACTCTTTCAGAAGAGACATTTATTGTTTACCAATAATGTGTTATCTGTTTAATAGGTAGTTGCTGCCAATATGGCAATAGAATGAGAACGCTATAGTTCATAATTCCTGAATTGTGTGTCTGGTAGTGAGAAATAGAATTTAAGCCTGGGGCCAAGCAAGTAAACATTCAGCACTGCTGTTGATTCCGGTTAAAAGTCAACTACAGCGACACAATATTGAAACCGAACAGCACGAGCTTTCTTGACAAAATATGAATTTCTTGGTTTAGTTGTCGTCCGCCCATATTTATGTTTTTCCGTTAAGGTTACGAATAACCGGCCTTGATATATCTCTGGTATGTCACGATTTTTGCAATCACCATTCGGCTTTAGCGAGAAAAAAACTTCGCTGAACTTTTGAATTCCTAGTACGCCCGTAAAGATGTGGAACCTTGTCAATGCTTTGGCGGCTTACAGTATAGTGTTGGTTCATGTGGCACCATCGAGTAGTGAAATTGTTAAATAGCCTTTTAAAGAATAGAGGGGGAGGGGGGAGGGTGCGATTGCCCTGGGCGCGGGTGCTCCACCACTCATACATGTCGAGATAAAATAAATATTTTGTATAGAATGTATATGAAAATTATTGTGCTCCAGAGACACTGCATAGTTGCTTCATAATACTTTGCGTACAAGTTTACGGAACAGTTGATTAATTGAATTATGAATATGGGCACCAAATTCACAATGGTACAATCAAAACATGCTAAGTCACAAAGTAAAAGTGGATATGAGAAGCTTATAAGTAGAAATAATTAATGATCGCAGGGTTAGATGACTGACATCTCTCTTAAAGTATAATATATTTTATAGATAGAAATCGTCCATGATTTCTTTTGCTACACATGATTTCTTCTAGATAGACAACTGATAATAAAGGAATTTATAAAACTGTATTGCATAATAATCACACACTTGGGAGCCCGAATTTTTTTGGGAACATTTTCTACTGATGATAATGTATTCGTTGTATTTGCTTCATTCAGGGATCTGGATACGATATGAAAAATGGTGAAATGTGGACAGCGGGAGATTACGGCCAACCATCTCCAGCATATTATCAATATGATTCGGGATTTGCGCCTCAATATCCGTATGACAGGTGTGTGTGTTATCTTCATACTATTCGTTATCGATGTGAGGGATTAGATGGATGGACTTATTGTCTGTGCTTTTCTGTCTTTTTTATTTATTATATGTACCATAGAGGAAATTAGGAATATCTGAGATAATATTGGATATATAATATTACGCGTGTAATCCAATCATCTAGCGTCGATACATACGATTGTGCCAGAGAATGTACCTGGTGTATTCGAAAATAAAAATGAAGTAACTGGTACTGCTGTTTCCGTGTGGTAATATAATTTTCGGGTCGTCAAGTCGTCAAGTATGACAACTATTTTTAACATCATTTTTTAAAGATGAAATAATTGTGAATCTATAGGATTAGAATAGGAATATAAATAAGTAAATTTATATACCCTGCATGCAAATTTTCCATAGACAGGGTGTCTAAGAATTATACAACAACAACGTATACGAACTCAATTCTCCGCCAATTATTGAGTATGAAAAAATAAAGGCTGACTTTATTTATTTTATCACTACTAATCTGGTTTTGCGTTATTGAGTTGTTGATAAATTATTCTGTTACTGACAAGAAACCCGAGACCAAATACACCCAATATAAAAAAACACTCTTTCATACCATACTACAATGTACACTGTATGTGGATAACTGGAAGATATGTGATTTTCTTCCCTTTTACTTGTGCTATGGCCCGTATTGTGTTGTGGAATTTAACCGACGGTTAAGTTGCAAGCCTTCTACATGCAATGTGATCATCTCCTGTAACCCATGTATACTGATAAAACACCCTTCACAGTCGACAGAAATCTTGAAGCATGAAATATGAATTGGCATTTGGCATATGAACCTAGTACTTACAGCTATCACAAAGTTATTGTGGTTACTTGTTTGTATCCATCACCTATCTATGATGCTCTCCACCAATTCGAATGGTATGTGCAATGCTGACAACCAAGTTTTCAAATAATGCAAGGTCAAATTGAACAGATAAAGCCACAACTCCTTCCGACTATTTTGCATTCCGACCTCACAATAGCAAAGTAGCGCGGACCCGTCGTGAGATAAAAAAGAAGAAAATAGGTTTTCTGCAATCGCGTGGGAACAAACTGACGGTTTATTGCCAAACGGAAACGGTTCGGTGTTAACTAACGTACCCAACAATGTCAAAAACAGGGAAAAATGACTTCCATTGCTCGCAAATACAAAAATGTATTGAGTTTTGTGTCAATTCATGTTCATGTGTCACACACATCGAAATGACGCGCTTAACAAAATGGGTCATTAGCTGAGAAATAGCTAGATATGAGAGGAAATAAAAAAAAAATAACATCAATCAATTCATTGGTAGAATATTTCGGTATATTCCTAACTGTATTCGAGGTTGACTGAAAGTTAACTTGCTTAAAACAAAGATGCATGGATGGCTATATTACAACTACCCTTAACATGACAGGTTTCTAAACCCCAATTCGAGTTGTATAGCGAGAGTTATGTGTATTTTTCAATGTAATATGATAAAATACTTGTCTTCATTTTTTATCTTACTTCCGCAACAATATGAAAGTGTACCAAGTCACCCAATATCAATTTCAAAAAACCTTTTCTCTGGTTATCAACAATTGCTGTGGTAAATTTGATAGCTGTGAGTCAAATGGTGGTATGATCGATGGTCATGTAGGATCTTACTCCAGTCTTATTCCTATTGTTTGTTTTTTAGATATTGTGGAATGGATATGAATGATGGAGTTAGAAGGAAAAATGCCACCCGAGAATCCACGAATACTTTAAAAGCGTGGCTGCAGGAACATAAAAAGAATCCGTACCCTACGAAAGGAGAAAAAATTATGCTAGCCATTATAACGAAGATGACCCTCACACAGGTAATTTCTACATTATTATAACAGTGCAAAGTGTATAATACTGTGCTTGTGAGGTTTGAAGTTGTATAAGGCTGTGTTAGGGATCCAAACCTGCGATTCCTTTATTCTCGTAGCCCCTTAATATTTGATTTGAAACAATTAATTAATGCTATATCCAATTTCACAGGACTTTTTCCGATAATCTTTTTTTCTGGATTTCAACAGTAATTGCTTGTTCAACACCTATCCCATTTGTTGACCCGTTATATATCTCCGAAGGTAGACCGTGCCTATCTGAATGTCATCCTCTGCTATAAGAATTATTGTTCATTTCTCTTTTCTTTTATATCAACTATTTACATCTTCAATTCTGTAGTATATGAATAATTTTCCCTAAAATTCACCCGTTTCGCATTCTGGGGTCTCGTGAGAAGTTATAATTTTTTTTTCAATTCCACTATTCGTTATGCCTTATCTTGTATCTCGATCAAATAATTATGTTGTATACTCGATGTGATATCAGGTCTCCACTTGGTTTGCGAACGCTCGAAGACGGTTAAAAAAGGAAAACAAAATGACATGGGTGCCGAAAAACAGAGCAAACGAATCTGGTTCGGGTGCTGAAGATCGTCGGATAAGCGACGATAAGGATATCGATGAAAAATCAGAAGACGGAGGTGATGACTTGCTTTATATTTGGTAGTAATTAGTAAATTGCTTTAAGAAATGATAACACGCAGTGTCTTGTGTCTTCAGTGTAACTGTAAAGTAAAGTAAAGTAACATCTTTACTGTAGATTAATTATCGCTATATCTTGATTTAAAGAATTCATGAGAAAAAATATTCTCAGTGTCGTCCTAATAGCAAGGATATCAAATTAAAATCATCGTGACTATCTAACGCGTGATTAATAATGCATAAGTGATGCGTTTGGAAGAATTTGTGCTTATTGAATCCCAAAGACATATGGTATTCGCACGGCAAAAAGAGTTACGCTTCAAAATCAAGATAATCAAGCGACAGTTAATATATTGCTCGTTAAGCTTCGACTAACGTAATAGTTAAATCCCTCAGCTAATATAGATGATATCAAACAATCTGCCTTGCATACCAATTCACCAATTCATTCGTTTGCTGAAAGCGAACAATGAGACCAGACCAAATTCGATTCGGATTTGGATAATATTGTCAAGCTAAATCGAAATTATTTAACACAAGGCGTTTATGGTGTTTATACTCTTATCGCTGTTAATTAGATTTGTGCCGAATCGACTGTTACATACGGTTGTGACATATAGAAAACGTTTAAGTGTACAGACCATACCACTTAACTAAAATCCGAATCATGTTTTCATAAACATTCAACTCTCCATTTCACGGATTTGGGCCCTTGGCCCTTGGGGTGCAGGTAATAGTGGCAACATGGCTATCACACATACACTCACATATATATATATATATGTACATTGCTATATCATAATTACCATTTACTCAAACAATATAAACATTTGAATTGATGAACATAATCCGTATTTGACGGACATTCAGATCACAAGTTTTTGTCCGTTTCATCCATGGGCGGTGAACGTTAAATCGAGTGTAATTTACTATACGTATAATGTAAGTTCGAATATAACAAATCAAAATATCTTGACAACAATGAACCCACCTCCCTCTTCTATCCCAAATTCTCAATTGTGACTGCAATACATCCAGATAGGATAATGAGTAAAATATTGCAAGAGATTTCACTTTAAAACTCGTAACAATTGTCTCAAGAACTAGGGAAATGTGAAATATATTATAATATAATTAATAAAAGGTTTTTCCGGACAAACGTATTATCTTCCACGTAATCTCCGTTACTTGACGATATATATTTTTGATTTGTATTTTGTTTAATTATCGCGAAGCGCTTTATTGATATAATATCAACGTCACTGTTGATACGTCACTGTTTAATAAGGTGCGTATGTACCATGGACCGACCTACATAATAAATGAAATTTACTAAAAACATGAGCACTGGATACCGCATAATTCGTCAGAGATACTGTCATGTCCATTCTAAATAAAGAAATATAGAATGATTCCCATATCGCTCTTGCTTCATCACGCGAAAGCATTTCTACTACAGTAGATGCAGGCGTAATGAGACCCTCCTAAATTGAGTGTGTGTGCACAGTACTATTCTGTATTTCATGTCCTTCTGTGCAATCGAGAATATTACAACCATTTATTGTCTATCATATTGTGGTGATATGTAAAAGGCCTCGTCCTCCCTCTCTGTATGATGATGACTCGGAAGGAATGAAAGATCGGTTAACAATGGCTCATGATATTTTTATGCTTATTATCCAAGATTTGTGCAATATGATAAAATTCCTACTGGTAAATCGAAACTGTCGTAATCTAACACCGCTCGAAACAACTTTAGCGGAATATGCCATCGGTCGCTTTACTAAATGATAGAATGATAGAACAATAAAACAATAAAGGATATTGGTGTAGATACAAATGGTGAAAACTAGACGGTCGTTTTGTATCGATAGAATGTAGAGAATCTAGTAGACAATTCTTCCATCTAAACTTCTAATAGACATTGTAAGTAATTATGTTGTAATATCGGTTTTCAGACTGCAAATCGGAAATCGGGGAAAATGAACAAACCATTAATCCATCCAGTTCGGAAGTGGAATCTGAGGCAAAACCTGTCTATCCTTCTTATCCGCAAGAGGAAGGACAAAAAACATTGTCATACTGTCAAGAATCCGATCCTGGTATCGAGTCGCAGAATACATCAGATAAATCTCAAATTAAACCCGGTTTTCCGACGCATATCCTCCCGCCGAACGGAATGAATGCTCTACCCAACGCAGCCGATTTAACGGCCTCTACTCAACCGAGGTACGACGGTATGAATGATTCCCAGCACAGATCTATATGGTCACCAATCGATAACACTCGACCACCTGACCTTGTAGGTCAGCAACTCATGAATAGACCATACCATCAAGGCTATGGGACCACGTCATATTATCATGGCATGTATCAACAAGATATGGAAACCGAAATGCATGATAGGAGAACAGGAATAAATCATCAGTCACCATACCTACGACACCCTTCAAGCATAGATATACAAAACATGGGACCGCATCAAACACCAATGCCTCCAAGTTCTCAACAATACCCACCTCCTACCCGGCGTATTCCCTCATGCAACAATAGTTACACTGGTGAGAACCAGGACAAAACAAAACCAATTCCAGACCCGCTAGGACAAGAAGCAACAAGAAGAAGCGAATGTCGATTCTCCTCCCCAGTAACAAGTTTACAAAATTGGGTGAACGGAGTTTTCCAGGCACCTAGGTCAACGATGTCCGGTGGCAGTCCAAATTCTGTAGTAGGGGATAAAACGAAACCCCTAAACGAGAATGCAGATCATGCCATATCTCCTCAGAACGATTGTTCTCGATATCACGAACGGGGCAATTATGGGCAACATCGCTATGTTCAACCAAACCCAACTAACTCAATGGGAACCATCTCTAATTCGTCGGATTCCAATAATAACGACCCATATGCAGTTGATCATTACCCACCAGAGATGATATCCAACTCTTCCTACAGCTCGTGTGGATATTACGGAGAAAAATCACATACCGACGTCATGAGGTCCTATTCTTATGACACAATTAGCGGACAACAGCAACAGTCGAGTCATACAGTTCCCTATTATTCAAATCCAATTAATATACGTCTTCGTAACACTTCAGAGATCCCTGGTCCGAGTAAAACCATATCAACGACAGTGGCTGTGACAAAAACTGTTCCTACTGGGTCCCCTAACCACCAAGACGCGGTTCCATGTCATGACAGCGCCTTGGAGCAACAAACAAAAGTTGAAAATAACCAATCGTTGATGATGTACAGTGGAAGTTCTCTCACGTCACATACTACGCTTGTAACACCGCGTGTCACTGTTCCACTGCTTCCCCAATATAGTAACCCGTGTCAATATTCTCTTAATAGCAGCCAGTCCGGACATTATGTGAGAAATCAGTCCCACTCTGACTTTCTAGCCTTACCCAAACCAGGAAATCAAGTTGTTGCACAGTCCGTGCAGGAATCTGTGAGCAATGCAAGTAATCTTGCGCACGGAGTATTGTCACCGTCTGTGGATTCATCAGGTAGGTACTTCTGTAGCAGCTATGTTATGTAATTACATGAGCTTCACGCATATTTTTATTCTTTAGGTAATCTTGGTACGGAAAGTTCCACAATGGAATGCAAGGTGTCTCCAAGGTAATTTGAATTTATTTATCAGGATTTTCTCGCTTCGTTATAAATTTTCCAAGTTGCCCATTCCATTAGCCTTTGATTGAAATTCCGTATGAGGTTTTAAATCCTTAAAAAAAATGCTATACAGTCTCAGTCTCCCAGCATATGTTGATCGAGTCATGGCGCAATTTTTAACCGATTAATGACGAATTTCAGTCTTCGGAACTGAATTTGTTTGTAACGACGAGACATTGAATGATACGATTAGACCTGATAATTTGTGTCTCCGTTGTAACGATTAATTCTGTATTAATTAACAAAGATTATCTCTATTAACGGCGTCTTATTATTATTCTTAATTGATTCCCCTACATGGTTGCTACTGTATTTGCCCCGGCGACAGATAATGCAATTTGGGTAGCAGGTTTTTTGTTCTCTCTACCTGTCAACTGCTGGTATGGCGACTGTCCGTCTCGCGATGCATTGCCTTTGAGCTAGTCGATAGGAGGATGGCATCATTATTATTATATCATAACGTAATCCTTAATCCGCTAGCACAGTTAGGATCGGCTATTGTATTGTTCAATAGATTACGTTTTGTTTGATGTCCAAAGCCATCAATAACGTTGATTATTTTTCGCTTATTTAAGTAATGTGGGATTATTTCCAACTATTTCATACCACCATATCTACATATACATTTTTTTCATATACTAGCGGTGCCATCACTATCTTTAGAAGTCTATCTCGTCATTATCATTTCGTTTAACATCAGCTAGACCGAGTTAGAGGCACGTTCACAAGTGATCCGACTGTCGTTTGTTTGTAAACAGGGGTAGAAACATTTCAGCTTGTCATTCTTCTAAACAAACGAGTCTGTTCACCTGGATTCGTTGTACACGTCTCTGTGGCGCCTTTTTGGTTTTCCGAACAGACCGCGCCGTAGTGTTATTTTAGATTCATTGCTCCGAGCGATTCGGCCGCTACCGTCGTCGTCAACCGACGTTGATAAAAATATAGTGGCAAGATCGAATCATGCGGAAACCAATTAACGAAAACTTATGAGTAACACTTGAGTAATACGTTTTTGAATGCTGTCCAGGGTGCAAGGCAAACAATCACCTCGAAAGATATGCATACAAATTTCCAAACTGCCGTGTGTTTTATAAGTGTATAGATTACATTATAAATATATCATATGGATGGGGCTTCCTGTAAAAAGTATCTAAACCGATATACAGCATGTCCTTAAAAAATGTGAAATACTGAATAAAATTAACGTAGTTTAACTTAAAGTCACGCTTTCCAATATACTATCAAATTCTAAAATGGAGCTTGAAATTTCAAAACAAATACATTAAACGACACTGTAATACTACAGTTCTCTGGGACGTTGTCAATCACAGCCTTTCAGTAGGATTTGGACCCATGGGCCCTTGGATTAATCGATTTTTGTACAGAGTTTCCACTAAACTTTCAATGGAATTATATATATATATATATATATATATACAATATATGAATCAGTCCCGGTTAAGCCGTTTATATTCACGAACAGTAAAATATATATTTATAGCCGATAGCAGGTTCGGGGCAGTGCCAGTGCTTGTAAAAGGGATTTCTCTATAACATTAGGAAAACAAATATAACATTCCTTTATACCCCTAAGACATTTTTGATATAACCTTCATTATACCTATTATATGTAACATAACATTGTTGTATAGATAGATGGATAGAGTTTGCAGAGCAGAAGTATAAAATAAGATAACTCTGCTACTGTTTTCCCCGTTTTCAATAAGGATAACCTGTCATAACCTTAGAGACTAAACGGCGTAATTTTCTCCTAAATTTACTTTAACATTTAGTGTTATCGATATTCACGCAGAGAGAAAGTTAGCAAAGCTATGTAAACAAAACTCGTACGATACTCCATGAATTATCATCTCTCCGTTTTGTGTATAACAGTAAAACTCTTAGTTAATAATTTGTAACGGGTGCATGATCGGAATCTAATTGAATACAAACGGTTTCTTTATCATAACTGCGTTGGCAAAGTCACCTATAAAGGTCGTCGTAATTACTGCTGTTTTCTTTTAATTATCACTTATGATACCGTTCGAATCTGAGGAGTGTCGACGCGAAATATAGAGCTGCAGTATCGAAACTGGCAGTAATTAAGAGAAATCGTAAACGTGCAATCAAACTAAAACGGTTCAAAATGAGGAGCGATAAACATTGTGTTTGTGCTTATCGAAATTGAAACTTTATACCTGAAGTATTTTTAATTAGGATTGCAATTTCCTGGCTATAAGTCGAGTCTAGTATTTCTTTCGTGAATACTGGAGTCGAGTCAAGTCAATAGGAATATTTTAATCATGATGGTTCAAGTCGACTTAAATTTGGGAATCGATTCGCCCAAGTCAAGTTGTGTCGCTTGACTCAAATTAGGTTCTCTCACTTCAAGACTCGTTTCATAATAGCTCTCATTAATAATGAAAGGATGCTACTCGGATACTAGCTCCGCAATTCTAGTAACAAGTTACGAATTATACTCACTCAAGCTGATGAAATAATTTTGAAATTCTTTCTATTAACCGCAGTATTGCAAAGCATAGTACTTGTGAATTCAGCGCTACTTTTATTACCGGAATAATATTATTATTTTAGACGAAACAAATATAACTGGATTTCTTTGCTAAATTTTAATTTTCAATTTGTTTTTGAATTATCAGAAACGAAATTCAGGCCGCAGAAGCTTTGACGAATTTATCCACTCGATAGTGCCCTCAAGTGGTCGAGATATTACGCCGTGCTTCATAATGATGATGTCATTCTAATGTGACGTAACGGTAAGCTCGGGAAAGTGCGCTTCCATCTTATTTATCGTCTTCAAGTAGTCTTTCTATGGTGAAAACTAAATCTGAAACACTCCCGTTATTTCGAGGAATTTTTGTTTCATTTATTTCATGCAAAAACAAAATTCGACAACTCACGGTCACCTCGCGGTTGATGAAAGTATTCAGCTAGTATGAAAATCAAAACTAAAAAATATATATATATACTCCAACACAGTATGTTTGGTGGTACGCCTCACCGATTCCGGGTAATAATCGTATTCATAAAGAACAGACTGTCTTGTGCTAGGAAGTGTCGGTCGTGATATATGAAGGCAATGTTATGACGTACTAATGAAAATAAACAAGATAATCACAGATTAGCTTCAGCCATCACGATTTTAGCCGAAACTTAACACAAGAGAAGGATCGCGACTAAGTAATAAACGTCCGATATTGGTTATCGTAAACATCAGCCATCAGTGGGTCGTCTTTATTGGAGATTCGTTCCCGGTGAATCACTTATTTGCCATAATTTTATGTCGAAAAAATACGCAGGATAATGACTCTATTTATCAAAGCTTAGTAGTTATGGTTACAGTAGAATTGAATTGAAAATTTTCGTTATCAATGGAATAGATTAAGTGGGCATAAGGAATGTTAGAAAATCCATCTGAAAGCAGTGGCGTATCTATTGACAGAGAGCGAATATGGAAATTATTGGAATTACGCGCCTGTCCTTCCCATTCTATAGATACCATTACCATAGCATCATCTTGAAAATACAAATCACCTTCGTCAATCTTTCGACTAAAGAATGCAGCGCGTGAGAATGACAACTTCCTTGCTTTCATTGATGCAAATTGATCTATAATGTGCTTAAAGTCAATTCAATTGGCACCCGCTTTATGTAGCGCCTATGACATGTGCCAGAGCTCAGGTACGCCATTTCCTCTGAGCAATCTTGAAAATAATCCAAGACATCCAACCTACCTTATTTGCCGCTATGTGGCACTGCAAAAAAACAGGTTTTGTCGAGATACCTTGAAACAAAACATGACTTAAATCTCAATCGTTCCAAGTTTTACTTCATTCGTTTTGTTTCGACGTTTCTAATAATTGCTTTCTTCCATGTAATAAACATTTTTTTCCTTTTTCTATCATCATTCTTATTACTACTATTAATATTATAGAGGAATAAATTATGTTGTTCAACGATTTTACGTTTTTTTTTGGTTGCGCTTTGGAATCCGGTTACCCTCTTTGTTTGTTAACGTGAGGTAAATCATATCTACATACTTGCATACAACCATCTCTCCGTTATCCACAGTCAAAAATTCTAAAAATACCGGTCCGTAACTTTTAGAACGGCGCTTTTTAATTTCTTTTCATCTTAGTTCTATCATAGTTGTGTTATCAAAGCCCACAAGCTTCTGAATATCATCTAGGAACCTTTTTTAAAAATAACTGTGAAAATCATTAGAATAGACATTGTATAGTATCATCGTGATCATCAGTGACCCACAATATGCGAAGATTTCCTTTAATAAACGAGTTTTCAATGCAAAATTCAACATTGTTAACACCACGCGTTCTCTAGCTCTCACGCAGATCACTTTGTCATTCGAGTTTTCAAATCTCAATATCACCACCTCGCGGATATTAAATATGGATTACCAACCATTTCATAATCTCCTCGCAACTCTCGATGAGCGCTCTCTAGCTCTCACGCAAAACACCTTGCCATTCGAGTTTTCAATACTCAATATCACTCCCATGCGGATATTGAATATCGTAACTGGCACTGGAAATCCATTCAAGGCATTCATTGTAATATGTGATATAACATTTTTAAATGGAACCAGAATACCAAATGATGAAAACTTTTATTTCATAAAACACCATGGCATACAGCACTAAATGTAAATTACCTTAACAGTATTAATTTATATACTATAGGTGAAAACATTCTAAAAATGTTTGAATCTCTCGCAGAGCTGTAAAAATGATGAAATGAATTGATATTCATCAATAGAATAAATAGACTCTGTAGTATTCTTATCGTACTCCTTCCATCCAGATGTTCCATTCTAAAACAACAAAGGTGTTAGAGAGAAAATGAAAAGAAAACAAGTAATAATAGAGCAGACAATGATGGCGGAAATAAGAATTGGGAAAATAAGTTTTACATGTTTAGGTCATCAAGCGATGATGGAAAATATAAAAACATCTTTTTGTCCAGCAATTCGCCCTTAACAAAGTGTGAATTCGAAACAACATACTTTCAGTTGTACAAAATGTCTCATTAAACACAGTGATGTTGATATTTCTCTTACGTTTTCCGTCTAATGTCAGTAAACCAAGTAAATCAAAAGCAGTTTTTTAAAATGCTTTCGGTATTAAGGCTGACCGGATCCCCAGAACAGAGCAGAATTATAGACTGGTAAGAAATTCTTCTAACTGAATTTCTGTTGCACTAAAATTGGTGTCGTTGTCGTTCAGATCACCCTTATTCATGTTTACTTAGTTGTGGAGTCTTAGTATCTTTCATTTGCATTTATGTAGGCACCATTTTAGACATTGTTTAACAGTTAACATTATTCCGGTTGACAGACATTCGATTATCTATTTTAAACGAATGATTTCTGAACAGGATTTCTTGAGCTAGACTTAGTTCATTTAACCAAGACTGTAACCAAAGAGGAGAGACAGGAGATTATATAATTACACTTTAAAAGTAGGCGTTCATTCATACCTTCAACGTCTATGGAACCGTCTCCATTTTTGTCGGCGTCTTTAAACAATTCATCAACCTCCCAATCTTCCACTTTCGGGTTTACTTCGAATCCCAACAGAGCAGATTTTAATTCTTTCCAGTCGATGAAATTATCGCCGTTACTATAGAGAGATAACGAATAGAAGTTACAACACATTAGAAAGAAAGTAGTTAGAATCCAGCAGTTATTTTCTGCAGGATTTATAAATCACCAGCGAGATTGGACAGAAAACAAGGGAGATTTGGCTAATTTTTTTTAAATGTTATTTGATTCTGTTTGTTTATTCTCTGTAGATTTTACACACAGTGGGCATTTTTAGTATTGTTTTATTTGCTGTTTTAGGATCTGTTTATGAGTTTTGTACAACGGTGCAACAGGGTTACCCGGTCGTCACAGATCCTTATTTCCCAACGCGAATTCAGCTTTATACTGTAAAAAAGCTTATTGCTAAGGAAGAAACGAACGCTTGCGACATGTTAAGTCACGATAATGACAGTTGGTATATTACATGGTAATTACTCTTATTTAAGTTAGTTTTTCGATCATTTAGTAACTGTATACAGTCAAGGGTGATTCAAAAGGAGCACGTTTATTGTATCGTGGTAATATTAACCACGTCTTGTAATTTAAAAGGTTTATTTATTCCCTATTCAACTATATCTTAATCTTTTACGTAAAATATTTAACGCTTGCATAGTACAGATGGCAGTATGTGTTGACGGTACCCCTTAACTGTATTGCTAGTCCAAAAATTCTAGATATTATATAGATGTTACAAAGGACAGGTACACAATTTCATCAAGTACCCAGATAATGTAAATATTAGAAATTGATATCTCCAATTATTTTGTTTAATCGTGAAATTAATTATAAATTATCCGTTTAATGTCGTCTAATATGTCTTACGAGTCATAAATTCGAAAAATGTCTTTCAGTTCTTCCTCGCCCATATTTTTGCCTTCTTCGTGTATTTGCATGACCATCATGATGAGAAATTCGTCAAAATCAATAGTACCACTTCCTGGAATCGCAAAATTAAGTCATTCATTATTTTCTTGATGCTATCACAAATTAATAGAGCAACTGGCAGTATCATTAAACGTGCTGAGTAACTCTGAACGCTAGTTGGCGCACGTGGTGGCATTTGAATGAATTGTTGAAGAATCTGTTACGAATTGGTGGGAGATTGGTTCAGCAGAAGCAAGTACGTCTCACAATCGAAAGGTTGCGTGTTCGAACTTTGTCGGAACCAACTCTGTGTCCTTGAGCAAGACACATTCACCGGCTCATAGTCGATCCAGCTGTTAAAAATGTTGCCGGGGTCCTTTGCTAGTTTCTTATAAATGGGCTTATATTTAGATAACTTTAGCTGTGATTGCTCACGAATCATACATTGACACACTACCATCATAAAGTGATTATAATAACCTTTGTTGATTAGACATCTGTGAAGACTCGTGGGATTTTATTCCCAAAGGAACCAATATTAGATGATTAAAATTGTTAATAATTGTAACCGCATAAACCACGCACCGAAAGAGTTTATTTTGTCTTCTAGACATCCTGTCTTCAAACCCTCATGGTTTGGAAGCAATAAATAAAATTTTCATACCATCGACATCAACCTCTTCGACTATTTTTGCGAGTTCCTCTGGTGACGGAGTCTGACCTAACATTTTCATTACTCTGCCTAACTCTTTGGTGCTAATGTCGCCACCGCCATCTTGATCGAAGATGTCGAACGCTTGTTTGAATTCTGTGATTTAAATTAGAAAGAGAATTTTTCGCATCGTAGATTTGATCAAGGCGAGATTTTTCAGAATACAAACCTGAAATTTGATCCTTGGTAAGAGACGCGCGAGCTTCGTCAGGCGATAAGGCCTGAGAAAAAAATTTGATTTGAGGAAATTGTTTCTAGGCTATTGCTAGATACAAAAGCACATAAATGCATAATCCAAACTTTAAAAGTTTTTCACGATTTCTTTAGTATACGTGCGACCTATTATTTTCTGACGCTACTTTTCAATTTGTTAGATTTAATACATTCATCCTGTTTGCTATTCTTGTCATATGGTGTTTTGCTTTATGAATTTCAAAAATATCGAAATATATTCCTTAATATATAGTTGAAACAGTTTGAGAAAATACGGAACCATCATAATGGTTGATAATATTAATGATAATAATATATCACAACTCGATATGAAAGCAACGTTTTGAAATATTATAAAATCTTCGTTAGCCTTCACAGCTCGTAAAATATTGAATGCTTCTGAAAAGGAATATTTTGTGTACTTACCATATTTTCGTCTTCTTAATCCTTCGGGTTCACTTTCCTTTTGTTAATTCAAAGATAGATATAAATCTACTTTTCTTAGTTGCCTACTATGTCAGTAGCAGAACTATCAACTGCAAACGGTTGAATGTTCCAAATCTAATTTGAAACTTTTCCCCGGAGAAGGATTGAAACGATATTATGGAAGAGCTAAAGCAACGATACAGTTTACACAATAATGATTATCGTTGCTCTTTATATATAAAGATAGTGAGAAAACTCTCTGAGACTATTAACACCCTTCTAACCTGTGATCACATCTGGCCGTCTTGTGCCATCGACAATGATAAATTTCTCACACTATTAAATCTTTATTTAAAACCGCTAAGTAAGCAACAGCGGTGTTGATATCGGTTTCAGAGAACTGTTGAAAAAAAGAATAGCAAATCATTTTGGACTGTCCAATTTTATTAGTATTCTTCATAAGCAGCTGTTAATTTTATCAACCGCTGCTAGGGCAGCAGCCTCTCGACGTAATATCATATATATTACTTTAATCAAAATCATGTTCTAATACGTTTCCGAGACGACTCTTTCCTAAGGGATCCAAAACATGCCAACTGTTTTATTCTACTCATGGTAATACTATACCGCTATTGGTGGGAGCATATGGATTTGCAATAATGCGTCAACATGTTACAACAATTTTGTTTTCCTAACAATTTTAGTCCTCTCGACTACACGATTACGCCAAGTGTCTGACAAATTCAAATAAAAAGTTCTTATCCTACAATGAGTTAACAGTTTTGCATGAAAAAACACTATTTTCAGCAAAACAAAGAAAGATAATAATATGTAGATTTTTGAAAAAAAAGGCTATAATAGCCTTGGAGAATAATAAGAAATAAGAAATTTTTTAGTGTTTTCTATGTTTTACAGTGTTTTTAGAGTGTTTTCTTAGTATTTGTTTAGTGTTTTTATAGTGT